>KK502746.1:10377-118607 GCA_000688735.1 Glossina austeni
TAGTAACTTTTACGGATAGGGGATGGCAGGTTTGGCTTAGCCGCCATCCCTGAATGAATATTAGGATTGTTAACTTTTACGAATAGGGGATGACAGGTTTGGCTTAGCCGCCATCCCTGAATGATCGAAAAGACTGTTGACCTTTACGAATAGGGGATGACAGGTTTGGCGTAGCCGTCATCCCTGAAAGACTAATAGGACCATTCACCTCTACGGATAGGGGATGGCAGATTTAGCTTAGCCGCTATCCCTGAAGGACGTATTGACACCCTCTCTTACAACGTGAGACGATTAGGGACGAACAGGCGGCCATGTACGCCGTAGCTAACTGCTGTAACACCGGCGACGCGTTCCGTTTATTTTCAGGAGATCTCGCGATTCGGCAAACGCGGAAAAATATAATAATAACAGTCGTGCGAAACGAAGTGATTAAAGGAAAAATATATAAGCTACAAAGTCGGGCCACCGAGCTGGTTTTTCTTTTATACGCTAAACCCTGTCAATAAAATCGCTAATAAATAATAAAAAGCAAAAAAAAACAAATCCCCAACTATTAATCACCAATCCGCAAGGTCCAAGTCAATATAAATTTTCTTGGAACGAGCCTTGGTGGAGCCCTGAGCTTACCCCGACCAAGCACAGTTTACGTGCCAATCTCACACGGAGTTGACGCAATTATTGGATAGCGCCAAAATTACCATTTCTTCGTATCATCCACGGTTCACCGGCATTGTAGAACAATTGGCAAATAGGCAATTGAAAGCATCTATCACTGCTAGAGGCAACGCGACCAAACAGTTGAAGGAGCTTTCGATGATACTTTGAGATCGGTCTACAAAGAAGGCATATCAGCGACAACTGTCGTGGTTGTGTATGGACAGAATTTGCGATTACAAGGCGAACAATTAGTTTCAATTTCCGATACCAGTAGTTCAAACCTTTTGACTTCAGTTAACACTTTCCAGTCCACAATTAGCCATCATACACGCTGCGTAGCTAAAGTTTATCTTCCCAAATAATTAAAACAAAAACCTAATAGGATGCTAAGACAGGGAGAACACGTTTCTACGTTCATCAGCCGTTATATTTGTTATTCCACCAAGAATTGGGCATTTTCACTGGCATATATACAAATGCTTATTCTTATACTTACCAGCAGGCGCTCTATTTTTATCATGTATATGTAAATATATTGCTTAGCTAATTGTTGATCATGTATGATCATATATGATCATGTATACTGCGTAGTTAATTTTTATATCGAGAAACTTCCATGTTACTTGAAATATATATGATCTTCTTTGGGTAAATCACGTATTGTTTCTTATGCCTACCTGAATTTTGCTATAATGTAGACATAAAAATATACTCACTTATCCTTTCACATTACTAAAACTCACTTACTGTACTAACTAAACACTCGCTATAAAACATATATAGAATAATTCACGTACCGGCTTGTAACAGGCCGAACATAGCTGTAAGCAATGTTGTAACCGTACACTGATGGTTACAGCAGCTATAAAAGCGAAATACACAAAACAGATAATACAGACTGCCCCTTCAGTTGTACTGCAGCAACCAAGGAGATATGTTCGTAATTAGCAAGACAAATCTTTTTTTAATTTTACTATTTTTTCTCGCTAAATGAGTCTTTGGACACATACCCATAGTTGAGATATTTAAAGTTTAATAATCGGTTCTAGTAGTTCATAAGATTAGCTTTCGTAACGAAACTAAGAGCTAACGGAGCTAAGAGAGAACCGTAAAATCTAACGACGCGAAGTCCACAGATAAGCGAAATTATAATCGAGAAACTGTCGGAGATTTCACCATGTCGCTGTGCCAACTAACAAAATAGTCAGTAATCCATTAGTTATAAACCAATATTTCGGCAAACTATTAAAAAAAAATTCTTAAATGAACATGAAGGCCAAGTATTTTTATTTTCTATAAGCTCCTTGGAAGCCGACCATCGGGAAAACCCTAAATTATACCATGGCCAAGAAGCTTCGTTACGTACCCAGAAATTTAAACCTTTGAGATACATCGATACATTCAATTTAGAATCCCAAGGCCGCTTCTGTCAGTTTTAAACTCTAAGGATGACCATGGTCTGAAACGAACACATGCAGTCAATGTATCCAAAATGAACCCGGCCGGTGTACCTCATAACCTCGTCAGAGTATTCTTGGCCACGAAAATGACGTTACGAACAGTCAAAGATTCCCGCAAGTACAATTACAGAAAGCTGCAAAAACGATTTAATCTTACATCCAATCTAAATTTATCAAATTCACTGACCAACCCCAAATCTATCAAAAACCGCGATCTGCACAATGTTTCTTTCCAATTTCCGCATTACATGTCAACGAGGAAATGCGAACAACGTCTAAATAAAGCAGCGATCACCGATCACAGTAATATTGCTTCAGAACTCAAACATAAGAGTCAATTATATCGAACCTTATATTGTAAGGAAGCGTTTCGCCTCCTTACTAAGAATAAGTCCGTCCGCACAAATGTAGTTCGTCCGAGTTGTCCGTTACAGAGGTTTTACTACAATCATCCTTCTCCCGCGCAAGTGATAAATATTACTTTGTTTCCTTAAATACATACATACACAGACACAAACATACATTTAATCAATCATTGAATAGAATACTATTGTACCGATGGAAAGTAAGGCATTAGCGCATTAGATTTTATAAAAAAAAAACAAAATACATATGCTACATAAATGTTCTTAAAGTGATAGGCAGACGCTATATTATTATAACCATATAAGCGTACGCTATTGTAAGTACACAACTATGCACACTCATCCTATAGCATTGTAAAAACCCAAGCATACGCTATTGTAAATACACAACTATATAAACTATATAACTGTAAATACGTAACTTTATAAACTAGTTAAGAATATACCAAAATGCATGAAACATACCTAACGGGTAACCCTGTACAAAAGGCATAGTAGCCATAGAATAAATAGAAACATAGGAATGCAAACGCGCGTAGCAATAAGGAAAGAAAGCAGGTAGATGTAAATATCATGCATAAGCATATGAAGGCATAGATCCCATAAAATGTGTTCGTAAAGGCAAACAACACATGTTCGACCAGACAAGTGCGATCAAACCTAAGCTGGCACATGTAAGAATAGGTATATAAGAATAATATTGTAATAACGGGATAGCGTTGGTGGTCGCAACTATAAAAGAGCGTGTCGCAACACGCTCAGGGTTTCAATTGTGTCATAGCCGCCGTCGAGTAACCCGCGAAATCGAAAGTGAAGTAGAACAAACGCGTGCGAAAAGAATTTAAATATATCAACAAGGAAGGTCGGGCCATCAAGCTGGTTTTTCCCTCCTACCGCTCTGAAAACGATCACATTGTAATTTCCTTAAAAAATAAAACACCAAGAACAAACCCGAAGGTCCAATGCATCTCTTAATTACAAATTGGGTTGGAACGGACTGTGGAGTGGCTGAATTATACCTCGCCCAAAAAAATCCGTTACAATGTATATACAGCAACTTGCAATTATAAAAGTTGTTCTCAATATAAACTCATATACAAATAAGGATCTTTAAGTCAAAGTAAAACTTCTACTTACGATTAATTCGACAACGAGCATTCAGGTCGACTAAGCTGAGAATAATGTTTTTTCCAGTTTTCTGTTCCTAGTTATTAACTCATTTATTTGGCCGTATGTTCTTATTTAATTTACATTTAGTACCGATTCCTCTATTCGCCTTTTGTAACTTGCTTATATTTCGTGAGTGCTCGCGGAAGTGAAAAAGGGGCTTTCATTTTTCGTTTTCTTTTTTTTATTATATTTATATATATATTTTAGCATACAATTACATAACTTAATTTCGACATATCTTAATTAAGCACTAGAAAGATGCTAAATCAATAATCGTAGTAATTGAGTTTTATTTCCTTTTTTAATGTAATTATTTTGTTATTACTTTTAAGAGAATATACAAAAATTTAAAAGCTTACTAAAACCTCCAAGAAACGTCACAATGACTTCTCCAAACCATATCATGCACATACAAAATAAACTTTTGTACTTTATGATCGCATACCTATTTATTTAAGCAATGTATTCATTTTCCATACTTAAATAACACTCCTATTTTGCCACTTAATAACTTTGAGTTCAACACTAAATTAAACAAGCATAAGTCTTCTTGTCCCTTAAATCCGAATATCCGTACGGCTTTTTATATTTCTTTCTTTTCATCATATTTAGTATCAAGCTTTTTCTATAATTGCACACAAATGATCTCTAGAAATCCTTGTACATATCAAATTTCATATTCACTTATCGATGTATACATGCGCATTATATATATGTAATCTCTTGCACGTAACTTGGGATAGAATCATACATTATACTGTAAAGTGTGAATTCGAAATCTTACTCAGAAAAATATAAAAACTGCTTCTTTGCATTATCTCAAAGAAGATTTACTAATGAAATGCAGCAAACGTAAATTGAATAATGTACAACTATAGAGAACTTCCATAAAATTTGAATACATGTTTGATGTGCTTCTGAAAATGCTATAATCTATCCTCAAATCAAAAACCACTTATTCTTAATAAATTCTAAGCGATTCTAGTCCTTCTGCTACCCAAAATTTTCACATTTACAACTCTATTTTAAAGCTTGCAACTTGTAAGGAATAATAGTAATTTTATAATAATAAATTGGTCTTTTTCTGAACACTCTCTCATACTCACTAATGAGCAACTTTTTTGCTTCCTTCTTGTGAAGACGATCATTTCTATGTATTCAAGACTTACATTTTTTTACCTCTAGACACTTAGTACGTTTCGCTGTTAATCGTTATATTTTCTTTATTGCTTGATTATGAATGACTTAGCAATGCTTCAAAGGTGGATACATGTTACGCCTTTACGTGTGGGACTAAAAACTTGAATTGCAAATACGATGAAGGTTTTTTCATTTACAGTTTTGTTGCCAAGCGTTTATTTTTCAATAATTTATTGTTGAGAGTTGCTACAAATGAAAAGTCTTTCTGTTTCAAATCCACTTTACTTAAAAAAAAACAAAGGACTTCCGTACACCATTTGTTATTGATTATTTGCTAAAAAAAACAACTAATTTTTTTTGGAGGCAGACAAGTTACGAGTGCATATATGTACACAAATACACAATTCATTATATATAGCCATACATTTAAATATATACATACATAAAACCAGTGCCCGTGAATATTAAGAATTTTCTAAACAGAGGGAGCCCAAATCTCTTTCAGTTGTCCAGCCACTTAGTTTAACCAGATATAACACGATAAATAATTAGATTTTCATTTGTATTTAGTACAATTCTAATATAAGTAAATCTACATCTTCTGTAAGCAAATACAATCCCAGCGACAAAAGTTATAACTCTGTAGCAATCTACGAGTTCTCTGTTACCAAATTTTTAACCTTGGATAACTTATAACCGTTTAGTTACAAGCATAAATTAGTTAGTTTGGTATTAATAATAAATTACAAATCTTTTTTAAACACCGATTAGTTATTAACTGTAAATTAAATTGGTTTCATAGTTTATAAATAATAGTACATCAAAATGAAAACATTACATTATAGTTTAATTTAATCGATTGAAATAAAAATAACTTATTCTTTGCAAATCCATGGTATATATTGTTCTTTATTTTATTTATAGATTTTTAAACAATTCAAATTATCATCGCTAAATAATCAAATCAATATTTAGTTTATGTTATAATAAAAACTTTTAATGGGTTTTGATAAAATCACAAAATGAGTAATATATCGTACTACATAGTTAAAAAAATGTACCGAGCTAAAAAAAAGTTATTATAGATGATCTTCAGATAATTCACCCACCGCTAGTAAAACTAACAAGTATATGAAGGAAGGTAAGACATTAATGAAAATTTTGTGTTTGGGCTATAAAAAACGAACATCTTAAAAAAATAAATAACATAGGTTATTTTGCCATGATTTTCTTTTTGCCGCTTTGTAATGTGAATCGCAACCATTACATTCCTATATTTTCAGCGAAGATATATGCGCTTACTGTTTTGCTCTGTTTACTATTTAATAATCAAAGACGTAAAACGAAATAAAAGTGGCAGAAAAAAAAACCGAAAAAGCTTGCACACTTTAGAAAAATTTCTAACAGTGGATGAATGATGAGCTGTCGCATCGAAAGATTTTATATACATTACGCTAACAACTAACAAAATATTTCCGCTTTCCTTTTTCGAAATGTAACCACTTCATTTGTCTTACACATTCCACAACTCTTTTTACGTACACACAGTTTTACTATTTTACTTGCCGTCAAGATATTTATGCTTTAATACATTTGTTTGTATATTATGTATTTGTTCGTATTGTTTTCTAATTGTTTGGGATTTCGCAATTACTAATAGTGTTACAGGATGGGAACAGTTTGTAACCCTTTCATTTGGATATAAAAGAGCTTGTCGCAAAACAGTCTTTTTGTCGCTGGGTTTAATAAATTGTGTATTTTTCTTTCCTTTTTTGTTTGTCTTATATGTAAAAATTTTTTATAGAATGCTGTCCTATATGATGCTGTTTAAGCCTTATCTAGTCATCCACTATTGAACAAACATATTGAGAAATAAATTCAAAATCATCGCGACCGGTCGGTCGATTTTGATTTGTTGCATTCTGGACTTGCTGCCGCCAAGCGGAACTATTGGCATTTGTGCCAGCTCCTGTATTGTTTTGGCCTGGATTATTAGGATTGCTATTGTGACCAGCGCTACTTTGACCGGGACCACAACTTGACCCGGTGCCACCGACATTGCCACTACCAACAGCTGTTTGCGTAACGTTATTCGGATTATTGCTACCAACGCTAGCTGCACCATTAACTCCATTGACTGCTGCAGTAGTGACGCAATTGTTTCCACTACTGCCCGTACTACTACTATTTCCCCCACTTGTGCCTACATTTACAACATTGTTTCCACCGTTGTTCCCGCCCCCCCCATTACCACCATTACCTCCTGATGAAGTGACGCCACTATTACTTTGCGGCAAGTGATGCAATATACTGTCAACCTCACTCTCGCTGGGTGACTCTGCGCATATTGTAGTATTACCCAAAAAGCAATTATTTAAAGTCATTTGTGCTTTACTGGCTTCCTCACGGGTTGCATATTTACATAAGGCAATTCCCTGATTTAAATACAAATGAAATCTTAACAGCGGTCCATGCTGCATGCATAAGGTACGTAATGTTGAGCTATCAATCTAAAAGCAAGAAATATATTAATTTGTGGTTAGAAAAATTGTAACAACATATTACTTCAATAAATTTTTTTCAAATTCTGTACTGTGTCAAGGCTAAGTGTGCATAGAGAAATTGCCGGAAAAATATCATATTAATATCTTTTGCCATTTTCGACCCTCTAAATATCTAAATATAATAATTTTCACGATAATTGTAAAAATTTAACTTATGCGGGCATTTTTCCTTTCTAAATGGAACACATGGCCTTTGAAAATTACTACATTTTCGTCCACTTTCAGTAAAAAACATTGCACATTTATATGGGCAGAAATCATTATATGCGAAAACTTGTCTCCGTGCTTGGAGAATAACACATTGACGGATTCAGCTGTCTATGTCGAATTAATAAACAATATATTACAATAATACTTATGTCGTTTTCGTTGACCGACGTAAAAATAAATTATTTTACTTTTACAAAGTGCGTTCTAAACTATACAGCACTTTTCAAAAAAGTGGATTCTAATGGTGTCTCTTGTTAATGGCTGTGCAAGTCTTTCACTGATATTCTCTCTAATGATGGTATACGTACACTATGGTTGGTAACGTTCAAACTAGAAAGTGTTGTTTTGAAAAAGGTTTTAAGTATTGATGTATTCTATTATACACACCACCCGATGGGGATATACTCATTTTATCATCACGTTTGCAGCACTTAAAACAAAAATTTGGAGACCCTATAAAGCATGTATATTCTTGATCAATTTCTGAGTCGATCTAGTCCGTCTATGTGGTGTGTTGATACTCTTCTGGTCGCAAAAATTAAGATATCGATTTCAAATTTGGTAGAGATATTAGAAGTTTCCGCACGCAGGTTGGTATTGAAAATTGGCCAAATTAGTCAGCTCCGTGTCTTTAACCAAAAATTTGCAGAAGATAGAAAGATGAAAGATAGAGAGAAAATCGGCTAAGTTCACGCCAAGTTATAAGTGATTAAATTTCCTTTTATTTACTTGTTTGAGGTTTTATGCTTATTAAGCATAAGGTAAACAAATCGGAGTTTTTAAAATTATTTTGTACATTCCTCAAATGAAGAAATATTATCTACCTAAAAATGCGTTAATGCTAAAATAATTGCGGGGAACGTCACGACTTGGCAAATTAATGTTTTCTTAACAATACATATTAGTAAACTAAAGGGTAAAAAGTTCGACTCCAACCGAACATAATTTTCTTATTTCTCTTTTACTATTTTTCTACAATTTCGGTAGAGATCAGTAAATAACGATGTTTATTTTAATTTTAAAACAGTTTATATGCCTATTACAAGCAATGTATTAGATTTTATGTTTGCCAAATTTTTTTTCCCTGTAATCGCACAACAACCTGTTGCACAGTTCAGTTTTCTTCAAAAGTGTGAATAGCGTAATTAATCCCTACTGAAATCGTAATTACAACTTTAACAAAATATCGTCTAGAAATGCAAATTTGTTATTAATTTCTTTCCTACTCTGCCCATCAGATTAAATTTAAAAATCATTTAAACTTATTCAAAGTTGCATGACCACGTAATAACACGTAAAAAAACAGTAGTCGAACTTAGCCTAGTAAATGTTTATGTGAAATCGCTATTTCTTAGCGATTTTCAATACAATACATTAAAAATTAAATCTTGTGGTCATGGTTATGCGAAGGCTTATTTGTCGTGGGAAAGGTTGTTGTGGATTGTGGGGCAAAAAGTTCGGCCATCCAATGCAAATTCGTTACATCATATTATTATGCCGAAATTCTGCTATTTGGACATTCACATTGCATAAACTAAAGAGAACTTATCACTTTTTTTAAACTTTACACAAAAGTATAGGTGACCTCGAAACGTGTACGGAGCACAACAAAAAGTAACGCTAGAACCAGCAAACTTAACTTGTCCTTTAAGATGATGACCAATGAATGTGCTATAATATTTAACGCCTAAATAACTGTCATGTAGGCTAAACAAGATATTCACATCGACGATGAAGACATATATCTATGGCAGCCCACTTTGACCACTCAACTCGGTGTGGTGTGTGATCATAGTTCGTTCCAACCAAATAAAATATTGCCATCAACAACAACCGATAAGATTAGCGCAAATAAGGGATACCATATACCAAAAGTAACATAAGCAATTTTAGACGATGTTCGGTCTCATAATGCAAAACACGCTCCGAAAACATTAGCAGCATTGAAATGGAATTTACTATCCTCCACGCTATGTTGATTAGGTACCATTTGTTCTGGTTTACACTGATTTCAATTACTGATTTACTGCCTGCTCGAGCGAGGCTTCTATTTTTTTGGTGATAACTAAAAAATTGGTCCTTTGCGTAGATAGCAAGAAAAGATCAATTGGGGTTCCTTCACGGTATTTATGTTGTTCCAAGGAGACAGATTGTCCGTACAAGGGAAGAGACAAAAAGTAAATTTTAAAAACATATTCGCAGGACGTATGAAGCAAAAAAGTGAAAATTAACAAGACTTCAAATTAATTTGTTACAGGCAAAAAAGTAGCAAGGTGAAAATGTCCGTAAGTTATATTGTTTTCATAATTTCTATGTTTTCTAATTATTATAAAAAATGTCTGGGGACCTATTATATCCATTAGTGAAAGCTAAGTTTTTTGTATGTGAAATGTATATTTTATGTCTAAATTCCTACCTCTACATCTAACTTCTTTAATTTGTACATCAAAATAACACATAAAAGAAGGATATGACTAAATAAACATAAAATAAAAAACATATTCTTTACTTTCAGACGTTTGAAACGTTTTCTTGCTATTTTAAAAGAGTTCACCAAGATAAACATGGGCATGATATTCACAAAACCATAGCCTTACCACCTTCCACCATCTTTATTTAAAAAAAAAAAAAAATTGAAGAAACTTAAATTTCGGTACATAACAATATTTGATAGACACCGTAGGATCTGTTTATTGTTGTAGTGTACGGGTAGTGAATCTATTGTTTTTGCTTTTGGAAATATAAGCGTTTTCAGTTCACGTCGTAATGAGAGCTTGTTCTTCGAGCTATTCGATTCATTTCCAATACCAACATCTATGCAACAACTTTCAATATTTTTGGCAAGTTTGAAGCTGATATATTCGTAGGTGAATGTTTAGCATAACATTACACAGACGGGCCGACTTGCTTTCAGAAATTGATATTTTACATGGTCTTGGCAGGCCTGGTCAGGATGTAGCAAGCGCTTTAATAAAATAAATATACTGCCATCCTTCAGTGGTGGACCTGAAAAATTACGATGGTCAAATATACAGTTGTCGCTAACCATCCTGAGTTGACCATTGGCTTAAATAAATTTAACTTTAAATAATTTTTTTCTTCTTTGTATAATTAATAGTTATTTAGCCTAATTCAAATCAGTTAGTATGTATACTGACATACGAAATATAAGCCGTTTTGAAGTCTGATCACTAAAATTAAGCACAATGTTTTTCAGTCTAAGGCACGATGACTAGTCGTCTCTTGCTGTTATGATGAATTTCTGTTGTCAAAAGCTTTTAGAGAAATTGATCCAAGTTGTCCATTAGTCTGAACTACTCGTTTATCTTAAACGTTTTAGTATGGTTTTTTTGTTTAACAAGTAAAACAATCAGGGCCTTTTAGAGGCAATGACAAGTTATCGATAACTAAAGAAGGACTTTTCTGACTGACAGTAGCCGTGAGCAACTACTTTTCTGAATGCAGCACCAAACACACTGTAAACTACCATTAAATCCTTGTGATCGACAAATTTCTCTTATGTTAGTATTACCTAGTCGAAGCAAACTCAGAGAACCAAAAAAATTACGTTAGTATTGTTTTTACTTTACTAACTTAGAGCAACTGTAATTTTCCGACAATATTAAAGAAAAGAAGTAGAAATGTATGACATTCTATGTATAAATTACAGACAGTTATTTTGATAATTAACTTCTACGACGACTTGCAAATATTGTCTCTATAGGGACATGAATTGCACAGAGTTAGACCGATATCTCCATTAGCTTGTAAATTAGCCATAACAATATTTTCCACTTTATGTTTCTATATCCTCCACCATTTGCGGCGTAAGGCTATGTGTGTAAGTTTATGCAGCTGTATGCAACACAAAGAAGAATTTGCGATAGGCCTAGAATGAGAGATCCTGTAATAGATGTAACGAGGGGACGTGGAAAATGCTACTTAGAACCTTAAATCGACAAAAATCTGATTTATAGTTTGAAAAACGCGAGAATGGTGGTGGGTATAAAGTCCAACGTGATCATGTGTTTCTGGAGTTCGCATACCTGTGCGGTTAGATTTTTAAGCAGTAGCCAATTAGAGTTCCAGCTTGAATTTGTCCCTGACCACCCGCCGGCGCCACGGCCTCCTAGCCAACCATTTGAATTACCACCAATCACTGATGAGGGATTTGATACCGTGGGAACTCCGCTTACGACAGCAGATTTACTTGCAGCTAAGCCGGGAGGAGGACCACGAGAAGATTTATTCATGGATGTCCATAATTCGGGTTGTGAATTATCAGACCAACTGATTGAAACAAAGTACATATCTTGAGATTTTGACAAAGAAAAAAAAACTCTTATAGCTACCTTGGAAAGTTCTGATTGCTTGTTGAAGGATTAAAACTCCATGTTGACGAGGTTGTTAATCCTAATGATGGCAAATCAGTCGGGGAGTTTTTGCTTGCATTAGCAAAAAGATCAGCATCTTTTGGCGTCGGATTGATAGACAACGGGGACCTCGCAACACTACCAGGAGTTATACTTGGGTCATCTTCAATACTCTTTATCTGTGGACCCTTAAATGAGATGCATTATATAAAAATTTTATGTTATATGACATAAATATATAAGAAACGGAGCGAATTACACAACGTTTCTCCGCAATAAACTGGTAAATTGGAAAACGTAATAAAAATTTGTAAGTCCTCAATCTTTTTGTACGGGGTTTCTTGAGGCATAAGGAAAACTTTACATCTGTTTCGTTTCATTCCTCGACGCTGTGCGTACATGTTTTAAAAAAATCTATTTTTTTATTAGAAAGCAAAACTATTGAGCGAGAATAATGTGGTATATGACTACACAACAACTTGTTTAATATTAACAATTGCCGTTTTGCCCAATTCTTATTTTTAAGGTTATACCTCTTTAATTACGTTTCTCGTTATTACCTTCCAAGGTTTGCCAGGCTCAAATTCCTGTACCAAATCTGTATATGTTGCCGCAGCAGTTGAAGATTGTCCAACTGACCAGTCTTTATTCTCACTATCATTTGTGGGATCAGGCCATCCATCATTAATACTACGTCCTGTAGACCAGGTCCTAAAGTAAAAGAAAGACGTGTATACGAAAAAAAGGATTACGTACGACTATAGCCGAAGCAGCTTATGCCCTCTACCTACATATATCTAGCAACTATCCATGCTATTCGCTTTTAAAATTAGATTCTTAGCAATAAATAGTTTGGATAGATGTATGCAAGACTTAATTTAATATATTACAAAGAAAAAATAAATTTCTAGTAAAATATTATATAAATTATTACACGTGGAAAGTGTGGCGGTGTATTGATACATGAGATTCACTTATCTCTGTTGTGAGAATTACAAGCGCCAATTTAACCACTCTTTATAATAATTTCTATTAATAAGAATAGCAATCATACAACTTAGTTGTTAAGCTTCTTTTGATTTGTTGTTTTCATGTTTTCATGTATGATCTATGAAATTCGCCTGAACACATGTAGCCCAAGATACTCCTCATTATCTTAATTGTTGTTTCTTTGAAAATCCCACCAAATATAGGAAGACGGACATTCGCATGTACCTAAAACTACTTGAAGGATATATGTACTCTAATACCTGCTTTGCTATAAACCGATAACAAGATTTTTATCATATACATGCTTATACGTTCGACATAAAAATTATGTATTTATCCAATATAAACACATTTGCTTACCCATCGCCTTGTAAGCCCAAAGGTCCCATATTGTTTGCATTATTTGTTGGTAGGTTTTGCTTAGTCGCACCAGGTGCACGAGAAAAATCGGTGCTATCTACAGTGATATCCTTCTCTAAAGCAGGAAGTTTCCACTGGTTTAGTCTGGATTGTGGATTGGGTGCGGGCTGATAACTAGCAGACTAAACACAGGATTATTATGATTAGAGATATAACGTTTAAATGTTTGAATAATAATTCACTTATGTAATCACACGTACATTTTTAAATGTTACCTTGCTTAAGCTCATTTCCGAAAAATTGCCTTGTAAGGCATTTATGGCATCGTGACCTCTTAAATACTCTGTGCTTGTGTTATTAATATGAGCTGGAGGATGTTGAGTTTGCTGTAATGCCTGTTGTTGTTGCTGTTGCTTTATATATATTGCCTGTTGTGCATTTATTTGGTTTTGCAAACTTTGTATCTGTTGCTTATACTTGGCAATTGCAACTAAAGTGTTGGCATTGTTACCCCCGCGTAATGATTGTTGAGCTCCTTGCAGGTGCTAAAAGATCAATTATATATTACATACTAAACATCATATATATACATATATATATACATATATATATATATATATATATATATGTACCTTAATATTACTAAGTAATTGATTGAGAAGTAGAAGAGTCGCAGGTGCTAGAGGCTGATTTAATATTTGGCTTGAGAGATAACCATTATGCACGGCCAATTGTATCTGTTGTACTAACATTCGCAATTGTTGAGTAGAAGGTTGATTAGTACTATTCGACACAGCCGCGTTTACAGCTGCTACATTTGCACCTTGTCCAAAAGCTACGGCGCTAGCATTCACTGATTGCGGACCACCAGCTAGGCTATGGGGACTTTGAGTGAGGTACTTTTGCACTTGTAAGGGTTGCATTGAATTGAGCGCATTTAAGTTAGGGTTGTTGCTGCCAGCACCTATGGCAGTCCCACCCATGTTGTTAAGAAGGTTGCTCTGCTGGGAAATGATACTAATTATAAATAGGATATATATATATACAGATCTAGATCTATTTTACCGGAGGGAATGACATTGTAGGTTGCGTTCCCTGAGCTGCATAACGGCCCGGAAAACTGGCATTACCCGCGTTACCGTGATCGGCATAAGAGCCGAGCGAATCATCATGTCGTCTCCAATTATCTATACCTATTGACATATTCGCCCGTAAAATTTCAGTTGCTTCTTCAATATTCATGTTTGTATTTATCAAGGCTCTTTCAACATCCTCCTTTTTGAAACCTGCATCCACTAAAATACGAAACTGTTTACTTTGCTTTAACTCATTATTCATGCCAGCGATGCTGACTGGATTAATTTTTTGTTGCTGGGATTTACCCATAATACTATTATGTGCCGCACTGCTCCAATCGGCAGGATTTAAGTCATTCGCATCATTAGCACCCGTAACGCTGGGGGTCGTAACACCCCATCCACTGGCACCAGGTAATTTGGTCGGATTTGCTTTGCTCCAGGAACCAGTAGGTTGGTCATTCCAAGCGGTTGAGTTGCTTACATTAGCACCACCTATCTGTCCTATTCCGCCGCCAGGTGGATTTGATTTATCATCAGACCAATTTGATGTATTTGCCGCTGAACCAACAACATTATGGTTATTATCGTCAGCCCAAGCGCCTGATGTATTGCGAAC
The DNA here is from genome assembly GCA_000688735.1 of Glossina austeni. NCBI lineage: Eukaryota > Metazoa > Arthropoda > Insecta > Diptera > Glossinidae > Glossina > Glossina austeni. The sequence continues at coordinate 25,362 of KK502746.1, forward strand.
GACACCGCTAGCCACATTCGGTCCACCAGGGTGAGTCCATATAGTGTTTTCAGGCTTGTGCTGGTTGCTATTAATATTAACGCCAACGCTTCCAGGCCCACCAACACCTGCAACCAAACGACCTGGCGGACCTAAACTAACTCCCATGGGATTATTCGGATTTACAGCAGCTACAACAGAAGGCGCAATATTACTAGTATTATTGCCACCACCTGATCCACCCCCCAAGCCAGATACTACATTAGCATTGGTAGGATTTTGACCTCCTATAGTAGTTCGTATTATATGACTACGCGGATCTGATACATCCTTCCAATGGGATCCACCTCCAGGTACACGGGATTGTTGACCCCACAAGGAGGTACCGTCATCATAGTTAGGTAAATTGCGTCTTTGTGGTGGTGGTGAGGGCTCTTCCCAACCTGTCCCTGGCGGCGGTTTCGACGTAATCGCTGTTAAATCTTTTGGTCCCACTACCGACTGCGGAGTACCCCATTGCGATCCGACAACATTGGTTGTTACGCCGCTCGGTGGGTTAATTGCGCCTACTCCAGGACCTCCGATTCCACCGGCTCCAGCTACAACTGCAGCACCTACGCCGGAACTTCCTCCAACCGTTGGTCCTACCATTTTATTTAAGTTTGTTATTTGATTATGAGTAATAGGGTGATGCTGACCCCACATTTCAGATGTACCGTTAAGACGACCTGATATCCCTCGTGGATCACCACGTATAGGATCTCGTGGATCCAGCATCCTTAAGTCGCGGGGATCCCCAGCAGAAGTAGCACGCATAGGATCTCGTGGATCAACACTGCGCATATCTAATGGCCCGCCCATAGGACCACCACGTAAATCACCCCAACCGTTGCCAGCGGCAGAACCAGCAGCAATGCTAGTAGTACCAGGAACACTAACTCCTAATGCGTTTGCATTACCTATAAATAAAAAATAAAAAACAAACGTCAAAAATTTTTTTATTACGATAGCTAAATGCTGGTCTGCATATAGGAGTACAATCTAACTTTTTGATTCGAAAGGGCTATCATTACACTTACCTCCGGATGCTACATTAGGAATATTACCCGGTGCTGCGATTGCACCTTGACCGGAAGCCGCTACACTAACTGTTCCCTGACCCCACTGCGAACCATTTGTGGGCCCTCCAGCATTAGAAGTCACACCAGGCACTCCAACACTAACGACTGAGTTAACTGAAGCATTTCCTGGACCACCAGTCCATACATTACTTGTTTCTGGCCCATCATCATCTTCCCCCCAAGTGCCACCCAAATTTGTGGACGGTGTATGACCCCACGGTGTCTTTTGAACCGGCTGGGAGGTTGGTTGACCCCCATTCCGTAGATTTGATTCCCACAAATCTGTACCATTATTTATAGTAGGTTTCCAAAGAGGGGGGCCTGAGGGATCCTTGTTTGTTGGTTCTGGAGAACTTGGCACTTCCCAATTTGTATCCTGATTTACATGCTGACACCCCCAACCATCCTGAGAGAACAAGGCTTCCCGCATTGTATTCAACTGCTCCAATTGGTTTTTTGCTGCTGCTGCCGACGTTCCACCGCCCACTAAGCCAATGTGGGTATTTGCATTACCACCATTGCCAACAGGGCAAGTGTTATTATTATTATTATTCGAACTACTTGAATGATTTGCACTGTTGCTGATGCTGTTGCTGTTGTTATTGTTGTGGCAATTACTCGTATTTTGATTGCCGCTGCTGTTAGAGCTAAGATTACTACTACTCGCGTTATTGTTATTTGTGCTTGTATTACTGTTGTGATTGGATCCAGCAGTACTATTATTGTTGCTTTGACCGGGCTAAAACATCAAATCAACCCAATAATAGTAAAGAGCCAAGTTTAATGAGTTCTTACACTTACCATTCCAGCATATTGGCATACTGGCAAATTCGCTGCTAGCATTGTGCGCCTGCGTCTTAAATTTCTAAAATCTTTTGCCTGTATACTAATCTCTCGCTTCCGCTTTTATGACAGTTAGTGCGGGAGAGCATTAATCGATGTTTGATAAAATCCCTTACTGTTTTCCAATTAGTTCTTAGGATGTTATGGGACACACAACGGTTTTTCAAATTTTACACCTTGTGTCAAATATTATTATTATTGTTGTTATTAATATTACTTTTATTCTTCTTACTACCACGCTTATTACTATTGTTACCAATAATATTTTATTATTATTTATTTCAAACTTCGAATTGCAATTTACGGTCTTTGAGGCAACAATTCAAAGCATTTTTAGACACTTGCTAAAATTAATTTAACATTAAGGAAATGAATGTATATTTATATTGTCAAATGTCGTTACACCACTTTTCCAGGAAATCGATGAAGAAAGCAGATCAGCAACATCGTCCGATACAAATACTTATTGTCACATACCTTAAAAAAGACTACCGAATTCTTCCACAGCTGTCAATATTAATTGAGATTGAGATTATAAGTCGAAAACCATGAGTGTTCGCTCGTCGTTTTAAGAGAATTATGAAAGTCGCTAAAATTGATCAGCAAGGTAACCCTTGTTTGAATTTGGAATAATTTTTTTGGCATAATTTTCGTAACCACTCACCACCGATGTTAACAAAATAAAACAAGTAAGAATGTGTTACTTGTCTAAGGGCGAATTTTTCGTGCTCATCACTCCAAAATATATACATTTTAATTGTGAATATTTTATTAGATATTGATTCTATTTAGATTAACACATCCTATAAGATGTACACCGCAAATTCTTGCTTGTGGTGGTCAAATCCATTAATTTGCTGAGGTCAACCTAGATCAGGGTCATTAATTGCGTGCATATATACCAAATAGTGAAGACGAATTAAACTAATTTACGGTTACGGTAAAAATGAACGAAGTTATAAAACTACTAAATGGTGAATATTCTAACTTCAGACAACAGAAGACGAAGCTTAGTTATTTTTATGTGGTTGCTACCTTGCTACCGTCATCCCAGATTGGGAAGAACTGTATAACCCAAAGTCGTAGACTAAAACTATTATATAACTATAATTTAGGAAAAAAATATTTTTACATGTAACTACTTAAGAAAAGCTACCATGTCCTCTTAGGTGCACTGCAACCTCTCAAATATGTAGAAAAAATTCATATGGACTCCAAAGTTGAAACTTTTACTCAGAAATTCCGAAAAACGGTGATATGGATCAATTAAATGTGATATCAATTTTTAACTTTGTAATAACAGCAAGTATTTATTTATTTCTTGTAAAGTTGGTGAAAATACTCGAATGAACAGAAACATTTTAATCAGCTTTTAAGCGAGCGGTGTTTAGGAAAAGTCGCAAATCTTTTGGCAATACTATTCGTTTCAGTTCATCCAAAATTCGTGATTTGCTAGCGGAGTCTGGATGAGTTAATACTGAAATTATGGAACGATCTACGATCATTTGCAAACATAAAAATTTATTGAAAGTTAAAAAGCTCCAATAATTAAAACAACTCTTTGTCAATCAAATCAAGAAAGATTATGTAGATAACTTTTGGACCAATAGTCTAGAAAATATCGCTTTCACGCTACCCCTACAATATATACACATATATGCATTATATATTTCAAAGTGAAAATGGATTCAATCAGATAACAAGTTATGGGAATTATAAAAAATCGGATACCATAGATAAATAGTGCCGCTAATTACCAATGCCATTATATGAAGTGTGGACCCTCACCAAGTAACAGACGTGAAATGTGCAGTACAAAATAATCGCCTGAGCATTTAGTCCTTAACTTAAAATAATACCAGGCCTTTTAACGTTTTTAATACGTATAATAGTCTATATGATCTGTTCAATGCATACAATATAATGATATCTCAAGGAATTAAGTTGTTCCATTAAAAATGTAAACATGTCGCTTTAATTATATTAAATCTAAAATTTACAACTTTTTTCTAAAACATTAGTACTTTGAATACTTATTTAAAAAATTTTTTTTCTTCTTTATCAAGTTATTGTAAAATTTCTTTTCAATCAGCTTAAGCCTGCGAAACTGTCAACTGTTTGGCTTAAAATCGAATGTCATACATTTTGTTTGACTGTATCTAACCATCGAATTGAAATGCAAAGCCAATTTCTTTGCATGATGTCTATTCACCCATCTATACAGTCGAAACCGAAAAATATGCAACTATCGATCAAGCACATATTGAATAAACAAGTTTTTATCCATCGTCTGAATTGAACTTTCTTTTTTCTTTTGAAACAAGCAGATTATAAAGTTATAAAGAATAAATCTGGCGAGTGTAAACTGTTAAAAAAATAAGAATATTATATTCAGCTGGTGCCGAATTTTTTATACCGCGGACCTCCTAGAAAAACCAAAACCGAAAATCTAAATCTTCGTACCTTATAAAACTGGGTGAGCGAGGCTGATTATTTCTATTTTAGTAAAATATAAGTGCAAACTTTCAGTTTCATCTGCTGTAGTTTGGGAGTAATGACCGAAAAAAAAATTTTTTTCTTTCTAAATTTAGAGGTGTTCTCAATTTACGTCGAATTACAGATGTCGCCTTGACCCGGTTTGGTTTATTTTCAATACTAAGATATGTGCAAAATTTTCGAATGGTTTCGCCCAACTTATATTTAATTTCTGGGGCCACGATAGCATTTACCATAGACATTACATTGACAGTGCTTACATCGATTTGGATTTTAAATATACCGATCAACGCAAGCGATTTTAAGATATAAAAACTTGCAAAAAATTTCAAGTGAGCGTTTCAAAAAAGAAAAAAACATCACAAAATGAACCTGAAATCTCGCATATAAAGCTAGCCGTCATATTACCAAGAAAAAATTTCTTACACAGATTGTATATGAGGATAAGACTATATTTTATGTACATTCTCCTTGGTCCGAATTTCCAACACACGCTACTAAAATTTCAAAGATGCATTCATTTTACTACAAATTGGTAAAACCTCAAAGATAGTTGGTTTGAACAAGCAGAAAGATTACAGTCGAAACAGGCTGACAAATAAAAACCCTACACCTCATCGCCTGAAACGTCATTTATTTTCATTATTAAATAGAAACAGACGTCCCTTGTTGCCATGCAAAAGCACTGTTCGAGGATTGTGGCCAGAAGAATAGAGCTACGCGGTCCGAATTCGCTATAGTTAATTTATATGCCATACTATTGTAGACCAAATTTCATCACAAAACATTAAACGTTACACTTTTCGCCGCATACAGACTAATGTTTCATAGGACCAGTTATCTTTGTGAACAATTTTGAAATTGCGATAACTTTTTCAAAATAGAAGATTATATGGAGGGTGTGCGTAGAACAACAGAAAAATACACAGACATCAGACAGACAACAGCGAACTTGCCTAGATCGATAGAGAAAAGTTCTAAATTTAACGGAATAATTGTACCTGAAACATCAATTTGGATGTTCTATAGATCCTTACAATTTAATATACTCTTAATGTAAGTGGTAAGTAGGGTATAGACATATAGACAAAACAATGTATGGTCCTCGACAACTCCGAAAATTTTGTTAAGAGAGAATTTAGAAATATAGTTTCTATGAAAAATTGATATTTATAAGCGATTGGTTTAGCTGTTTTTGATCTAACGAGGCAAAATGTATATGTCATTTGCACTCATATTTGGCAAATCCATCATAGCCCCAACAGAATGCTGAACAATTCTTTTGAAACCTCGACTGTTCGTGTTTACTAATTAAATAATGAATGTTACTTATTTAGGTTTTGTGTGCAACCCACTATATAAAACAGAATAACTGAAGAGTGAAACAATGCGAATAAGGTATATAGAAAAATGCAAATATGTAATGCCTATGTACATACATACCATAAAGCAGAAGTCTCTTAATTTTGACATTTACAATAAGTTTACAATATTTGCCTGCTGGCAAATATACCTAAATCGATCCAAAAGCGCAGGTTGGTCAAATCGTATTGCACTTTTTGTCAAAGAATCCGACAACGTAGACTATTGATTAAACGGTTCTTGAAGTTCACATTATCAAATATATACACACTTGTCTGTGTTCCTCGCTTTGTGCTTGATAAACAAAATTGTAAACCAATATATCCAGACGTGAATATCTCTAATTTATTGATTAGATTAGATCCTGTGAACTAAAGTGCTTGAATATAAGACTTTTCTTTAAAATTTCGTTAAAATTAAATGAAAAAAAATAACACTACACGTTTCAGTTAGGTTAATTGTCAGTTTGTTAAAAACCCTTACTTATTTAAAACTTCTTGTTAATTTGCATTAATTTGTCATTATCAAATAAATATACAGATTCGCGGTAATTAAAATGAACGAGCGCTTTTCTAGGGCAACGGTATCTCCCATTAGGCTGAAGTAGAAAAAACCTAACAATTATCGTAGATACTGATCCTACTTATATTTCCATGAATATATGATGCGATATATATTAAAATATTTCGTTATTGATCAAAGAAGTTGCAAGCAGGCATTTAAAAAAAGATTTTGATAAATGTTACGTGTTAAATTCGAATGTCCTGACTACAAAATTTCCAAATTGAAATTTCAAATTTCACGAAAATTTAGAAAGATGATTTTTTTTTTTATGTATTTTTGGATAGGAAAATGCTGTTTCATATATATGAGCTTTTTGCTTGTTAACTTAAATTGACGCCTTGCAACGTATCAAGAGCACATTCTCTACTGCTATGTCCGCTGGAGTATGCAGTTATCTAATTTCAGTCTATAACGTTTACAGATTTTCTTGGCACTTGTTGATTAAATACGTGTTCCAAGAAGACCCTGCATACCCTGAATATTCTTATTACCTATCAGGCTTCATATTCTGGTTATTTTTGTTTATGACTTCGTAGCACTTCTAATTTTTTCCAAAATTATAAAATCACAGATTTTAATTGTAAAAACCAATGCAGTTAGAGCACATCTCTCACAAGTCTCACGTCTTCTATTATGTGGTTTTATTTATTACATATTAGTTTTAGTATAGTTTACAAGTAGAGAGAACGTTGATAATTTAATGCTCTGATTAAATGATTTAATGGGAAAGAAATTTTCTCTTTATATATTATTCTTATAATTTATTTTTTATGTTCGCTTAATGTTCGCTTAGATGAATCTGTTCGTTTATTGGTTTCGGTTACGCTGTCGCCATTGACGCAATCATCCTACTTGACACCACACAATCGCTGTACATGCACCCGTAACTCACTCTCTTTGTCCGCCTGCTTGCCACCCGTTGTCACTTTAATTACTAATAACAAGAGTGTTGCTATCTGATTATGTTTGACTGTTTTTCACTTTTTCTCGTTGGCATGAGTGTTTGCGTTAATGCTTTTTTGCATATGTATTTGTGCAAGTATTTTTTACCGAAAAAAAATGTACAACACTAACCTTTTAATTTCCCTTATTTGTATTCTATTAATTTCTTCACTTTCCATCTTTATCACAAAAATCGTCTTAAAAACATTCTAATATTCGTGATTTACGCACTTCTTTTGTATATTATAGCACTGAATGCCAAATTTTTCATTTGATTTCTAGTTAAATATTTTTTATGTATTCGTTGTTTGTTCTCGGTTATGGTAGTGTAAAAACCACAAAATTTTGTATCCTGATCATATATAGAGTTACCATGTGGTATTATTTTTCGTACTAACGTTGCCGAAAACATTTATAGACGATCTTAGTTAAAATTTGTTGCTTTCCTCTTCTATTTTTTAACACATTCTGATTTCAATCGAGTTCTATTTTTACAGTTTTCATAACATTTATTATCGCTTTTAAAGTTAAAAAATGCTGCCGAGTCTGAAACAAATCACTCGCAAACCAACTTCAACGAAATCACATGTGTTCATGTAATATTATTTCAATAATTCTTTGCATTATTTTTACCGCGATTTCAATAAAATATTAATTTCATATTGGAACCAAAATCACTAATGTTGAAAACGAAAACCACGAATATGTAGTTCCATTTCTTATTTTAAGGGACTATGCAAAAAGAAAAGTATATTTATATATATATATTATATACTATAATGTGTGTTGAATTGTACGTTTTCTCTATCGATATGTATTTTCGCTATGTGACAGTTGGCAACATTTATGCATATTATTATTAAGTAAAACCAACGCTTGGTTCACAGACATGTTGTATATATCTGAGCATGTGTACGCACACAAATTACAAGCTAATTTGAGCTATATAATATAATTTTAAAAACCTTATCGCCGATTATGCTATAATTTTCTAGTGGCAGATTTGTCGGTATAAATTATATTCTTAAGAACATCACAAAATTATTTAAGGTTTATGGAATGTTTGTAACGCATAAAAACCTACTTTGTGGGGATGAAAAAAAGCATATCTCATCTTTTTATGAAAACTTAAGTATCAAGGAACGAACTGAATTTCAATGTTTTCTTATTAATCTCGTCAAATTAGCATCAAAAATCAATTGAAAAGGTCGACGTGGGTGCTCACATGAAGCAAACAAATTCCTGATATTTTTTTAAGTAAAGTCTGAAGAATTTTAGTTGTGAAGGTGATGTTAGGTTCGAAATTTTTCTTTAATAAAATCCATGCATTTAGTTTGAAACAACAATAACATCAGATAAAGCATTCATCTATATATATTTTTAAGTTTACAATTACTAAGATGAGGGTAAATTGTGTAGAAATATAATTTGAAAAATAAGGGATTTTACATACACTGTGATACATATCAATCATTTCAATGCTTGTTATTCTTTGCAATCAAATATCACACATAAGATCTCGTGGCAGCTATAAAAAAAAATTGACTCTAACCTATTACAACTTGTTCCCTTTTTTAGATAATTATTGGAAAATTTAAAATATCGGTTAAGGGAATACACTGTTATAACAACCTAAAAAAACGAAAACGTCCGCAACTTTTTTCAAAGACAGCAGTATAATTACGCCAAATTTAAATTAGAAGAATGAAAAGTGCATTTAATCTAGTGAAACATGTACAAATTTTAAAAATATTGACTTTCATACTATGAGCTAATATTTGAATTTTCGATCAGAAAAAGTCACTCTTTTATTGGTAAAAAATGTTTAAATTAAGATATCGAAAAAATCCTATGTATTAAGCTGTAGAATTTTATTTTAAAGATATTGCAAAAAATTTGAATGAAAAAAATAAAACCGTGCTTCGAGAAAATTAAATTTCAAGTGCTCGTATACTGTCATACGATCGTGTTCGAAAAATCAAATTTTTTGACCCTTTAAAATTTTGCTACGCCTACAATTGTCTTTTTACGTCATTCTTAACTATTTAAGGGATCAGTTAAGCCAATAAAAAAATATATTGTTTGAAAAACTTACAGTGGTTTACTTCTTTAAGAAAAGCAAAAAAAAGAATCATAAAAAATAAATCTTGTGATAAACTTGCTCTTCTAACAAGTATACTTTCCTATACCGGTTCTGCACTTCACTCTGGTCATGATTATATAAATAGGTATTTTTATTTCTTGCAAAGAGTTGGCAAATCTAACTTCTCTGTTTCCTTTCTTCGAGTTTAACAAAACGTTGAAGTTAATAAAGAACTGACCAACCGGAGGTTTTTGTTTTAAGCTGTTCAGTTACATCACAAGAAATAAATTTAAAATGCACGTGCCTTTATAATATTTTTTAGACTTAGCTGATGTCGAAAATATTTTGATAGCTAGGTAAAGATTCGTGTTACCTAAACAGATAAATAATCTATAAAATACAATTTATTTGGTAAGAGACTAATAACAACTACTTACTATATTACTATATTGAAAATAGTTTTACACCTGGCTTATCAAAAAATGTGAATTTGAGGTAAGTCCAATTCTCTTTCGAGTAACCAAAAAGCTACTAGAAACCTATTTTGTTTGAAGATTATGGAAGTATAAAACTCATATACATAACATGCGTCAACCCTTTGTCAGGTGAAAATAATACAGATACGTCTTCGAAAAATGGTTTTAAAGACCTTCTTCGTGGGTCCAGTATGTAGAATGCAATTCAAACCTGCATTAAGGTTATGCTACACAAACTTTCGGTTTAGTAGAGTTAGCACGTTTAAAACTTCATTTATTGAAAAACTAAAAAATCGGTAAAACGAGAACTTAATTATTAACAAACCATTCGATTAAATATGCCTGGCTAAAGCAAGGCCATAACATAAAACTTGTTGGTTGTAATTTCATTGCCTCTTTGGTAAAGAAAGCTTTGTGTCGTCATTCTTTTATTTTTTTCAAATTTTTTAAAAACAAAATGTTTGGTTAACTTTCGTCGTAAAACTATTTTACAATTATCTACATAGCCTTTCTTATCGTATACAGGATCGTACGTAGGTCTCAATTTTGCATATAGAACAATAAGCCAAAAACTTCTAACAATTTGAATAAAAATCCAGTGACTATTTTTTTATATTGAAGTTAAAAAGGTAGTTAAATTAACGGCTGTCTATGGATGTGATAGAGTTATGTTTAGAATTTTGTTCACTTGCAATTGTTTTTGTGAAACGCTCTATAGCTCTACCGCTATGTTGAGAAAGCAACTTTTTGACTCTTTCAAACATTTCATATGCACGAAACTGAAAAAGCTATGTTATCCAGAATTTCAGGGATGCCAAAGTGTTTTTATTGATCGTTGAAGAAATCGCAACATACGAGGTGATCGACAGTGATTTTGTGTTAAAAAAATGGTTTTAAAAGGGTTTTATTAGTATGATTTCCAATAATGAGGAAGAGTGCGAATAAAATTTTCGATCTATGAAGGAAATACAGCATCGAATTCACGACTAAGAAACTCTGTTATTTCTTTTAAATTTTCTTCATTTTTTCATAGATTTATGTCTTTAGAACAGACTCAATTTATGCTCTTCCAAGTAGTGCAGTGAACGCCTAGTTCGATGTTCGATAAGGTGTAAATTCATTTATTTTATTGCGTGGCCTGTAATATCCCCTTACTTCTCTGTTTCTATCTACTTGTCAAATCTTTACTAATAGAACGAAATAGAGGATATTTTACTTATAAACAAGAAATCTACAACCACTTCGGAACAATCCTTGAGCAACCTTAACTTGAATTGGTCATAGGTAGTAATTTGAAACTATTATAGTTATAAACTTTTAGATATCTATGAACAAAAATTCTGAATTGTCTTGACGTGGTTTTAGTCCACATTTACGTAAAAGCGAAGTAAAGCAACCTAAGATACATGTGCGCTGGTTTTCCACTGTGTAGCAATTGTACAATGATTACGTATAAATGAGGTAAAATGTTATATTTTAGTTCGCTTTTTTCTAATATCGCGGCAAACGAACTAATCTTCTAAAGCAAACAAGCAAAGAAATTGCTAAAATTGTGGCCAATGTTGAACATCTTCTAGAGAGTGCTTCAACTAAATATTCAATTAGATCTAATATTTCGACTAGTGCGAACTATCAGCAATTGCACAAATAATTCTAAAAAGCTTCTATGAAACCGGCAAGTTAGTTAGTTGATAAAATGATTCAATTATTTGAGAATCGCAAATCTTACATCAGCGTTTGGTGTACTTATTTTCTCATCACTGAAACGTTTACCTCGTCCTGTTGTTTGATAAAATCAGGAAGGCGCCCTAGTTGACGTTGCATTAGTTTTCATATTTTCGCCAGAGTACGAAAATTCCATTCTTCTAACCTTGACTGGTAATCCGCACAAAATGCAAGGAAATCCCTACGAAATTTTAATTTTTTGCCAGCACATTATGCCTTGAAAACTACAAATGCATTTAGGAATGCATAGATAAAAAAATGCATAGTAACTTTTTTTATCGATTTTTTAGGTATTTTAAGGATGGGGTTGCACGGAGAATGCTCATCCACAACATCCAAACCGCTCATAAAATTTTCGTATACAATAATAGCTATGACTTTTCTTAACAAAGATGTCTTTTATGGTATGTATGCTACGTATAGTACGTGATATTAGAAGTTGTTTCTAATTTTTCGAAATTCACGTGGCAATATTTCTCTGAAGGTTATTTCCGAAAATACTAGAAAAATGCTGCAAACATTTAATAAAAAACGCTTTCTTAACGCTATAACTACTACCGACATTTTGCGTATGCATATTTTTACCAGAAGAGATCATCTTGATCCCCTATTTTTGTCGATTTTGGACAGCCACAAAAATGAAGGTAGGAAGCTGAAATTTGGCACAAACATTTCTTATTCGATTAGGGACCAACGCTACGGAATGGTTGCGATCTGTTCAAATATACGCCCACCATTAATGAGAAACTGAAACAACCTCGAAAAAAAACGATAATTTTTTCATATTGTTGTCTACAACTTTCAATCTTGCTGCTTTTCCCGTATATACCATTAATAACTGTTATTACTATAATAACTCAATATTAAAATTAATTTAACGATTACTTCTAATGTCTCTTTGGTAAACTTCTTGGACAAACTTAAAACATCGGCAGAAGTTATATATACCATTAATAACGGTTATTACTATAATAACTCAATATTAAAATTAATTTAACGATTACTTCTAATGTCTTTTTGGTAAACTTCTTGGGCAAACTTAAAACATCAGCAGAAGTTTTACCGTCTGCGGTTTCTACGTCTTGGCCTAATAAACGATTTCTTGCCGACTTTATTGAGTGGCAATAATCGTATATGCAGCATTCTTTTTTTTGGTATGTTTGATATATGAAAGATTCGCCGACACATCTATTAGCCGATGTGCAAACTTGGTCGCATACTATTACGCTTAATCTTGAATCGTCTGTCAAATTTATTGTTTCTAATAAAACACTTTTTGTATCTTCTCTTTTGATTACCTATTTAGATACAAAATACTGCAATACATAACACCAGTTGGAGTAAATGCCTTTGATTATTACGAAAGGGCACTCTGGCCCACCTTTACCTCTTTCTATCTGCTGACTCAACAGAAGCATTTCAACTAAAAGGAATAGGAATGCAGATGAAATCCAAATACCAATTTCAAGCACAGAATACGCTACTGTGGTAATGTACTTGGTATAGGCGTCATAATTGAAGTCTGAGGCCATGCGCTCGATTCCATGCGGATTCGTTTTCAATGCATTTTTCTTCAAATGAAATTTTCAAATTGGAAATAATTATAAAATTTTTTTTTAATAATAATAGTTATATATATATAAAACCTATATAACTTATATATAACATATACCACTTATATATAACATATATAATATATATTGTATATTTATAATCAAAATACCAAAGCTAAATGGCCAAGCCCAGAAAAATCAGATATTGAACTTTCTGCCCACACATACAGTTGCTTAACCGTTTGAGTATCAAACAGCGCGATCGCGCTGTTCAGATTTCATGTCGAGAAAACGCAGACAGTTTTGAAAAAAAACTGTCGAAGAATCCCAAGCAGCGCGATCGCGCTGTTCAGATTTCATGTCGAGAAAACGCAGACAGTTTTGAAAAAAAACTGTCGAAGAATCCCAAGCAGGGCAATCGCGCTCTTTAGATTTTATGTCTTTATGTAGTTTTTTTCAAAACTGTCTGGGTTTTCTCGACAGTGCTTTTTCAAAACCGTCTGGGACTCAAACGGTTAAGGAAAGGCAAGCACAAGCGCACACAAATATTTCTTCTAAAGCGCTAATACATCTAGGCACAAGCCTATTCAATGCATTCTCTTTTCGTGCACATATATTCATAGCACGTAGTCTGGCACATACATAGTGCCCACATTTAGATTATTGCCTTCGTTTCAGTTCCTTTCTTCTCTCTTACTCTTTTTAACGGCGTTTGTTTATATTGGATGTCACCAAATAGTACTTAATAATTTTGTTCAGTCTTATATATATAAAAGAGATGTTCCAACGTTTTGTTCAAAACACAGAGTAGGAGATTTTTGGAGACTTTCTGTGTACCTGTTATGAGTAACAGTAGTACCGTTGTTAATTAGCAGCCATTTGTATGCTTCCTCTTGCATTCTAATTATTTGTATGGGCACCGATTTCGTTAATAAGTTTGCAAAGCAGAAGCACATGCATTTGTGTGTTTTTAAGTGAATACAGGTGTGTACGCAAAAGAAGGATAAATGTAAAGGGATAAATATAATAAATTCCAACATTATTTTTTTTTACAATAAAAAATTTCTTTATATTTTTTGATATGAAAATTTCCGTTGAAACTTGTCAAGGTATACGACGAACAGGGAATTTATAATTCTTAAATTTTTTAAAATAAACCATGGAAAGAAAACAAATTATATTTGCTACATAAATACCTGCTGCTTCGTCTTTTTTGTACACACTTATATGCATACCATAACTTATATACAGTTATAAAGACGGAATTGCATGTGCTTCTACTTTGCAAACGTTTGAAAGAATGCGACGTCGCATCAAGAAACTATTAACAGAATCTATGCCCATGAAAACAATTAGGATGAAAGACAAGCATACAAATTGTTGCTAATTAACAGCGTTACAGTCCCCAAGGATCCCTATTGGAACATCGATGTAGTTCGTTGTCTCTGATATAATGTTTTTGTTCTTACTCTCTTTTGTAGCGTTTGTTGTGTGCTGCTTAATAACTTTGGTCTCAATCAATGGCTTATTGATACAAAGAATGGCTCTTGGCGTGCACAGCTTTAAAAAGGCGGCTGTCCATGCCATTTTGGAAAAAAGCAGTTAGCGATGTTTTATATAAAGCATCTACTACCATTTTTAAGGAATAAACGTCCTTTCTTTTTTAATTGCATAATGAATGTGAAGAACTAAACGAAAATGCTCATAAATTTTGTCGCATGATCGAAAACTCTGGAATCTAAAGGGAAACCTTATAAATTAAAAAAGTGTCAAACATTTCAATAAAACAAATTGAAAGCAAGATTGCAAACAAATGAGCCAAAAGAAAAGAATACTAAGTAAGAAAGTTATATTCGGCTGCAGCCGAATCTCGAATAATCACCACTATTAAAATCTTTGTCATCCAATGCTCTTATTTATTGTCATAAAAATGTGAATGGGATAAAATTTATCTTTCACCTTTTATTTCACTAAAAGATATTGTTAATCTACCAGTGTCGCGAAATCCGTCATAGATAATTAAAATTAACACTCAGCTTTTCGCTTTGACGTGATACCCACGTGGACGGTGTTTTTAAGAAAAATTGTATCCACCATGTTGTAACGTCCACAATTAATTAGAATTAATATACTTAGTTTGGTGCATTCTACTCTCCAAATTCTTTTATTGTATATCATTATCAACGGTATTGTAGCGAAAAAATAATCCACTAAGTCATGGCGACCACCATAATTAATGTAGAATTAACACACTTAGCTTGTCGTATTCTACTCTCCAAATCCTTTTATTTGATACGGTTATTGACGGTATTATTAAGAAAAAATTAATCAACCAGGCCGTGGTGTTCACCATAATTATTTTAGAATTAACGTATTTTTATGTAGATAATATATCTTAATGTCAGAAATGTAGCAAATAATTTTGAACATTCTGTTTTGTTAACCTTGTGCTTAATAACCATAAAACCTCAAAAAAGTAAACAAAAAAATGTCATTACTTATAACTTGGTGTGAGCATGCCCGTTTTTCTTCATCTTTGCACATAAATAGTAGTTTCCCGTAAAGTAAATGTAAAACATGTTTGCATTCTATCTTTCATAGGTTTTACAATTTGTGAGTAATGACCATAAATTTTTATTTAGAAAAGCTGAGTTGCGTTCAGTTTATGCTTCACTGTGAACTTGTGTTCTGGCCAATTTGGCGTATTTTCAATATCAACCTACGCGCAAAGACTTCCCATGTTTCTACCAAATTTGAAGTTCATATCCTCATTTTAGAGCCCAGCAGATTGTCAACACCACACAGACACACGGACGGACAGCCATGGCTAATCAATGCAAAATTTCATGCTTATTAAAAATGTATATACCTTATACGATCTCTGAAGCTTCTGTTTGGGTGTTCCAAACATTATGATAAAACGAGTATACCCTACATCTTTCAGTGGCCGGTATAAGCAAACAAAACAAACTTTATTCAGCAAAAAAGCTTAACAACAGCCGAAAAAATAAAAAATATATATAAAGTGTCATTTAAAAGCATGGATTTAAATTTGGAAGATTTGCAGTAAATATGTCGTGTCTGTCAATAAAAAGGCGACGTAAATTTGTATGATTGCAAAGTAAAATTAAGCTAAACCAGTTAGAAAGCCATCTCATAGAATCACTTAATTCTAACGATCGCAAAATTAGTGAAAATATTAGCAGTAAGGTGAGCATATTAAATATGTATGTGACCCATATAGGGCTCATAACTTGTGTTTTTGCACTGATCTTTTGGAACTAGATGCAGAGGGCGCTTCTGTGTGTTAAGTGTGTTTGGAGGACTCAAAGTTTTGCTATGGTTTTTATAACAAATTAAGGACTGCGAATAATAATTTAAAATATTTATATCAAGTGTGTTTAAACAACGGTATATAACAAATAAAAGACGGGCAAGAACGGCAAGCCGAATTGAAAAGATTTCAATGAAGTGACAGTCAAGGCATATTAGAAGAACCAACATACCTGTTAAAAGTTTTTTGACTTCACGAAGCAATATCGCTTGGCGGTAACAAAATTTTTCTATACTACTGTTGGAAATAGTGCGAAGAGCGATGAAATAGAATCCCAGCATTCCCTTATATTATTAAAGGCAGATTATAAGGTTTTAGAAGTATATGATTTGAGAAACTTACAAGTTCTTGAACACGATGATGCAATATATAAGTGTCAACATTGTCCACAAGCGTCGCACCTATGTAAATTTTGTACCCAAGCGTTCAATCTAAGTGCCGACCGCTTTAAATATATATGGGAAGTACATAAAGAATGCGAGTATGCGATATGTGGCAAAAGGCACTGTTACAATGGCTTTGATTGATTTTTTTTTGAGATAAACCACCAAGGATGATCATGGTAATAAAAACTTACTAACATCTGACGGGATTGATCTGGAGACATAGGGAACAACTCTTAAAACTTTTTGGTTTAGCCATAATTCAGAATAAATGGAAATAAACTAATGTTAACGTTAATTTTTGTTTTCGGTAGTACAATAAATATTCCAGAGATTTTTAAGGATATTCGGCTCGGGTCTATAACAGCAATTAATTAATCTCCCAAACTTATAGATTTATGCAATAAAGTTCGTCTTTTTCACTGAAGTGAGAATCCATATTATATAAGCGTTTGGTAGCCATTGCATATCGTTGATAGTAGTACTAATAATCATTTCTGACAATATTTTTGTATTTCGCTTTTTTGGTTGGAAGAACAAATAAAAAATACTATAGCGACGATACTATTTCTATAAATTTTTTATTACTTCTATTTCATTAATTAATATATTTCATAATTTATATAAATATAAGCATGTGCTACATGTATAAATAATATACATTTACAAATAAAAAGAAATATTCGTCCATAAATATTGGGTTTGTTTATTTATTTATGTTTATTATGCTGTTATTTTTTGGATTTTGGCAGCCACAATTATTTTTCTTTTTTTTCTGCTTTTTCATTTATATAGCAACGAAAATGACACGAAAGTCTTACGCGATTAGGGCAAGAACGTTTATCACCTATCGCGGTCGCGAACGAAAGTTTACTTTCAGATACATGATTACCTCCCTGAAGAATGTCGAAATTTGGTATATGTGCAGGTCGCGAACGCCTCCTATGGGCTTTGTAATTTCTGAACCAATTTTTTTAGATCTCCAATGGAGTAGTAGTAGTGGTCGTTGCTATATGCACATTTAAGAATATTATGTATATATATCAGTTCACAATATAGCAAGAGTGTTGCAAAACGGAAAAAACTTGGGGATAGCTCGGACATTGTTACGAGTACATAGTTTATACAACAAGCGCAAAATATCGTTGACAAAATCGTCGAAGACTAGGAGAAAAATTTTCACGTCCTAGAGACACCAATCCGTTGATGGTTTACGAAAACCTATCAATTTTACGTTGGGCACAAGGAACGACTTATGTTGCGATAGGATATTTTTCCAAATAAAACGTCTCTTTAATAAGTTTAATCAGCCTGATGTTTTATATTCTACAGATGTTCCTGTTGCTATTCATACCAATGTTATGCTTTTAGAAGTTGTGAGCCCATTTCATTTAAGTACTGAATGTTACCGTCTACTCCGTGGTTTTAGAAACACTTTTGGGACCTTAGATTAGTAGTGTACGTAAGGGCAGACCACAAAAAAGCTGGAAAGTTCTTACTCCATCAAACAAAGCCATGAATGGCGAAAAATTTCTATCACCATAAACTCATGAGCTTGTTACCCTTGATTTTCTATTTTTATTCTTCCTTTATTAGTTGTTCTAACTATTGAAACAAACCTTGTGTTTGTATTACATTTTTATTAAACATTTTTTAAAGTATATTAAACCTATGCACTGTTTGTTGTTAAGCGTTACATGTTATGAAATGCCTGTTAAATGCATTGGCTATGCTATATTTGTGAGCTAACTGATTCATTAACATCAGCTCTAACAATGTGCGTTTACATAAATTATTTTTACCAATTTGCTTTCGTATAGCTGAAAAAGAAAACAATTCGGCATTTTTACGACAGATGATTTATGATCGCGTAAGTTTGGTAACATTAACTCAATAAGGCCACAGTATGGCACCTGTGAGAATTAGTGTTCCATACAAATTTAAAAGAAACATTGCGCCTGCTGTTGATTTAGCCGAAAGTAATTGCGTTTTTCAAAACGCGGGAAGCCATTTCCGAAGAGACTAAAAACTTGCGGTGGAAAGCGGATTACTTACCACAATAATGTACACAAAAGACATTGTGGAATTAATTCTACATAACTTAGTTTGTTTTTGGTAGAATTAGCGAAGTATCGTGAACTGCTTCAACCTCGGGATACGATTGGTTCCTGCGTCGACAATTAATTATTTAAAAGCAGGTAATTGGGATGAAGCATCCAGCAGTATTCAATAGGGAAGGTGTCGTCGTTCATTACAATAATTGCAGACAACACACTTTTTTAATGATTCGGCAAACATTGACAGGGTTTGATTGATCCATCGGCCATATAGCCGGGATCTTGCCTCGCTAGACTACCATTTGTTGCGGTCTCTGTGGAACCCTACTACTGGTATAAAGATTACATCAAAGGAAGTCTGTGAAAATCGCTTTACTCAGTTGGTCTCTCCGGAGTTCGAGAAGCTCTAGAGTGATTGTATAATGGGTTCGAAAAATCGCAAAGGGTTAACGACTAAAATGACCCATATTTGGTTTAGTATAGTAGTAGTAGTATTAAAAGTTAAGAAGAAGCTGTTTGAATTTTTATAAAAAATGCAACGAATTTTTTCCTTGATTTGCTATATGCGTCCCATAATTAAGTTTGTATTTATACCACATAAAGTATATGTAGAAAGCCTTGATCAACATAAAATATTTAAGCGGCCTGTGCCTGTCTAGGTCAGTGTTTGTTGTAAATATTCGTCTGGTTGCAAAAGTTAAGACATATGCTTCAAATTCTTCAAGAACATTAGGAATTCTTTTTATTGAAAACGGTTTGAATCGGTCAAAAAACACGTCTGCAATACCACATAAATCGAAAACATCTCTGTTTTTAAAACTAAAAAAATTGGGGTTCTTGCTCGTTTCTTATCAATTGCAGTACATGCAATAATTAAAATTGATACTGGTTTAACTCTGTACATGATGTTGCAGTATCGGAAAAAATCTGCCACGTCCATCTAATGCTTGAGAGCATCGTAATTTTCTTCCTTTTTTCTTGCTTTTTTCGAAACACTAGAACGATTTGGCTCCAGACAAACATAATTGACCGATATGTTTCGTCGTTTCTATGATTAATGCTGTTCTTATTTATAAAGCCGACTTATCGGTTAAAAATGTAACGTTGAGATGAACCATGTATGCAGCCTGTGGCAAAAGTTTCTATTTGTTGAGTTGATTTGCAAAATAAGAAACGTACTAATCTTGTTTCGAAGACACGCGTCTTAATTCATGGCTAGTCTTAAGCGCACCTTGAGCCCATGAACACCGTGATGATATGGTCGTAATTTATATGATTTGATCTATTGTATTGCTGAATTAATTATGTAATTAGCAGTTTTTGCAATTGGATGGATTTTCCTATTTAATTCGTGGCTAATTATTTCTTGAACAACCTTGAGATTTGTAGTGGAAGAAAGCGTTGACAAAAGAAAAACAAATAAATACATAAATAATAAGCTGAAAATCTGATTACGAAAGAAAAATCAGATTATTGAAGTTTGAATATAAAAATTTGATCTATCATATACCTCTTAAAAACAAAAATATTTGTTTAAATAAACTGTCATTGGGGTAACTGCTACGGTACCTAGATTAGAGATTTTAGTAAAGCAACCTATAGTTTTGCCGAATGCACGGAGAATATTTTGCGACGATCATTACGATAGTGATTTTACACGTAAAAATTGTTTAGAAAATTCGTAATGGAGTTGAGCAAAAACGTAATAAGTTCATTAATATTTCTGCTCATGCCATTGTTAAACAAAAAATAAAATTGGATAATTTCTGAACTGAAAAGGGTGAAAAGATCGTTAACCGTTTTACGTTAGAAAACCAGCGACGTACATCTTTTTGGTCCTTCGAGCCGAATTGAAGTGGTTTTCCCTAGATTAATTGTTTTCATATTCTGTTTGGAGAAGGAATCATTCGAGTCTTGGTAATGCCTGTATGGTCGAATACAGAAAATTTCAGTGCGCAATTCTATAATCAAAGGTATAGTTCTGTGTTAATTGTAGTAATATTTGGAAATTAAAGTAACTTAGTAAATCAAATATTGATGAAGTAGTGACTCGCTGTTAGCTAAACGGTTGCGTGAACCGCGAGCCATTAAAGAGATTCGCAATTTCGCTGAGAAGGAAATGGTCATTTGCTATGTAAAAATCGGCAGTCGACTGCATAAACACAATTGCTTAAAGAGTATAAGATAAGTTACTCTTTAATGCATTTGCAAATTGACGACTCTGACAACTGTCTTATTTCCTAAAACAATCTACGCCTTTTCAAGTTCGCATGCGTTTGCCTCTATGCCGCAATGATGATAAAAAACTTTGCGTAAGCCTCTATTATTTTTGCTTTAACTGATTATGGGAGAATTAATCGACAAACATAAACAATAACTGTAAATTAAGGGAAGAAATTTATTAGTACTATTGTCATTTAATAAAGCCACGTAATGTTATATAATAGATACATAATAAAGGAACAAAGAATTTATTTTGAATAATTTAAATTTAAAAACAAGTAAAAACGTCACAACGTGCAATAAAATGATTAGAGGTGCAACATGTAAGTGACGTTGAAGTGTAATAAGCATAATACAAATATCTGTGTTTAACTTTTTAAATATACATATGCATATAATATATTGATAGCGAAATTCAAAAAAAACGTTTTTTTATAACTCACATAACCTTTGCATTATTATATTTTTTCGAATAAACGTTTTAAATTGTGCCTATTAGCTATTTTATTACTTTCTCGTAGATTTTCAATTTTACAAACGAATACTATATTACAGTTATATCGCTTGTGTGTAGATCCCGAAATTGCATTTCTTTGTTTATACATATATTTTGTTCATCCAATTTCTTTATTTATAGATAATTACTTTTTTATACAGGGAATAATCGGAAATTTGGAAAGTTCCACATAAAAAGTCTTTAGAACTTTCACTCCCTTTGCTAATTACGTTCCATCAAAATACGTTAGCTATCATGTGCACATGTTTATGCATTTCGTTCAACTTTATGGAAGTCCTGTGTGCACAAATTTTTGCATATCGAGAAACTTCTTGGGAATCTCGTTTTGCATTTCGTTGAACTTCAAAATTTGATGCAATTGTTTTTTTCAAAACCTTGAATCCTGGCATACAATTACGATTTTGCGAATGCTTACAAAAGTGTCATACAAAAATATAATAACAAGTTCTCTAGTTATCCAATTAATTGTAATTATTTCGAATTTCAGTCGGTATCAGGTAAATATTCTTGTAAAAAAAGAATATAAGTTTACAAACTTTTACATCAGCATAGGATATTAAAATGTATAGGCGTTAAGAAGTTAAATTAATACCCTAAAATATAAACACTGCCAAATCAATAATAAAAAAAAAGATGAGCTGTGGGTAATCGCAGCAACTTTCTTCTAACAACTTTCGCGCTATTCACCAAGGACAATTTGCGATACAAGTCGTTAAAGTTTTTACGTATGACCCGCAAAGACAAATAGAGCTCACAATTTGTATGACATTGAGATAATCTGATGGGGTTATAGTCAGTGGTGTTGTGCTATTTTTTTTTTACCGGAACGCGTATATATAATTATACAGACAGGGCCGACCCTACATTAACCGCAGGCCCATTTGGCTATGGCAATAAACTATACCAGGGATGAGTAACGTACGGTCCGCTTGCATTTAGAAATCTTTACTTTTTTAAAATTTTATATTTTTTTCTTCTAATGTTTATTATAAATTCTCGTTATCAGAAATCATTTTCAGTTCCGGAACGCGTTCCTGTCTAAAAAGGAAGTACTGGAACGGAGTTCGGGAGCGTTCCGGGTCGACAACACCACTGGTTATAGTATCTTGGGACCATTACCGGACTCTCGAAGTCAACGTCGTTTAGTAGAAATGGGGATACTATACTCCCTTCTGTAAGCGTTTTTAGAAACAAAACTTTTCACATCAACCTACTTTTTGCTAAAGACGTTACACGAATTTAAATCAGCCTGTTTTATAGCAACAGTATCTAGGATACCAACCTACCGGCGCATATTCAATACATGATCTCACTACTGACATATATAATGTTTTGCGATTATATAAGGGCCATCAAATTTCTTAGTCCATCGTTTAATAAAATCTAGAGAAGCTTCTGCTTTTCTGATAACGGAAGGTTGAAAGACATTTTTGCTTAAAGATAACACTTAGATTATAGACTGATAAAACTATCTCCAGCATTTGATCTTAAATTAAATACAGCAAACTTATTACAACAGTTCTCGACAAGTGCAAACATCTGCATTTAGCCATGTTAAAAGTTACGCCGTTTATTTCGCACCATTTCACAAGTGAAGACAAATCCAACACAAGAATGTCAAATTTACTTACATTACTAGAGGAATTAAACATTTTTACATTGTTCGCATGTATAAAGATGTGAGAGCCACTTGTAACAGAATAAAATAGAGGGAATTCCAATGGCTACTCTGAGGAATTGAATAGCACTTTTTGACTGCGACCCTTTAAATATGAGTCAAACTAGCTTATAAGGGCCTATGGGAAACTAATCTTGAATAACTACAATAGTAACAGGTCATGCTTCATTCTGTTAAATGCTTTAGTTAGCCTCAGAAGGGCTTAAGATAGACCCACCTTTTATTATACTTGTCTGATGTCTATTCATGATTCCTTATATTCAACCTACACGTCGCAATTTCTGAGATATTGTGGTACCGTCATATGTTATGGCCCAAGAGCAAACTCCTTTGAAAGTGGTTCGGATCAAATCAGTTTTTTAGCCGACCCCCATGCAACCCCCTTTTTTAGTAAATTAGTACAAGAAAAGGTATTGTAATTTTTAGAATTTTGCGACAAAAGTCGCTGAATAATAGTATTTCGACTTTCTAAATTGGTATGAAAAATTCGGTTAAACAGGGTCAATTTTTCGAACCCCCGTTTATATAACCGCTTCTATGAACACTCAATCTTTATATGATAAAAAGGTCTACTTTTCAATCCTTGATGGTGGATATTGCTTCAGAACAGTAAATTGACAAAGAAGTCAACCTTACCGAACTTAGACTACGTAGTTTTTTAGGATACTATGGCATATAAGGATTCTCAAGATAAGTAAATTCTTTTTACGCTAATATTTTTTGCTATTAAAACAAAGACGAGAATAAATGTAGAATGCGAAGATTGAAACGAATGAAAATATTTTTTAGTTAAACAACCGAAAGTTATGGTGGTTGAAAAAATAAGTGATATGTGTGCATGAATTTTAAACATAATCTACTGACAGCATGCGTATGTATGCATGTAGGTGAGAAAGAAACAACTTATAACTACACTAAAACTGATTCAACACTAGTTGAAAAACTTAACGTTGTGTTTACTTGAGAAACCCGGGCAAATATGCTGCGTACACTCGGCATTGACTGGACAACTTCCCTGTAACGAAAGAATTGTGATTTGAAGACTTTTTCTGAGAATTATTTTTTAACATGTATCGAATTGGTTAATCTTTTAATAAATAAAAGATCGTGAAATGAGATGGAAATAATTCCGATTTATTGTCTGTCCATATGAAATACACGTTAGCACATCCTGACTTGTGGCCGGTACTGTTTGGAATATTCAAGAAACCAAAGGAAGGTGATACCTAACATAATAACCACATACACGAGCAATATGGCAACACTATTATGTTATTCATTCTTCATATTACAGAGCTTTCTCTCACAGATTCTTTTTTCTTTAATTTTAATAATGATTTTAAGTGTTTAATAAAAGTGTAATAAAAGTCGTTGGTAACTAATTGTACACAAAATTAGTAAAGAAACACTCTAAGTTTACAAAAGAGAAAGAAAAGAGCGCCTATATACAATATTCAGTATTCTTGAAATCGTAATAGAATTTGGTGACACAACTATTTCAGCGGACTGTGCAGAGTGAAGCAGCAGCAGCTAATTTCGACATTTTTGACTCGAATAAGGGAGCCTATCGGAACTACTAACGCTAAGCATTTTAAGAGGGTAACGACCTTGACGGCAACAAAAATAGCAACAGATCTGCAATACGTCAAAGTGTTGAAACTGTCAGCAGATCATTTAACTCCAAAGAGGAATATATTGGCACCACGACACAATCGAAATACCAGAGTGAACGGCAGTCATGGGCGGATTTTGTAGCAGTACTTCTGATTGGCAGCGTTGGTTGTGGATTTTTTTCAGAATGCAAGTGCGAAAGTTCGATTGCTGATGTACTTTTAAGAGCGTAATTTATCCACGGCATTAATGATAACAGCATTCGAAAACAATTTTATCAATTGAGTTCATCTATATTTAAAGAAATCGTGTCAAATGCGCTGACATTTCAGACGGCGAAGTTTGATGTATAAAAACTAACGCAAGCTACAAGAAGTTCATCTAGTGCAACTACAAAAAAAATTTTCAATAAGAAAAAGGTCCATCGAAACTTAAAGTTAATGATGAGCATTTGAGTATCGCTGGTTTGTGTTTATGTTGTGACAAAGATAATCGTTTCGGAAAGACGTATCGCTCCAATTCAAAGTTAAACACCAACTTATGAACAAAGTACAGTTATGTTAAATCCTGCAACGCTTCACCATAATTGAAGTGTTGGCCACCCTAACATATTGAAGAATAAGTATTCGCTTTTTCCTTGTTGAAGAAGATAAAATATTCGGGCACATCCTTAAAGAGAAATATAAAGATATACAAATGGCCGTAGGGTTATCATCTTTGCAAATTGAGGCGTTTGATGCAGATCAGTATTCTTGGTCAAGATGGGTGGAAGGTTTTCAGATGGCTTTAATGATTTCTGTTTGCGAAGATAAACACCAAATTGACCTTCTGTGATGATGATGACTGGGGTTTATCGTTGATGGTAATTCCAAAGTCTGTCAGAGAGGTGAACTTTTGACTCGACTATAAAGTGGGTGTAAATCGAAGACTGCCACATGCACGCCGCCCGACGCTCACAATAGATCAAATTTCCAATAGGCTCAAGGGTTCGAAATATTTCTGTCGTCCTGACTTTTACAAATTTACGTCCAAGTTGATGAGTTTTCATGTAAAATTCAAACGATTTCAACGCACAGAGGCATATTCTAACAAATCCCCTGTATTTTAGAATCAAAACTACCACTGTTGAATTTAATGGAACCACAGAGCAAATACTGCGCGAAATTCCAAAAACAAAAGCAGAAGCGAATCTTTCGCAGTGTGCAAAGCTAATTTTAAATCTTGTTTAACTCAATTTAAAAATTGCGACTTTCACTTGAACCATTTAAAACATGCATTCTATCAAAGACAATTAGAAATTTTGGGTCATACAGTGGGATACAACTGACTTCAAAGATCAGCTTCTAAAGTAAAAACCGTTATTGAGATGCGACAATTGAAATGTGTGGAGGATTCTGTCAATGTCTTGGCATTACGTAGTATGCAGCTTTATATCAAATGTGTCTAGACTAACTACAGTTTTACGCCAATTACTACTTAAAAATAACGTCTTTAAACAGAATTATAGTTGCCAAAAATCTTTCAATGGGCTGCAAAAGCAAATTGTCAGTGATCCAGTTCTAATTCCATTCAATTTTAGATTAACTTACGTGCGATGTCTCACATAATGTATGATGAGGTCGTTGCCTCCGATAGAACACAATTATTTTAAGCTTGACCGAGAGGCTTTGGCAACCGTGTGTGCTGTTCCACGTATCCACGAATATGTTCATGGTAGATCCTTCAAGCTCGTTACGGACAACCAGCCATTACCACCGGTTTTTCACGAAAATTCCAAACTGCTGCAAATGGCATCATCAAGACTTCAAAGATACGCAGCGTTTTTGACTGGCTGCAATTGCAGAGTTGTCACAAAAAAAAAGCGAGGAAAACGTTAATGTTGATTGCCTGTCTAGAGCGCCTTTAATCTATCAATATTTATCAATTTTATAGACAAAAAAGCACACGCTATCTGCAATTCAACTTTGTTACAAATAAGTTCATTGTAACTAAATTTCAAATCAGTTCTAGATGTTATAAAAAGAGGTACACAACTTTGAAAAATTATAACACAATTACTTAGTTCCTGATACGGAGTATCCTATTGATTCTGCGATTTCAGTCGTACACAAAAAAGTCTTAGTTCCAAGTTTAAGCGATACTTCATTTTATTTTATTACATTCGTTTTGGTATAACTAAGATCAAGCAATTGTCGAGAAGTATTCTGGTCTTCACTAGACAGAGATATTGAGAAATACTTTTGTTTATGTGCTGCTTGCACCTCTGTCTTGAATAATTCTCAAAAAGCAGCTTTAAATCTATGAGAGGAACGCCAACAAAATTTGAAACGTGTTCACACCGAGTATGCAGGCCCTTATCAAGGACATCAATTTCTGGCAGTTGTCAATGCCAAATTTAAATAAGCAGAAGTGGACCAGTGCTACACAATAATTAACATCAACAATTGAAAATTTATTCAGCATCTTCATTAGAAACGGCTATGCAGACATTATGGTATCCAATAATGCACCTATCTTCAAAAATAATGAATTTAAAAAATTCTGCTTCGATCGTCAATTTTCCAAGAAACAATCGCTCCTGAGTATCGAGTAGCGGTCTGCTTGGCCGAAAGGAATATCCAGATCTTAAAAAAGCGTCGAGCGATCATATCAGATGACCCATTTCCAAAAAGATTCGAGAGATACTTATTCGATGCTGAGCAACATCGTTACAAAATGGAAAATCGCCCTTTGGGCGGTACTTGGGATATCACATTGGAATCAAACTTGAAGCGTCCAAATATTTATAAACCGCCTATTTCTGGTATATAGAGGTCAGACAAAAGGGGGAGACCATGTCCCCTCCACCGTAAATATGTCTTCGTGGGAACTTGGTCCCTTTAAAAAACTTGTTCATTTTCGTCTTGACACTGGTTTCGAATGTTGGTGGAGTTTCTACGAAATTGTCTACCTTCCAGATCTTCGATGACGTTAGGTTTGTCTTGAACTTGGCTCCTAACAGTTGCTAGTTTCGATGGTTCGTGGGGGTTAATTCTTGTAAGGACTAGCTCTCCAGTTTGAAATGAAGGTGATTTAATTGCAAATTTTTTCTCGTATGCAGCTTGCTTGTCCTTTTTTCTCTGATTGCGGTGTAATGTTTTGATTCAGGGATGTCAATAAATGATTTTTGTGACCTGGCAATATGCTGTGCATATTAATGCCGAAATCGTTGTGCCGGTGAGCCTAAATTGCCTTTGGGCATATTCATGTAATTCAGTAGGCCTAAGTATACATCGGTGCCATCGTGAAAAGTCTTTCTGAGTAATTTTTAATTATTAGAAGAAGGAGTATTATATCCTTTGTAGTGTATACTTCAGTTTATTAAATTTGCGATAACCTGAAAAGCTTTACCTGAAAAGGATATAATCGTCTGTTTGAAAATGGAATATATCAGTTGCGACGATATCGAAGTCATGTGTAGGAGTTTCCTTTTGACCGATTATTATTTTATTGTTATTGCTTTGATGAGTTTGAGAAATATATCATTTTTTTATAAAATTGGAAATGCCATGGCCCATACGCGACTAGAAGGTATATTGTCTAGCCATATTGGTACATTTGGCAAAGTGCCCGCTATGGATGTTTTTTAAAATTTCGAGTCTCATTTTGAGCGCGATGAATACTTTGGTTGATTTGAAGATTATGCTATGTTCATCAACCTCTAACTCGTACTTGTAGCTCCAGTGCTCTTTTAAATATTCAGGCAATAGTTTTTTAGTTGGCGGCCAACCTTTTCTTATGTAAGAAATGAGTTTTCGACATATCGGGTCACTTTTTGTGGAGTTTATGCATTGGCTTGCAGGAAACTGATTTAGTAATGACTTTGACCGCTAGTTAGTAACCTGGATGCTCCTAGTGCATAGTCTACTTGAATTTTAAAGTCTTCGTTCATATTGTATAATTTGAGTATTGGCTGTTTAGATATATCTTTTAAAATTTTGTCGACGGCCTGTTTTTGAGATTGGTTGCATGGAAAGCGGGACGTCTTCAACAGTTATTCCCGTAGTGGTGCTGCAGTAATTGAAGATTTTTTTTATAAATTCACAAAAAAATTATTTTCCCCAACAGCCTTTGTAGCTGTTTTTTCTTTGTCTTTCCAGTTTGTCTGGGTCTATGTACAATCGTTTGGCGGTCATTGTGTGTTCTAAAAATTTTATTTGGTAATTTAATCTAGTATTCTTGATTATCTGTAATACTTGTTGCGCGTAATTCGTCTAAAGTTTTGGCAAAAATGAGGATATCGTCCACTGTTATTTTAACATAGGCAGGATTTGAAAATAAATTAGTCATTATATCCCGAAATATCTCAGGAGATATTGCGAAGGGTAGTCTTTTACCTTCTCCATGGAGTGCTAAATGTTAGAATTGCTTGTGCGCGCTCCGTTGCTGGTATTTGCCAAAATCTCTTGACACAATTTAGTAATATAAAATATTTGGCTTCTTGCAGTTGTTGCTACTTACTCAAGGGAACCAATTTAGTTGGACATTTTAAACTAGGTCTATATAATAGATAAAATTTTTTTGCGACGTTGACATTCATATAGGTGGGTTAATACCTATTATATTCACTCTACGAGGAAAATTTAGCGTATCGCATTTTTGGGCACAGAGTATTGGGGTGACTTCACAAGCCACAATTTTTAAACTGATATTGGTTTTCATTAATGTTACTTTACACTTTAGGGTGGCTTCACAAATAACTTTTAGTTTGTTGCTGCGGAATGCTATGAGATGTTTAATGTTGTACGATTGAATTGTTGAGTAGCTTTGGCTATTTTCTTAGGCAAAGTGTTGCATAGCGCACCAGATTTTGATTTCTCATTGTAGTATTTATCGTTCGTCAAAATTGTTTCATCAAAGCTATCAGCTGTGTTGTTTTTATCAATGCTGCCCACAAAAATACCATCACCACTGCCATCGCATATCAACTTCACTGCTACAAATGGCGGCAATTAGTTTGTTCTTTTCGTGCTTGCTATGCTTGCTGAGTTTTGTATTTTTTGTACACATAAACTCTGAGTTATCTAGACTTTTACACTGTTTGCAATTGTGACCAAATACAGGGCAATCAAGAATTTCATGATTTGTTGCACAACTAAAGCAGTCAAACGTTTCACCATTATTAAAATGTTTAAGCAAATTGATGCTTTTATCGGGTTTTGGATTTTTTTTGTGCTTGTTCAGAGGGTTGTTACATCTGAAACGCTTTAGCGTTTTATTTTCCAATAGTAGCGTCGTACGAACCGCATCACTTTTAATTCCTGACGTGAATTGGTCACGTAAAATAGTACTGGTTAGGCTACCAAGTTCACAAGTTTTTATTTATAGGCTGTTTCATCTTCGTTTTGCACAGTATTGTGGAATTTATAGCGCTCAAATATGCTGCTAACTTTTGGCCGGAAGTAAGCCTCGAGTTTGCTTTTTATTTCCTGAAGTGTTTGCGGTGAGCTAGTCATTAGAGAATTATAAATCCCAATTGCTGCACTATCTATAACTGGTATAAACGTTGCTATTTGTATTTTTGCTTCTTGGAAGTTAGTTCTGTAGGTAGCTCGAAATATTCGTATTGTTGTTTACATAGCTTCCATTCTTTTGCCATATCTTTGCCATGTTCTATGACAAGTGGCGTCCATATCTGTTTCAAAATGCAAAAGTATGGCACCCTCGGTAAAGCCATTTTGCTTACAAATTATTGGTCGATGTGGCGAATAGGCCGATAGTACAGCGAATGCATGTACGAATAAAGGCAAAAGATAATAAATGTAAAATGTGCCCGAAAAGTAAAATACGGTCACAACCATTGTTTCATTAAGTGAACTCCACTTGTTTCGCTAAGTGAAGTGGGTTCAAATAATTCGAATAATTCAAAAAATTCGAACACACTCGGATGTATGTGGACTTGTCAATATTTTTTTCACGAGGGCATGCCAATATTTTATTAACTTCATTGATGACAAATCCGCAATAATATTCATCTATTTCATTAAAAAAAAAGGTGAAGTTTTAGAGAAATGCTAGATATTTAAACTATTAATAAAAAGCCAAGCAGATCGAGAATTGAAGAGTGTGCACAGCGACAATGAAGAAAAAATGTGACTAGAATGTTTAACAATTCCTTAAAAGAGTGTGGAATACGTTCCCAATTTACTGTTCCGTGCACACCGGAACAGAATCGTGTCGAAGCATGCCAATTCAGGCAAAATTAGCTGAAGTATTGAGGGATGAGGCCGTGAAAAATAATAGGATGTAAAACCGCATATGAAATAAGACCCAAGAAAAAAGCGAACATTAAACATATTAGGCTTTTAGATTTCTTACTCATGCTTTAAGTAAAACAGAAGCGTGCGACTTTGCTGCTAAGGAAACAGAATGTGTAATAGTTAACCATCACATCTGATGTTATTCATTCTGTGCCCAAATTAGCGCAGCAAAACATAAAACTTCACGTTGAGCATGCTAAAACTGCACAGCACATTTAAAGATATCTCTGTGCTACTATCAGTTTAGAATTAGTATACTTTGGAACGAGAAAGTCAATTGTGTCGCCAATATGTCGATGCTGGCTGAAGCAACTCATCCAGTAAACAGAAAATGTTCTACAGGATTTATGTTTCTTTTACGGCTGGCATTCTCTTAACCGGGGAAAGCAAAAAATAAACTATTATTGCCTTGAACAGTACTAACTCCGAATTTGTTTCATTATCTGAAGCATCAAGTGAAACTGTTTATTTGAACAAGAGGTACACATCCAAGATGACAATTATAAATGTTGATAATTTAGCTGCTTGAAGTATTGCGAAAAATATAGTCCTATATGGTCGAAGCAAACCTATGACGTACACTATATGCATGTTACAGAAGTCGTAAAAACCAAAGTAATCGAATTGAAATATGTTTACACACATTCTAACGTTGCGAACGAACTAACCTGACTAGAGTTAACCGAGGTCATAAATGAATGCGAATGATATCATCCTATTGCAAAATATTTCTTATAATAACTTAGCTAAGCAAGTAGCTCTAATTAACTTCATTGATATGCAGGGAGCCGCCAATAATATGTCACACGCGGTCATAGAAAGAGCGCTGAAAAAGAAAAATATTCCAAACTTGGTTATCAACTGGATAATTAATATACTGAACTCCAGGCTTATTACCTCGGAGATAGCAAGGACATCTTGGACTATCAGGCTCAATCAGGCTGCGCTTAAGCGGGCGTGCTCTTCCCTCTAATTTGGACCGTAGTCACAGATAAGCTGCTGGTGAAACTAAGTAACATGGGATTAAAAACATTTGGTTATGAAGACGATGCGGCAATTTCCGTGGTCGACTGGCATGAACAAATATTTGCTGAACGCTTAAAAAATGCCTAAGTATAACATGCAAATGATGCCAGGACAAGGCCTGGTGCCTTTCTAGAGAAAGAAGAAATTAACTGAAGGACATCCATTTATTTCATGTGGTCCTTAATTATTAAATGAGATGAAATACCTGCGTGTCCAAACGCGATCAGAGCACTCTTTTCCTTTCAACGCCTAAAATGACCTACTGCTCTTATACCACCATAATCCTTCCTACGCTTAACTATACACCTTTCGCCTTGTAGCCTAAAGTAAAGCACAAAACGACGGCGACGACGCTAAACTCAGCGTCTCGTTTGCATTGGCATAACCTACGCGATGACATTCTGGCCCTTGAATACCTTGGAACGCTGCTGGGCATCATAATAATCATAATAATATAATAACATAAAAGAGAATTACCTGAGCGCACTTAGACTGTCGAATATCGACGATCTAAGCTCTGCAAATTTCAGAGACCGCCTAGAGATAGTGAAAAATTTCATATACGAAAAATTTGTCAACATACTGTATCATTGCGTTGCAAAGCTAGTACTCTCTCACCGGTTCAGAGTGACCACATCAACCAGATCGGCCTGCCACGGACCAGCTTTTGGACCCAGGGTGGAAGCAAAGAAATAGTACATCGATAGTTTAAAATCGTAAAATGGCAAAACTGGGGCTGCGACATGTGGCCCGAGTTCTCAAAAATCCATCCCAATGAGATATCCCTTCATATTCAAAACAAAAGTCTATGCAATACACTTTTTTAACTAACTTTTATACACTTTTCTAACTCTTCGAGCAGGTTACGAGTGATGTCGTGCATCTACCGATTCATTGGGGTCACGTACCCAGGTCCTTTTGTTTTTTCTGCACGACTCGAATCCTAGGGATTCTGTTAAAACGCTTTTAATCATTCCATGCTAAAGAACTTATTTTTCGGAATATGAAGTGTTATCTCAAAAATTAGAACTGCAAAATTGGCGTTTTTAACCCTTTCATTGACTGGAAAACGAAAATGCGTGTCCATAGTCGATTAGTGCAACCCCAAACAACGTTTTCCAAAAATTTTGCATTGTGGAGCTTATTTCACCCGATTTCTGATTGACCATATTCATATTTGCTACCTCCATGGGAATATTTCTTCTATAATGCGTTTCATTCGATCCGAATTTCGGGTACTAAAAGTTGTGACACTCTCGTATGTAAGTTATACGGGGTCTGCCTATCTGTTACTACAGGTGAAATAGCGGATTACCGGTAATCATTCTTTTTCTTTTTATCAAACTTTCCTTTCCTATTCTTGGGTAGAAAAATCGAACAATAACAGTGGGAGAGAGATTTAAAAAAAGAAGAAAGAGGGTCCTACGTAAATTATAAGGGTGCGTATTATTTGAGTCGAGCGAAGACAAAGAAGTCAGCCTGCTTTAAACGTCTAAACGCAGAACAAGTGATTGATTGTGTAAAAAGCTGTTAAAGTGACCAAAATAATAACAAGGAAATATCAATGACACTAAAGACAAAAAAATGTCCTTATTTTAAATAAAAAGTCTTTGAAAATAAGTGTTGCCTTGTAATTTACCATAAGATGTGTTTGCCATCTTATGGCAAAGAGCATCGAAAAAGAATGCGAGAATTAACGTCAAATGTGAAGTGAAAGGATTTTCTTTAAGGAAAATTTTACATCATGGAGATAATTAAATTTATGCTACATTTCCTCAGGCAATATGTGATTTTTTTTTTATTGTAAAAAATTTTTAAATAATCATGCTGAAAACAGTTATGTAAAAAAAAGACGATAAAAAAAATGAACGAATACATTCAAATATAAGAAAAAAATGAAAGAATGGTATACGAAAAGAAAGAATTCAATTTGGACTTTCATATATTTCATAAGACGTAAAAAAATGAAGCGTCAAACATATAGAAGAATAAGTTATAAGGAACAAGACATCAACCCACACATATATCTATAGAGAAATAATGTTCATACTGTGAAATCAAACACAGAAATAACTTTCATAACACAACATAAAATATTAAAAAAGGAAGGTATAGTATTATGTGAATGCAAACATAACCACGATGTAACTGTGAATAAATCAATATACACACCCACTATATTTAAAATATACAACATTGATTCACCTTATTCCGCCGCTAAGAGAGAAATTTCTGGAAGAAGGTGGTAAGCAAATGAAAGCAGCACTGAGACAGGAAAGATCACAACAGGGGCGTACTATCATTGGTTTGATCTGAGCTGGCAGTGATATAAGTGTATAATTTTTTTCCTGGCTGCCTTTATTTCTTCCCCGCTGAGGGTCCAAAAAACAAAGTAAAAAAAAATGATTTGAAGGATAAAAAATAACTTTGTGTCCCACAAAAACGATAGCAATAACATCCAGAACCTTTTCAATGACATTACATGCCATACGTCCGAGGAGCTAATGTAAGATGTGCATTTTTCGGTCACAAAAAGGATTAAAGACATAAGTCGCTTTTTTTGCATGCTGTCCCATAATAACGGAAACGCTACGTCCTATTTCGAAAAATGTGTCTGTGATGAAAGCTAGCTAAAAATTACGTTGATTGGCCAGAACTAAACGCTACTGGCTAATTATGTACAAAAGGCAATTAAAGAAAAATATGTAAATATGAAAAATGAATAACCTGTATATGCATTTTTAACTCGTTACACAAATGTGCCTTTTATTTGCGCAGTATGTCTAACGCCATTAGCTACAGCCATACTACTACTTGCGCCGTATCATATAGATGACAATTGGAAATATTTTTTATTTAGGCCTTAGCCGCAACCAACGCCTTCACTTTACACCAAAAAAAGGAGACCTTTAACAAGGATAAAAAAATTCATGTACAAAACGTCTCAAATTTTATTGTGCAAAAGGTAATGAGACACTTACGTTTGTAATAAATGTAATAGATATGTTTGCCGAATAAGATGTGTCTCGTTATTATAGTCGACAAAAAATATCCAAATAAAATCTGTTTTTATTAACCATAAATAACATAAATAAAAAACCATTCAATGAACGTAAGCAAGGTATACGCAAAAAGTTAACTATTATAGTGTAAATTGTTGGCGTGTTGTTAAACCTATCGAAGGTTAAACCTATGTGAAGCCTTTATATCGCTTTGAAAAATGTTTCTTGCAAACTTGTTTTATCAAAAATATGGTGAAACTTGTAGCTTTTGAAGGGGGTTTCAGTTTTTTGTTTATCGTGAGGCTGTAAGTGGGCTGATCATGCCCGATTTTTTCCCGTTACCTGCTTTATTGGTGGAAAAATATTCGTGTAAAATTTGTATTCTGAGGATTAATTTATATACTTCGTTATTTGCAGCAACTTGAACCTTAAAAATTAAATAATAGTATGAAATATTATAATTAACATATACTTCAATACTTATATAAATAATTAAGGAAAAAATATAGTTCAATTGACATTTCGATGAATTGCTTAGTAACACCACAATTCACAAAAAGCACGAATGATAAAAACCAATATTATTTTCACAATTAATGTAGAAGGAATTAACTAATTCATAATTAAAGCCACAGAACTGTAAATAAATAGGGCTGTAGGTTCTTGATATACATTGCGGTAAAATTAATTTCACCAATTTTCCACACAAGTAATGTTAAGTGCACGTCTTCATATTCATCAATTTCAATCGGTTAACATATGAAGATAACGTACAACTGAGTTTTCCTCTTAACCTATGTAAGACCAATATAACAAATTATTTCTGAACAGACTCAATAAGATCAATGTCACATTGTTAACTTGAAGACCAAACTATTGATACATATTTTGCTATGGACCTAACAAGGGGCAAAGGTAATAAATAAGCTTTCTATTACGTAACCTTCGCTCAAAGATTTTTGCAAACATATAAAATACAGTTAAAGAGCCTGTTGAGTTACCACTGTTAGCACGCATACAAGTGTATACCTATTTGCGCTGACAAATCAAAAGTTTCTTGCTACTCATTCGCTATTCGTTTGAACAGAAGCACCTAATTTATTTTTTTTAATAGTATAGTACTAATCTTTAATTTTTGAAAAATATTTTTGTACAAATCCTTATCTGCTTTAAGTTTTTAATAAGCCAGACTGTGCGACGATCACTACTTTCCACTGTAACGCAAGTCACGAGCAGTAATATATATCATACAACATAAAATAAAAATTTGAAATATTGGTATCCAACCATTCGCTTGGCCAGGCCTTGTTGGTTAACCAGCTAATCATAGTGAAGTTTTTTTTAGAAGAACTTTTTTAGTTTCTATTTTTGCATTTTAAGACTGGGAGTTAACAAAAAAAAAAAACAAGAATATAGGCAAATAATAAGTACAGCTCGGTCATCCGAATTTCAAGAAACAATAGCTAAATTAAAACATCCAGGCACAACTAAGATATTCATCGAATTTGGAAGTTATATACCTCTTAAAGTAAGGTAAGTACGAATATTTCAAAAGCAGGAGGTATGTACAAGCATGTTATGTAGCATTACCTTTCAGTTATTATTCAGTTATTACCTACACAAAAAAGTTTATGTCGCAAACATTATCAGGTCGAGCAACATCTTATGCAAGTAAGATATGTACTGCAATAAATACCCAACCGCCTTTGATACGAAGATCTGCACATTTGAAGGATTCCATTGCTGAAAATACGATATAGCGCTTTCTAATGGAGAACGAGATATATCAGTAAAGATAGAAGGTAAAAACAAAACTACCTTGCCATTTTCGTGGCTAAAACCAAACTTAAACCTACTAGAGATGTTGCTTTCGTTCGCACACCCTCCGAAAACGTAAATTCCCACTCTTTTCTTCGCATTATTTCTCCTCTTACTCTCATTCATTTAATGCTAATAGGAAAATTTTTCCATTTCTACATCGTCAAACTTCTTTACAGCCCCTCGCTTTTATAGTAAAACCTTCATCAAACAATTTATGCGATTGCATTTCTGAACCAAGCTACAACAATTGTAATCCATTATTCTACCGTTGCTGACCCTATTTCTCCACTCCAAAATACCTCTTAATATGTTCGCCATCAGTTGAGAACATAAAACATAAAAATTGCATTAATAGCCTTATTTGTACAGTAAATTCTTCCCAATCTATTATTATTTTTATAATTTCCTTAAACCAAATAAATTCTAGTGTAAGACTATCAGCTCTATTTTTTAAAGACAACGCTCCAGGTG
The DNA here is from genome assembly GCA_000688735.1 of Glossina austeni. Classification (NCBI taxonomy): domain Eukaryota; kingdom Metazoa; phylum Arthropoda; class Insecta; order Diptera; family Glossinidae; genus Glossina; species Glossina austeni. The sequence goes on from KK502746.1 coordinate 62,928, forward strand.
GCAAGTCCAGTCATTTTGTTAAAGTTAAATATTTTATTGCTCCGACGATCCGAATACGAATCTTTGAATTTTGAAAAAGTTTTGGCTTTCACAAAGTATATATTTAATCGTAAGATTTTGATCACATTTGCAACTTGGAGGATTACATTTCTTGAGGATCCACCGGTGCGCTGCTACAGTATGACCATATACAAATGTTTTCACCTTGATTTTGTTGATGTTGTTTGTATATATAGTGATTGAACGAAATTAGGGTTAACCTGAGAATAGTGTATATGGAAGCATTGTTGACTTTCTTCGTCAATTTTCTTCTCAATTCTATCCACTACTGAAAGATGAGCGTATACACACTTCACCAACCCGTTTGAAACTCCCGAAAGTAAGCTTCAGAGGCCTTGTTACGATTAGCGTGAAGTTCTGTCTATTCTCTCCATCTGCGTACTATGTTCTGCGCTTCTGGCAGCGAAAGTGATGATGTCGACTTCAAATTTGGTAGAAACGTTGCAAGTTCTGGCACGCCCGTCGGTACAGAAAATAGGACAAATTGCTTAAACCACACTTCCACAGTACACCGTACACTGAATGTAACTCTGTTCCTGTAAAATTTGCGGATTTTTGCTCATTATTCGTAAATATGAAAAACACAAGTGTAAAATTTTCTATATTTACTTTATGGAGGACCATACTCTTCATGCTCAAAAATAGAGAAAAGCGGCCAGGGAAATCCAAAATAATAAGTGATCAAATCTTCATTTTTTGAAGTTTTTTGCTTATTAGTCATAAGATAAACAAGACGAAATGTTGAAAATTATCGGTATATCTCCTTACGTGAAGACGTGTCATCTGTCTAAAAATGTGTTATTTCTAAAATGAATATTATGTACGCTACAAACAATTGAGCATCAATTAAAAGGATTTAGAGAGTAGAACGCGATGGCAAATTAATTTTTTCTAAGCAATCTCTTCGATATGTAATATAAATAAAGTGCTTGGATAGTAGAATATGACAAGGTAAGTGTATTAATTCAAAATTAAATATGGTAACCGTAATAAACAATTAGGCTGATGATCGTTATTTTAAATAAAATCTCATAGTTATTCATTTAAAATTTTTAAAACGTCTTAACACTAATGCTAATAATACCTTGTAATACCAGTGTTATTCTACCGCAGCGTGGTAAGGACATGATCGTGGATATGTAAAATTCGGGCCCAGCCGATTCTAATTTTTCTTTTATTTTATCATATATTTTTGAAGGTCAATCTTTTCTATTGCGCCGCCCGAAATTAATGGTGCCGAAGCTTCGGATTTGGTTGCTACGTCTGCGCGGTCATTTCTTAGGAGACAAACTAATATTGTGGCAATAATATTCCTCACTTTGTTCACATTTAAGAGGTTTCGAATAGGACTTATAGGACTATAGGTAATAATCGTTTTGCGTGTGATTTTGCAAGGTTTGTGGCTTGAAGAACAGCTCTAGTTTGGATTGTAAATGTTCAAGCATTTTCGTGTGAAATATGTGCACTTGCTCTGTGACGCGACGTTTACAAAGAAATGCCAATTTATATTTTCTCTTCGACCATTTCTCCGAAGACGAGATTTAGCATATATGTTTTTTTGTATGCTAGAAGTAAATTATCACGGGAGCTGACTTTTAAAATTCACGGTGGTTTGAATCGAAACTTTTGCGAGGTGTTTAGAGTGGTGGTTATTTCTTTTCCAGCACGTCTACAAGAGTTAATCGTGGATTGGTATCTTTGATTTTTTTGGCAACACTAGCCTTTGTAAAATTTTCGCGGAGTTTTGAGTTGCTGGAGTTGAGAAGTTTCGAAATAATTTTGGTTTCAAACTCATAAGCTCTATTTTTTATAGTTGAAAGAGGTGTTACTGATGAGCGTCATTCACAAAGTATAGGTGCCGACTCTGATCGCTTGGTGATAAACCGATTTTACAATATTTATGTTTTACTTGCCGTCATTGCAAATATGATCCAACTATAGTCAATTTTGTTAAGGTAAACAACAATACTTACGTTAAAGAAATCTTTCCAAGCAGTATAGTGAATGAAGTTGACCGCAGTGCGAAGCGAATTTTTTAAGTGAGGCCAGCTGTACATATAGTAAAACATGAGTCGTAAAATTGTGCGTTTGCACATTTCGAACTCGTGAGTTGTTTATGTGCACCTTAGACTTACTTAGACTTACAAACGTACAACTTCATTGGTTTCTGTGTTGCTATTTTTGTTCCCGAGAGCTTAGTCCAATTTGAAACATTTTTCTCATTAGTGTCCAAGGCATTGAAGATTATCATATAGATATAATCCGCATGTAGACTATGTTCAATTTTCGGAATGTAAAGAATCTTACCTATCTTATTGAAAGCTATTTTAAAAAAATATGACACACAGAGGAGCTCTTGAGGACTTCTATTTACTAGAAGAAGAAATTTACGAAGGCGGATATTGAGTTTAGCTCTAAGCTGCCTATTTGAGGGATTTGATGCAATTCTAGTTTAACCTAACGTAAGGTGTTCATTTAAATAGTCTTTAGTTCTTTCTTTTATGTAACTATGTAATGGGTGATATAAAAGGCCTCCGCGATTTTTGGCCTCTAAATGGTATTCATGCCTATATGTGGAACAAATTTACCCGAATGTCTCAAACGAACATGTACTTAAAAGGTGACATTTCAGCTTACATTTTTTGTGAAAATAGTTTTCTAATTCTTTGTTCGTGTGAAAAGTTATATTGATTCAAAAATGAGTGAAATATTTGAAGAAATGCACTTTGTGATGCCTTTTTACTATAAAAAAGGTAAAATAAGCCGCAAAAGTGTTGGAGCGTGCGGTGAGAATGCACCAAAGGATTCCCAAGCGGTTTGCTCGATTCCTTTCCCGAAATTTCAATGTCAAAGATGCATCTCACTCAGGTCGGCCAGTCGCTGAAAAGTCGATGAAATAGTACAGCTGATGCAGCAAGCTCGGCTCGCAAGCTGTCAGGAAATAGCTAAGGCGCTAAACATCAACAATGTGACAGTTTGGAATCATTTGAAAAGAGCAGGCTACAAAAAGAGACTCAAAAGAAGACCAACAAACCGCGGAGACTTTTTATATCACCCATTGTATTTGCCTATAGCCTTATAGGTGCTAATAAGCTTAAATAAAAGAAAATAAAATAACATGTAAGCCGATCCCTTCAAAACACTTTTCGAACCCGACTTAAAGAATTGATATGAGTTCCATCAGAAATTTTCTTTGCGAAATAATTGATGCTTAGTAGAGCATCAACACATCTTCTATTTGGCTTAAACCATACTTGTTGCCTTGTATTTTCTTTCCTTTTTTGATTCAAGAAACGAGGAAAACGTATTATGAAAGGTGCAATTTTTTTCTAACATTTTTGAGAAGCAGGATAGCAAAAAGATTGGACTGCAACGGAGCTGTTTTATTTTTCGGAATGGGAACAATCATCGTAAGTATTGAGAATACGACTAGCAAACAGGATTGCATCATATAGATCTAGTAATTTATACTCACTTAAAACTGAAAGCGCATTGAGATTTGATCCAGGACCAATCTAATGATCCAAGACCAATCTAGAATTGTTTTATCGCTTCAAATTATACCTGCTTAATGGATATACTTAAGGATTTCCTCGATAAACACTTTGGCTTGCAGCTTACGAACTTCTTACGTAATAGAATTTTGAAATTTACTTGTGTAACAAGTCATTATTGCCTTTTATTTTATCCAAAGATTAATTTTCTTTTATTTTTCCGAAGCTTATGTGTGTATGAACTTCACGTGTGCCCATAATTACGAAAGTGATCCAGCTCATATATTACTTGTTTCGAGATATTTAATGAATTAGATTTGAATAAATCAAAAAATATTTTTACTTTATGCGACATATTAATTTAGATTCTTGATTGTTTTCTTGAGATTTAGGGTCTTGATTAATGGAAATTTATTACGAATATGAAATTTTGTGTGAATTTCGTACTACAAATGTTGTTTTTAAAGTTTGAATTGACTTTTCCTATAAATGACTTAAAGCAGTAAAAAATTATGAGTTTTATTAGAAAAAATAATTTAATGAAATAATTATGAATGTTAATTACTTTTAAATATTAACCCATTTTTGTCCTTTTAGGCTTTTATCGTTACGAGTTGTTAAGATTCTTAAAATGTTCCTGAAAAACTGGAGGGATTTATGGTAGTAAACATATAATGTTTTTATGGTTTTCTTTTCTATGGTGGTGGTGTATGATGGAAGTAATTTAATATTTCCGTTTATTTTTGGTCTTCCTCTTTTAGGTGAAAAAATCGAAATGTCATTCCACCACAATCAACACATGAAACAACACGATATTCAGCAAACGGTAACTGAACAATTTTTTCTGACGTATCTTTTTTGTGGTAGTGGACAAAAAAAGTTTAAAAAGAAAAGAAATTTTTGAAAATAAACTAAAATACCTTAGTGAATTCGCCTTTAAGTGAAAAATTATTCGTTTGCTTACAACTTTCTAAAGTCCTTTTTTAAAAATATATATATTCCATATTTTTTTTCTCTTTTTTCGTTCAGATTTTTGGTAACTGTTCTCCGGGATAACAGCTAAAACAACATCAACCTATCTGTGTATGGAGACAGGGTCTGCTCTAATTCCTACAGATAGAGATGATTTTGACAATTTTTATATTAACGCTATTGAGAATAATGAGGGATCAAGGATGATTGGGGATGAAGTTGATTTATCACACAAAAGAAGATCTAAAGCTGATGATTTAATGGGGCTCAGTGAACAGATCGTTAATAAGACATTTCGAATCATGATATTAATTTATATGACTATATTTCGCAATGCAATTTCTTAGTTTTTGTTGAAACTTGTGAAAATTCCGAAGGCAAGCGTATGAACGTATTCGGATCTTTGCTTTAAGGTTATTTAAAACGTTTCAATATTAATGGCTTACAACAATTAAAGTTGGTCGGCAAGGGCAGAGCTAAATTACTGTTCAGCTCTGTTCTTAATTCTAACAACTTCGTTAAAGACGGTTTTAATAAAAAAAATTTAAAACCGTATATTCCGAGGTGTTTCGCGGAAAGATTTGGTGTTATTCGCAATGTCCCTATTAAATATGATGTAAACGAGATCATTGAAAATGCTACTTTTCGCCCAGTGTTGATGTACAAACTTTTCGTGATAAGATTCAGAGATTGTGTGACCTTCTTGATTGTGAACAAAATGTGATTCTAGCTGGAAATTTCATTACACATTGCTTGTATGGCAATCAGGTCTCAACCAACGACCCTTGTAAATACCATCAATGCCAGCAGTTTTAATGTCTTGAATAATGGGAATACTACCTTTCCCTCTAACCTGAGCGGTCGCACGGCCAGTAACGTCTTGGATCTAACCTTTTTTAATTCAACTAAACAATCTCGTTAAAAAAATAGAAAATTTAATTTCACGCAACTTCCTTATGGACCGTCTGTCTAAAGTTGATTTTCCCTTCGATTTATCATCAATTCAAAATGCTTTTCAGTCTGTGGTCAAGTCTGCTAGAACCGACTTTCCTGATATTGAGTCCTTCTTACCTAAACCTTGATGGAAGTCTTCCCTGTCAACACTTTTGGGCAAATACGAAACTGTAAGAAAAGAAAGAGTATCCAATCTAGCCAACTTCATTGAATGTATGGAAACACAGAAGGAATGGATTGTCTGCAGTTGGAAAGGCGAAAAGGACACATAGAGCTATCACGATTAAAGAGTTATGTGGTAGTGGCAACTCGCGCTTTCTCTGGAATTATATCAATTGTCATCGACCTTTTAGCCGAAAATTAAACGGTTGTGCTGTGTGGAATGACCACGATAATAAAAGATACTTAGATATGCTCAGTAGCTATATTCCAAGTGTCAATCAGATTACAATACCTTCAATTTATTTTAGTAGTCCCTACAATACATCCTTTTCATTGCGTGAGCTAATCCTACATTCTAGAAAGAGGGCTACTAGCTGCAGGTTGTGATAGAATTAAGTATAATGTGGTGAGAGCACTGCCTGGAGGAAGCTTAACTATCGTCTTGCATACAATTAATAACTGCTGGGCTAATAACTTTACACTTAGATTTTCGATGCATCAAAGTACTTTCCATTCCTGAGGTAGGTAAGGACTTAAATGATTTAAGAAACTTCAGACCAATTTCGCTAACATCTGTATTCATAAAGATTGTCAACCTCATCATTAAGGAAAGACTAATGGATTTCTTGAAACCTGGGAACATTATTACAGCCTACCAAAAACGCAAATCTACGAATATGTGCATTAACGAAATATTTTTTCTCATAGCTGGTTTAAAAAAAGTTGGTAAAATGGTTGTTATGCTTTCCCTGGACATCAGCAAAGACTATGATTGTGTCAACTTGATGAAGCTTAGCAGAATTCTCTTTTTCAATTCCTCTTTAAATACGTCTGTGAATGCTAAATTTTTAATCCAAGCGAATGTTGGTAATGTGTAGACAAAGTTGAAGTATACGGTGGTATTCCACAAGGCAGTTGCTTAAGCCCCATACTCTTTAATCTATATACAGCTACTTTGCATGGTCTTCAAAATGAAAAATTCATATTTTTCAATGGATAGATGATTTCCTAATTGTATCTAGCGATTCCTCTTTTTCAGTGGCTATGAATAATCTCCCGAAAAAAGCTAATCTGTTTTTCGATGAATGCGCCGATGTCAATTTATATTTTAACCCCAGCAAAACAAATACTATTTATTTTGTCAAAGGTTCTAAAAACGAAATCAGGCCCTTTATCAAAGGAACTAAAGTTAATCAGGTGAAATCTCCTCGATTTCTTGGTAGAATTTTAAATGATAACCTAACTCTTCGTGGACATTATGAGAAAGCCTTCAAAAACTGCCAACCTGGATGCAATATCATCAAACTTATGAGTAACAATCAGTCAGGCTTGCCTCCCAAAAAAGCTTTGACTGTGTACAATACTTTAGTCAGGTCTAAGATTGAATTTTACATTTTACATCTTGTAATTTCTCAAAATATATTGAGAAACGTATGCAAACATTTGAAAACATTTGAAACATTTGAAATGTTAAAACGTTGTACTAGAATGGTCCCGTGAACTTCTCAACATATTCTCAGTGTCATTTCTGGTGAAAGAGCTCTTTTCCGAAAGAGCCAAGGACTTCATTAAAGGCAAAATAATGAATCCTTCATTTTTTCAGAAAGTTATGTCTCTCAGTGATAATATCTCGTGCAGCTAAACATTTTGTTGTCAAAAACTGCGTTATATTTTTGACAAGATAAATTCAATTCCTCTTTGGAATTTTGTTACCAACAAATGTAGACTGATCATGACCATTCTCGAATCGATCTCTACACAGCAAAATTCAATCTTTCCTGTATGAGGATCTTATGTCAAGAAAAGCTTTTTCTTTATTACAACAACGGCTGTGATATATATGCCACTGACAGTTACGTCGGACATAATGTATCTAGCTTCTCGGTAGCGAAGCATCTATCTAAAATAGTATATAGGGTCAAAGTGATGCAGGAACTTGCCTCGACTTCTATTGAATTGCTTCCTATCAGACATGCTATAAGGTGGCTGATGGTATCAAAAAATTTGTTATTTCTTCGAATAGCAAGTCAGCTCTACTTCTAATAAATAAAAACGATGCAGATAATCAATATGTGTTTGATATACACAGTATATTACATGAATCTCAAGTGGATGAGTGCCACCTTGTCTGGATACCTGGTCACTGCGGGAAAAAGCGGCCTTTCATGAAATAAGGGCTCAAGTTTATGGGTCAATTTTGTCCACCAAATATGCTCCCAGTGAAGTAAAACGGGCAATTCGTAACCACATCGTTCAACAACTAAATTATGAATTTAAAGAAATTGCACATGCTAAATCCAATCGTCTTTTCTATAAAATAAATCCCACATTTTAGTTTAAACCCTTATCAGAGGCTTCCTTCAACTCCTGGGAAACCAAAATTCTTTATAGACTCATGAGTGATCACACTTATGATAAAGTATATTTAAATATGATTGGTGCTAGACCATGTGATATTTGTGAAATTTGTAATAATAGCATCAATTTTTAGATGTCACAGGCTCGATGGTATTAGGAGTTCTTTTGGCTTCTTCAAATTATATGGCGGTCTCCTCGATCTCTTCGCAACAAAAAATGTTCGTCATCTTGTGGAATTAACTTGCTTTATTACAAAAGCGAATTTATCTTTTCAATGCCTAATAAATTTTCTCATCATATTTTATTTTGTAACATTCCTTGTTTGTTTTCAGCCAAAGTTTGCACTTTGCCAAACACTTGTTTTTTCTACATCACCCTTAATATCTCAACAATCTACATTTACACTTAATATATCAGCTTTAGCTATCGCGACCGCATTTTTTTGTTGTTTTACACACGTTTCTTGCTAACAATTACTATTATTTATTATCTGGACATATAATTCACATATTTATTGGCTTGGTTCATCATAACTCCATATCCCAAAATAAAATAAACAACAAGAAAAAATTTCAAAACGTGGAATTTAGAATCATCCGAAAAAGTTTTATAGAACATATTATAGGGTTCAAATTTTAAGAATCTCATCCATTCAATTTGCAGCCAAGAGACGTATCCACCCGCGGTATTTTTTACTCTCCTTTCGTCGAAATAAACTCCGGCTGCGACATTCGTTTTAACGAAAATGTATTTCTTTTCCTACACTTTTCTACAAATTCATAATAATGCTCAGGGTTGCAGATGTAATTTGTTTTTTTTTGTTTTCATTTCTATCAACTTAAAATCACTGTCATTCAGTAGAAAGGAATGGCCAAATACCAAAAGTTTTTAGTCTATCGTTTCAATATTAGTATTTGATGACTAAGCTATTTCTATTCATCTCAATGTCACCATCATTCATCTCAAGACCACTTTCATAACTAACACTAAATGAATTCCATGTACTGTTGAAATTACAACCACTATCTAATGGTTCATTTTTGATGATATCGTAAAAGTTACATTGAGTTAATTTAGACCACTTTCATAATTATGGGCACATATCTAAAACTATTACAGCTAATTTATAACAAGTAAGAAAATGACATATGATCGTAGACGAATCTTTTATACCCACCGGCTTTCTCTTAAAAATAATTTTAAAAAGACCAACCTAAATGAAATTTCAATATTCTCTAATATAGGGTTGGGGATTATTCCCAATTTTGTACAGGCACTGTAAGATTATGCGTTTTGTTGTTCTGCCTGCTATAGCTTATAAAAATGATTAAAAAACATATTTTTCTAGTTTTGAATAAGAGCTGTTTTAGCTTATGTTGTACTGCTGGCATTTGTCGCATTGTCAATACCAACCAACACCCAAGAATTTCCAATGCTTTTGCAAATCTCCAGCCGATACAGTTGCGACAGACGTTCTACAGAAAAACATGCTTAGATTGATTCAGAATTCAATACAGATCAAGATTATGTTTATATTAGAGGATCCTCAAAGCGTTCGTTCGAATGTTGCGACCGTCATTCTCTTGGTGGTAAGTATAAATCTAGATAAATTTAACCAAAAATAAATAAACAGAAGTAAAATAAAAAAAGATTGTAGCTGCGCTTACGCAGATGCACATTCCCAGTGAATCAACATTGAATTACGTGCATATAAGGTATAATTAGAGTCCAATTCTCTTCACTCTTAATACTATTAATAAACCTTGGTACCAAAACTAAATTTTCATTATCATTATATTACCGAATGATTGAAGTTATTAGAAAGGACGGGAAGCGGTTTCTAAAGCTTGTAGTTATCTGCGCTCCTTAAGGATTACTAAGCGTCGTGGGACACGGGAGTTTAAAAAAATTTAAATTAAATTTATTCAATAAAAGTGACGTCGAACAGATTACGCGTAACAAAGGGTGCATGTTTAAACTGTTAAAACGATAAATATGAATCTGTGTTTATATGAAAGTAAGGAGAACAATTGATTTTGCACATGTCTACGTCAGCGATTGTCACAGTATTAAAAAAAAGTTGTAGTTTTTACCTTAAACTTAATATTCTATCAAATTAGAGATAAAAGAGCCGAACTTATCCCACAAAAATTATAAGGTTAAGTTGTATGAAAAAGAACAAATTTAAGAAAAACTTATTTGTATTACACGCGCAGGCACCTATCAGCGAGTGATTGTCCGAAAATCCAATGAAGAGACTAAAATGAGTTCGAAGCGTTTGAGACAGTAAAATAATGCTAACGCGACTGTCGTTTCACATTTTTAGGCTTGTTGTCGTCAAAGTAAAAGAAGCAAGTAGTCGAAGGATATTCAACCGGGCCTATGTATAATGAATATCTTAGTTATGTAAGCACTTCAAATTTCATTCGCAAACGTTTCGCGTTTCACGTAGCCTTACATTTAACAAAATGCATGTCTTTTAAGTCATGTCGCCTTCCTAATACTGATTCTGTCAAGCCATGCTATGAAGCGCTAGACAGGTAATAGTTCACAGATAAAAATTTAACATCGTGAGACAAGGTAGCTACGTTTAGAACATGACCAAAAATTATAAAAAGATTCACTTATATAAGCCTTTTTTTAAATGAGCTAAAGTCTAGACAATAAACTTTGTTCAAGCAATTTGTATGTAACTCCACATAAAAACCTGTGGCACTTCAGGTTTTGATGTAAACGAAACCCGGCCCCTAAACGTCCCACTCGCTTATATATAGGCATATAAAAATTGCTGGAACAAAAATTGTTTTTCCAAATAAAAATATATTTAAAAACATTTTTTTTTACATGATTTAGTTTTAACTTTTTAATCTGCAACCGTTTTACCCCTTAGACTTCTGCATTTGACTAGCTTGTCGCGTTCTATTCTTCAACCCCCTTTGTTTGACAGCCGTGTACAAGATATTGTTAAGGAAAGGGCAATGTGCCAGGTTGTAGCGGACACCACTTCGCATTGCCAGCAGAACAAAGAGTGTGTGCAACATACGTATCTTGACATACCTTGTGCCGACCGCCATTGTTTTTACATAGTAAAATTAATTACCAGATAATATTGTCGTTGCAACTAAAGATGAGAAAATTTTTAGGATGATTGGATGTATGAAAGTGCTCGAAATTTCGATCAGAAGCAAGCTAATTAAAAGCTTATAAACTTTATTTACATGGTGTTAATCAGTAGCAATCTTTAAGTTTTGTTCATTTCGTTTATTCATATATTTTGACACAATGTAATTAAGTTCATCAATAAGAATGCATGAAAAAATTGTTCATATATTGTAAAACGTTCGCTGAATAAAAAACATTTACATATTAAATCTTCTGTTACGAAAATCCCAAATCCAGTTAATGCTAATTAATTGATTTTCGTAAGTAATAAATTCCCTAGTGCATATTCGCGGCGCGTCATGCAGGTGCCGGCCGACGAAAAAGATTAGCAGGAAAACAAACAGAGAAAAACCCAGGTGCACATGCGCGGCGCGTCATACAGCTGCCAGCCGAGGAAAACGATTAGCAGAAAACCAGATTAACGGATTAAAAATGAAGCCATGAACTTAGGTGATCGTAACATGCTTGTAAAAATGTATATAAGTAGACTATTTGCGGAGAATAGCTTAGTCGTAAGAGAACATTCAAGTAAAGAATAATAATAGTTGTGTTGAGTCAAAAAGTATCGTTAAAAACAAAATAAATTGTAAATAATCCTGTATTAGGAACATAATAACACTTTGAAGTGCACTTTCTTTTCAATATCCACGATCTAGTGATACGAACCGTATCTTGGAAAAGCGAAAAATTATACCATTTGGGGTCAGAAGTGAGATCGTGGAAACCAGAAGAAATGGTGAAATTAGAAGAACTCAAAATGGATCAGCTCAAACAGGAGCTGGGAAAAGGAAAACGTCGTACAGTCCGTAGCAATGCTGAATTAAAGCAAAGACTGGTCGAACATCTAGAAAAAGAGGGAGAGGACTTGTTCATACTTGAATTTGAATATAATATCGAGGGAAGGGAGCAACCCGACAACTTGGGAGGAACAGAAAATACAGCTACAGCAAGGGAAAAACACAGCGAAGAAAAAGGCGAAGATGGTGCAAACGCCGTCGTTATGCAGTTTATGCAACAAATTCAACAACAAATGCAACAACAAAGTCAACAGATAGAATCGAAAATCGACATAGTTCAGGTAAATCAACGCATCCTGCAAACACATATAGATGAAACGTACCAGCAATTCGAAGGCAAACTAAATGTGCTGGAAGAAAAAGTCGATAATGCGATAGGCCAGTTGGATGCCAGAATAAAGGCCCAGGAAAAATATGCAGACGCTGCGAAAAATGAAATAAAAGCATTAAAAAAAGAACTGGCTAAGCAACAAACTAATGACGTAACCACCAGCTCTATCAAAGTAAAAGCACCCCTATTTGACGGCACCACTAACTTCAACGCATTCAAGCCACAATTTGGTGTTGTTGCGGCAAAAAATATGTGGGATGACGACGATAAAACAATCGCCTTAATAACGTCCTTGAGAGGAGCAGCAACAGAAATTATCCAGATAAGCCCGGAAAGAAAAAGACCGGAATTCGCTGCAATCTTGGATGCATTGGAAAGAAAATATGGTAGCAAACATGTGAAGGAGGTGAGCCACTTAGAATTGTCTTCGCGCTGCCAGAAGCTGAACGAAAGGATCCAAGATTATGCTACCGAAATTGAACGTCGCGGAGCTTAAAAAAGCTGTATGGACGTCACCAAAGACGACATTAACGGAAACGCTTGGCTTCGCGCTTACGCAAGAAGTAGCTAGTATGCTGTGGACGTCAAGCATGAAGGTGAGACGCACGGAGGTTAGCAGCGAGAGCGATATCTGGGATTTGGTTTGCGCGGCGGTTCGACAAGCCCTGCCCGAAAATAAGCGAAAGCCGGCTTCAAAAACACGCAAGTGTTATGCCTGCTGAAAACCTGGTCATTTTGCACGGGAATGCTGATCAAAGCACAAAGGATCACATTCCACATCACCTACACGGAATATTAGTGAAGGTGCCAGCGAAATACCCAACGGACAGTCGTTAAACTAATAAGAGTCAGCATAGGGGGGCAACGGCTGACTCCGAAATTTAGTAGTCCTAGGGTCGGCATTACCCAATCAAAGAGAAGCCACAACAGCCTAACGATCGATGGGAAGATTCAGGGCCGCAATTACATCATCACGCCGGACACTGGTGCTTCTCATTCAATTATCAACAGTACAATAGCCAAAGAAAAATTCGACCCGTTAGTTGGCGCATGGTTTCGGACGGCAACAAGTGACGAAGCTGCTATTAAGGGTAAAATTACGAGAAACATTTCGATTAACGATGTTTCAATGAAGCATGAATTTCTGATATAATGAACGAGGTAATACCGGGGATGGATTTTATGGCAAAGCACGGCTTCGTCTTAGATATGAAAAGGCAAGTGTTACAATACGCAAACATGACTTTGCCATTGACTGTGGGATACCACAGACAAGCCGAAGTGTTACAAGTTGTAATGCAACAACAACAATCTGAAGCAATAGTGCGGTCCACATCTACCCAAGAGTTAAGGTTAAGCAAGATATGGGTTGTCGATCCGAGTAAAGAATGTACGAAAGACAACATCATCATTGGAAAAGCGGTTGTCTCACCGGTAAGCAATTTAATACCAGTGCGGGTATTAGACCCGACCAGCGATACAACAAAAGTTCAAAAAGGGGACATTATAGCGCAACGCCAGAAAGCAGAGAACGTGGTAACTCATCAATTCGAAATAGCAACAAACATGGTCAAAGATATCCCCAGAGGCTGCAATTTTTATACAAAGATGGACTAGCAATCTAGAGGAGAAGCAGAAGAGATATGCCAAAAAGTTTTTGCTGGAAAATTGGTCCATCTTTGCAGGCGTTGCAAGTTCGGGTGGCCGTACTACTATTGCAAAGCATATAATCAACACGGGTGGCGCTGATCCGATTAGGCAACGCCCTAGAAAAATACTACTGGCAAAAAGAGGAGAAGTGGCGGACTTGATCAAGGATATGCAAGAGCGGAAAGTTATCGAACCGTCGAACAGCCCTTGGTGTTCGCCAGTAGTTCTTGTTAAGAAAAAAGACGGATTTACCAGGTTTTGTGTGGATTGCAGTAAGCTGAACGAGTTGACCAAGCAGGACAACTACCCTTTGCCTAGGATCGATGACACCTTAGACACATTATCAGGTTCGCAATGGTTCTCAACCTTAGATTTGAAGTGTGGATACTGGCAGGTGGAGCTCGCCGAGCATGATAAGGAAAATACCGAGTAATCCGCTTACGACGGCTTATATCAATTTACCGTAATGCCGTTGGGATTATGCAATGCGACTGCCACATTTGAGCGCCTAATGGACTGCCTGCTAAAAGGGCTGCATTGGAAGACATGTCTGGACGACATTATTGTCGTGGACAAAGATTTCAAAGAATATCACAAAATCTGGCAAATGTTTTTCACCGACTACAGGCAGCAGGTTTACAATTGAGTATCGAAAAATGCACGTTCTTTGGAAAGGAAGTGAGTGGGGTTCACACGGATGAAGACAAAGTCAGAGCAGTCAAGGAATGGCCGCGACCAAACAACTTGCATGAAGTCCGCAGTTTCCTAGGACTTTGTACATACTACCGCAGATTCGTCCCCACGGTTGCTAGTAGACTGCATGACCTTATGAAGAAAAATCGGTCCTTCATATGGGGGAAGTCTCAAGAGTACGCGTTCACGCAGTTGAAAGAGCTGTTATGCGCGGCACCCATTTTAGCTTATCTAGTACCGGGGGAAAAATTTATACTGGATACCGATGCAAGCGCATAAGGCCTAGGCAGCGTGCTCTCCCAACAAACTGATGGTAACGAAAAAGTAAGAGCCTATTACAGCAGGCGGCTATCCAAATCCGAGAGAAACTATTGTGTTACGCGACGAGGACTCCTGGCAATAACACAATCTGTCAAGCACTTCCACAAATATCTTTATGCAACATTTTCACTTCAGGAGCGATCATGCTGCTCTCCGACTTTAAAGAAAAG
Organism: Glossina austeni; assembly: GCA_000688735.1. Classification (NCBI taxonomy): domain Eukaryota; kingdom Metazoa; phylum Arthropoda; class Insecta; order Diptera; family Glossinidae; genus Glossina; species Glossina austeni. Next base: position 78,052 of record KK502746.1, read on the forward strand.
AAGGAAAATTGGCCAGGTAGATCGAAAGCTGCAATCTTACCAATTCTCGATTGCCCATCGGAGCGGCAAATCGCATGGCAATGCGGATGCTATGTCCAGACGACCATGTGACCCGCACTGCAAACACTGCGTAAAGAACGAAAATAAAGGTGTCGTCACTTGCCGGACTATTGTCGAGTCCAACGGAAACTTTTCGAAGGAAGACATGCGCAGTGCCCAAATGGCCCACGAAGATTTAAACGCAATATTAAAGGCCATGGAAGAGGAGGAGCGTCCCACCTGAGAAAAGATTTAAAAAGAAAGTCCGATTACGAAAGCGTGTTGGGCTCAGTGGCAAAGCCTCATCGTTGAAGAGGGATGTTGGCGGCGCACATGGCATAGTGAGGATGCTTCACGGGTTAAGAAATTACTGGTGGTTCCACAGGCGAGAACTAGTGCGATTATAAGGCAATACCGCAACGGACCAAGCGAAGGACATCTTGGCATCACAAAAACCATGGAAAAGATCAAGGAAAACTTCTATTGGGTAGGCGTCAAGGATTCCGTAGCAGCATGGATTCGCAACTGCGGTCAGTGCAGCAAATCGAAAGGCCCGAAAAGCAAGCCCCGAGGGCGCTTGCAGCAGTATAACGTGGGTGCACCTTTCGAAAGGATCGCAATGGATATTGCTGGACTATTTCCAGCCAGCAATGCAGGAAATAAATATGAACTGGTAGTCATCGATTACTTCAGTAAATGGTCAGAAGTATACCCCATAGCGGTTTGGAATCCCCATCGAGTTGCATTCAGACCAAGGTAGCAACTTTGAATCCTCGATCTTTCAAGAGGTTTGCCAAATATTTGGCATTAATAAGACTAGAATGACTCCGTTGCATCCTCAGTCTGACGGAATGGTCCAAAGGTTTAATCGAACGCTCCAAGAACATCTGCGAAAAGTGATCGACGACGATCAGCAGGACTGGGATGAACACATACCAATCTTTTTAATGACATACAGATCAGCAGTGCACAACACCACTGCTCCACCCCTGGCGAAGATTTTGTTCGGGTTTAACCTGAGGCTACCCGCAGCCTTGAAATTCGGAACACCCCCTAATGCCCAAAGGACCGAGACCGAATATGTTGCTAAATTGAGGGTGATAATGGCGAACATGCACCGACATGTTGGAAATAGAACGAAAATCGTAAGTGACAGGATGAAAGCAAGATACGATCTGGGAGCTAACGCCGATGGATTTAAGGAGGGGGATTTAGTATTGTTATACAATCCTTTACGTAAAAAAGTTATGTCACCAAAACTGCGATGTAACTGGGAGGGTCCGTACAAAATCATCACAAGGATAAATGACGTGATCTATCGAATACGAAAACATCCCGAAGGCAGAACTAGATTCAAAGTGGTACACCTGGACCGACTGACCGTCTATCGAAATGACCCTGTTCGGGACGAACAAGATTAAGTGGAGGGCAGTGTTACGAAAATCCCACATCCAGTTAATGATAACTAATTGATTTTCGTAAGTAATAAATTCCCTAGTGCATATTCGCGGCGCGTCATGCAGGGGCCGGCCGACGGAAAAAATTAGCAGGAAAACAAACAGAGAAAAACCCAGGTGCATATGCGCGGCGCGTCATACAGCTGCCAGCCGAGGAAAACGATTAGCAGAAAACCAGATTAACGGATTAAAAATGAAGCCATGAACTTAGGTGATCGTAACATGCTTGTAAAAATGTATATAAGTAGACTATTTGCGGAGAACAGTTTAGTCGTAAGAGAACATTCAAGTAAAGAATAATAATAGTTGTGTTGAGTCAAAAAGTATCGTTAAAAACAAAATAAATTGTAAATAATCCTGTATTAGGAACATAATAACACTTTGAAGTGCACTTTCTTTCCAATATCCCACGATCTAGTGATACAAACCGTATCTTGGAAAAGCGGAAAATTGTAACACTTCTATAAATTCACATTACTAACGTTATGAATTCAGACAAGCATACTGCAAGAGTGAGTAGTTCCATGTACAATGTTGAATTAATTATGAAGTATGGTGTTTGCAAATGCGTACCATTCTAGTGCGTTTGGGCATATGGAATATAGTAGTTGCGACAAACAAACACCCGAAAAAAAGAAGACGTTAAATGGGTATCTGATGACGAAAGGCATTGGCCACAATACCTTTACTTGTAAGAGCACCATAAATAAATTTAATAAAAAATTGCAAAACGAGCAATGTGACTTGGGAAAAATTAAAGGAGATATAAAAGGAGGTAGAAGGCCGTTCCAGTTGAAACTGGAGAAAGGTAAAAACTCTGGAAAGGATATTATGCATTTATGAAGATAGACGATAATTTAGCCGAAATAAGTTTAACTATATCGGACGAACAATGGGAAATAGTATTGTGGTCCAGTTTTGCAAAATCATATGAAAATTTTGTGGTGATAATGGGAATAAGGAACGATTTACTCAGCTTAGCAATTTTAAAAAAACATGAAAAAAAAAAGACAAATGTCCCAATAGCGGCAAGAAAGGCTTTGCCTCACAATACCGGAAGCTAAACAGAGGTGAAATGAGTAAGAAAACAAGGCAAATCAAACAAATCACTGTTTTATGCTCTTCTAGCAGCAGCTGATTGTTCATTACGTCGTTACAACTGTGGTCTACATAGCAGTCGCACTTGTTGTACGTGCGGCAACTGCAACATGTTTGTTTCAATAGCGTATTGTAAAGAAAAATTGTATTGACAATCCATAAGTATTTTTAAAGTCGTACCAAAAAGGCATGTAAAACTTAAGACTATCTATTATCAAATAATGTTGCGCAATGTAGTGTTTATACCTGATTTACAAACACATTCAAATTTGTCAGTGCGCAGCACAGTGTTATGATAGATCAGTTAAGTTTTTTGATAAACATAGTGTAGTGAGAGAAAAACGGTAGAGTAGTATTAAAAGCAAAGAGCGTTAATAATTTTTTTTATACCCGCTACTGTAAAATGGGGTATACTCATTTTGATTTTTGTTTTCATAACGTATGTAACACACAAAAGGAAACTTCGGAGATATTATAAAGCATATATATTGCTTATCAGCGTAAAACCCTGAGTTGACTTAGCCATTTTTACACGTTTTTGTGTCTGTGCGGTGTTTGTTGTTGGCACTTCTCTCATCGCAAAAATGAAGATATCGATTTCAAATTTGGTAGAAACAGGGGAAGTTTTTGCACGCAGGTTGCTCATAGCAGAAGCCCGCACTGAAGCATAAACTGAACGATACTCCATTTTTCTTAACAAAAATTTGTGGGTTTTTCCTCGGTACTTAGAAATTATAAAAGTTAGAAAGCTGAAAATTGTCACATTTACTTTACGAAACTTTACTCTTTACGTGCGAAAATGCAAAATTCGGCCATGCTCCCACCAAGTTATAAGTGGTTAAATATTCTTTTGTTTACTTTTTTGAGGTTTTATGCTTATCAAGCCATAAGGTAAACAAAACAGAATGTTTAAAATTATTTTGTACATTTCTCAAATGAAGATGTTATCTGCCTAAAAATGGGTTAATTCTAAAATGAATACCGCGATTACTTTTTTTTTAAAAATACAAGCGACATGGGCATCAAATAAAAAAACTTGGGGAGCGGAAAGGAAAAAGCATAGTGGTGAGAATGCGAGAATCAGCCCCCGCCAAATACGACTTTCTTACTTGTGTTTGTTCAAATCGTTGTTTTCATTTAGAGGCGAATAATGGTTGAAAATGACACTGCCAATATGGCCATTTAAATGGAAAATAACTTCGTGATTTAGTCACAAGAGCAACGTCACTGGATTACCACTACAGAATATGCCAAGTTATATTAAATGTGTAAGACGCATGAGGTCGAAAATTAAGGAGCATCCTAATGAGACGCAATTACGTGCTACAGAGCCTTTAGACCTCATGATGTGTATGCACCAATGAATAAACCTTCCATAGGCAAGTAGATACATGTTTACATTCATTGATGATTATTTTAAGATGTTTTTTTGTATATTTTATTTAATCAAAGGACCAAGTTTTCCAAAAATTCTTATCGTTTAAAACGCGGAATCAATTACAAAAGCGCATCAAAAAAAATTCGAAGAACAATAGAACAGAATACATTAATCAAATTTTTAATGAATATTTTGAAAAAGAGAAATTCTAACGGCAACTAACGCTAGCATATTCTCCACAACAAAACAGCGGCGATGAGTGACTTACCAGAACGCTGGTAGAAATAGCCAAAAGTAAGCTGGTACTAGCTGGTTTAGCGGAGTCCACGGGGGTCGAACCAATTGCAACCGTAGCATATATACACAATCAATCACCAGCTAAAGCACCTAAAGCAAAAACTACATATGAAATGTGGATACACAAAAACGCTTAGTAAAGCACTTAAAAGTTTATGGATATAATATCATAGCAGCTGATAAAACACAAAAGTGAAAATTCTCTCCGAAAGGAAAACCGTACGTGATGGATGGGTACTCTGCTACTGCAAAAATATATAGACTGCATGGCCCTGTTATGCAACAAAAAATTATTTGAATGAAACCATTGAAATGTCAACAGATGGTGTTAACATTTCAATTTTTAATGACACAAATTTCAAAAGAAAAAAAAGAACAGAGGTATTGAAAAAGAGCGCTAAAAATAAGGAAGAAGGCAAAACTTCCGTCCTGTTAACTGTACATGCTGAGGTACCAACTTCTTGGTTTTGTTAAGTTCGTTTATTTTTAACCCAAGTAATTAAGTTAGTTAAAAATACGCAGAGCAATTATTATCGTTAATGTATTATAAAATGTTCGCTGCATAAATGACGTGTATATACTAAATATTCTATAAATCATTCTGTATGATTTTCCATATTATTAACGACGGACGCTACCTGAATTAACAGTGAAAAATTTAAAGGACTGAATTTCCATTTCCGGATTGCTATAACAATAATTTTTAAATATATCGTGGACGCGCATTCAGTGGCTAAGTCCAATTTTGTGCCATGCAAGGTGGCGCTTGGTGCACTGAAAGCTATTTTAGCATCATCTCCCATCGTGTCAATTCCAGTTTTTAATGACCTTGCAAAAATTGGAAAAGCTTAGTTGATTACTTTTATAGTCAGACCTTTGCCCTGCTCTACCACCACTTATTTTGTTCTCAGCAGAACTTTCTAAGGGGTGTAAAGCTTACTTCAAGAGAGTTTTCTTTTATTTTCACGTCCAGAATTACCGGAAGATTTACGGTGTTGCAATAATGGAAGGAAAGTAGTAAGAGATATCGTGCGAATTAAGAAATGTTTCGTTTAGTAAAGTTCAAACAGCACAAAAAAAATGTATTCGCAATTTGTTAAAATGTCCTAAAGACTTTTCCTTACCTAATATATAATACCAATGCAACAATTGTCGCACTATGGGTGCGATTACACTGTGGCAGGAAATTTGCCCATGTAGGATAGGCTTTATAAGGAAACTATATTGTTTACATTACGAATTAATCGTCAAGTAATGATATGGCTTTGTTGTTTTTAATAATTTGTAGCTTAACAACTTCGCCACAAAAACGAGAATATAACGATTCTTCCATAAGAACAGAAGCAGTCTATCCTTCATTGATAAATTAAAGATTGTAATAAAATTAGAAAAGTTATGTACAATGAGACCAATGTAAAGAAATGCATTGCAACCTTAAGTTACTCATACATACTTTAAACTTATGACAAAATAAAGTACAATTGCGTTTATTAGATTTTGGAAATAATTAAAGATAAGCAAATTAAATTTTCAGACAAAGCTAGCTACTGCGTCATTTTGCCTACTCCAATCCAAGATGAAATAGTTTCTATTCAAGGCAAAAGCAAACAAATATGTTTCTGAAGTTTTTGTCCTATGATACTGTATATTGGTGCTGTAAGCAATAAAATTCTTCAAAGACCAACATATGTACCACAAATGTTTCTACAGATATTTGTTACATCAAAGGCATGAATTAAAATTACGATGTTATGTGCTGGACTAAATCCCCTTTAAAATTGCGGAAAATAATATAAAAATTCCTATTGTCCAGATTGGTACTTAACTGGATAGTAGTCAAGTCAAACATTGCATGTAACCTCACATGTTATGGTAAAGTAAACTAAGAAATTGGGTAGTTGGCTTTTTAACCAGTGTAGGTTTAAGAAAACTTATTTGACCAAATCCTTAATAATCCATAATTGCTCATAAGCTGAGCTTTATATAATGAAATAAAGCCACAAACGCAAACTGGACATAAATATTGAAATGAAACCATTTTAAACACAACATTATCTATAGTTTGAGGAGCTTTAGGATAAGATATGGCTAGATGGTCGACGTCTTTTATAAATACATTTATCATATGTTAAATATGTAAAAATCCAAAGTTCTACTACTTTTGTATAGTGAATCAATAAAAAATTTAGTAGACAGAATCATTATTTATTGCTATCATTTTACTGCTCTAAATTTTGTTCTCGTATATTGTATTTTGAATACAAAAACTACAGTAGTATATAGTATAGTGTGTTAAAAAAATTATTGATAGAATTGTATATACTACATGATTTTTTTTTAACTCGATTCGCTAATTAAGGTAATTGAACTCATCGCTTTTATTTCAGATTCCTCAAGAACCTAGCAACTCGAAAAAAATCCAATTGTAAAAAAAGTTAAAGTTCTTATATATATTTAATTTACATTCAATATTATTAGTTGAAATCGTTATAGCTACAAATTGAATTGCTTATTTTATAGGAATCGCAAAAAGAAACTTAAAATTTAATAAAGTTATTGAAAGCATTTACAGACAGTAGGAGCACAATAACAGTGGTTTGTAATTCGTACATATTGTGCATATGTGCAAATTACCGACAAATTTTTATATAAACCGAAGGGTAAGTTTTCTCGTTTTATAGATAAGTTCCGTCCACAAGCGGATGATATTAAAAAGAAATTTCAAGTAGAGTAAAATCCCGAATGGCTTTGTCAGTCACGAATACAAGTAAATTTATGAAAAATATACTTGAAAATGGAAATAAGACGAACAATTTTTAAATAATTTTTTTACAAATTTAACCAACTAAGGTGAATACTGGGGAATTTCGTTAAATATTTAAAAGAGTCGAGTAGAAATACGTTATAAATAATAATTCCAGTTCACTTAATGAGATAGCACTTTATTTTTAGATTCAATTGCCACATGATCTCCAGCCTAAATTTTGAAATCTTAGAAAAATGTCAAGTGATGTGATAGTCTAACATCACTCTAAACATAGAATAAGCTGCTAATTGGATAAATTGAAATATTTTGGCTTGTGCTTGAATGCTACCCTTGTCGGCAATTATAATAAAATCAAAGAAAGCAAAATCGATACTCTTTAAAGAACAAAAAGCATTTTTGCGGTCATTGATGTGTATTCGCAGCGCTTACCGGTGAACATGCACAGCGGTAGGATGTATTTATTTATTTATTTTTTTTAAATGTTGAATTTGGTTAGTAAGACTTATTAAATGGATGTCTTTATATTTTCGCACGTAAAGACTTCAAGCTCCTCACTGGTGAATCCATTAATATATGTTCTAAACATTTTGTTTACACTACGATTGCATATGCCAAGTAAAAACTGAGAAACAGTTTTTATTGTGCACTGAATCATTTTCATTTATTTTTAGAGCAAACTTGCAATTTAAAAAAATTTCTTTTAAAGACTTTTTAAAGAATCAACATTATACTAAATAAATAAAACTACCATTATACATATTTTTCTACTTTTATATGTAGGAAGGCATTTTTGCATGTATGTGTGTTTATGACACAACACTTCTTAAGTGTCACTAGCTTTGTTTTTATTATGTGTAAAACCGTTTATAACTTACAACATACTGTCTGTATTTTTTATATTTTGATTAGACATTTTTTTTAAAGAATTTTTGTTTTACAGTTATATCTTGAGATGCGATTTGAAATAGATCTGCAGAATTGACGATGCAACGAAAAAACAGGCATGAACAAACTTTACTCTTTTGACACAACTTATAAAATAAACAAATTTGACAAATAGTTGAACTGAAAGAATAGCCGTCTCACATCTAACGTACGAATAATCTGTCACATAATTGCTCCTGCTGTCAAGTCCAGAAATGACACTTTTCGGTATGAAATAAGGCTAAACAGATAAAATCCTTTTTAGTTGCGTTAGTTTATATAGCTGAAAATAGGAGGCGCAAAAAAGATTTGCTTGCTTCGCTTAACATATGGTGTGAGAACCAAGAAAAGGGCGATTAAGCAACGAGGAGAATAAGCAACATATGACGAAATTTTTGAATGGTTGGTGAATTAAAGGACTAAAAATATGAATAAAAATGTAATGATATAATAACGAGATTTGTGTAATAACTTTTAAACTCAAAATAAATAAATTTTTTTAAGAAATCAATCCTTTTTTTATTCCTTTGTTCACGTAAAAACCGTTATGACTGCTTGTCAAAGTCCAATAAAAAGCGGAAAGCTGGACAACTTTTGAAGCGTGACGCATAGAAATCTTTTTTTTTTCCCAAAAAATTTTATGTCTGGCTAGTTGTCGTTTTTGATGTGTTCAAATTGAATTACAAAGTTGCCGAACCAAGAAAATATATTATCTGTTTTAATATAAAATGAATGTGTCATACAAATCTGCAGTAATTACAACGTTGTCTTGTTTACCTTGCTTGGCTTAAAATAGATGATAATCAAAAGCTGGAGGGTCATTACATCTTGGAAAACTAACTTTCGTTTCGGCAGAAGGTGAACATGTGTCTGAAAGTTGCCTTATGTTTTCTTTTTTCAGCTGATTTGGAATCACGTACATAGGATTTTTGATGACTTTTTGGCATCACATATGCACAGAAGATATTATATACAATTTCTAATATTTGTTAAATTAAGCGAAAACTAAACAGTTCACATTTTGGGTTAGTATATATACTAGGTATAGTATTAACTCGGGTTCATTTTCGAGTTTCGACTGTTTCTGTATGTGTATGCATAAGAGATAAGAGAAACGCTACCAAATTAGGCGTACACAAAATAACTTTATGCTAATTGACAGTAGAGGTGCATTGAGATTGATGGAAAAAGAATCTCGCAAGACGTAGAAGGGCTCTACGGGACGCTTCAAATCTTTTTACGTTAAGTTTCTAGTCTAGAGTCACAAGAAGCACGTAAGGCAAAAAATTTAAGAAAAATGTTTTGAGAAATTAAGAACAAAAAATTGTCGTAAAAATATGTATATTTTTAAAAGAATCATAATATTTACAAAAAAAAAAAGCAGTGGAATTATAATAAAAGATATAAGTTATGGTAAATATATTATACCACTATTGACTTTTTTTTGGAATGTATAACGAAAAAGAATTAAAATACTAAAAAAAAATGTATGTATGTAAAAAAATATGTGATGAATACTCATAAAAAAAAGGAAGGAAGAGAAAATTTTCATTCTGCTTGTTAAATTAAGGAATATAACAACGAGTTATTCTAATTTATATGGTTACTGAAAAGATAATAGAAAAATATATGTATGTATATGTGTAAAGGAATAATTTGCCTACGCAATGTGGACATATGTGAATAAAGCAGAGAAATGCATGCAAAAAAGTGAAAATAAGCTGTAAACAACAACAAATGCCTGAATAATATGTTGCGACACCATTTTCGCCATCCATATAGAAAACGATTTCTTTTTGAAAACGGCTTATTAAAACCGCACTTAGGAAACGAATAAAAATGTGCATTATTCATTTTGTTCACGTTTTGCTATCATCTAAATGCCGATAGACAGATTTATTGATTTGAAAAGAAATATTGATGTAAGTAGGCGGATGTGGATTCATATAAATATCTCGGTTAAATACGATATATGGAGATTGTGATGTGCAAAATCGGGCATCTCTCATTTTGCCGCCCTCAACACAATGGTCGTATTAATTATGGGATTTAAGTAGCTACATTACATGATTTAATTTTACTTTATTATATTGTTATTATATGAAGATCGTTACATATTTATTGTCACTCGAATTGTATAATTCAAATAGCTACATTATTCAATTTCATTTTATGTATTATCATTATACATATGCCTAGTTACATATTGTTACGAAATTCGCATTTCTCGGATACGGTTCGTATCACTAGATCGTGGATATTGTTTTTAAGAGAAATATACTGGCACATTTTCACTTCAAGATTCATTATTTACATTTAATTTTCTTAAGAGTGGGATTATTCACAATTTATTTTTGGCAATACTCTCGACTTCTCAACTCAAATATTCTTTTTCGACTAACTCTGCTTTCCACAAGTACCCTTTTTACATATATTTTTACAAGCATATTACTATTACCTAAGTTCTGGCTTCATTTTTAATCCGTTAACCTGCGCTTCGGCTAATCGTTTTACTCGCCGACACTTGGGTTTTCCCTCTCTAGGGAATTTATTATTTGGGAAAATCAATTAGTTGGAATGAACTGGATTTGGGATTTCCGTAACAATATAATTAGCTCACTAATGTTTGTAAATATATATATGCATATGTCTACATTTACTTTAACTGCTATATGAGTTCTAGTTATAACGTATATATTATATAAATATGTATGATCATCTATCCATAAGTATACATGACATTGCAGGCACGCATATATGTAAAATACGACTACAAGCTTAACATACAACCTTTTATTTGCATAAAGTATTAAAAGTTACCTTTTATAAAGCTGGTTGCAAAATCAACAAGAGAACAACCATCTCTCTACGAATAGTGGATGGATGAGTTGTAAAGCTAGTTGTAAGATGAATTGATTAATGTAATAGCAAACATTAATATTCAAGAAACCATACTCATTGTTATATTATAAGTATAGATGAGCATGAATAGGCATCTAAATTAAATAATATGTTGTACCCACTAAGGGAAAAATATCGCCCGATAGTATTTTCCGGTGTTTTTGCTAAATTATGCGCCAGCCAGCAATTCTAGTTGGGATAGTATAAACACCGTAGCAAATCAGTCATACAGGGAGACGATCTTTAGCATTACTATGGTGAGGTTCAACACGTCTTAGATTGAGATAGCTTAGCCTTGCTTTTAAGCATAGGAGGACAGGAATCGTTTTTTAATGACGCCTGTTCGTCTTTACCCCCGCACTGACCGTCGTCAACATTTAGATAGGAAGGAGGCTTGTGATTACATCGCTTGGTCCGCGCCTTGGTTTTGTAAAGAGGTGGTCCAAAGAGATTGATGATCCTTACATTACGAAAAGGCTGTACATGTGTTTGGTTAGACCTATACACGAGTATGCCTCTGTTGTGTGGAGTCCTTCCTATAGGTGCTATATAGTTTCAATTGGATCTGTTCAAACGCAATTTTTGCTATTTGCCGTTAGTAATTTGGGTTGGGACCCGATTGAAAATTTTGTTCTGTTAATCAAATAGTGCCGGGATAGATTTTGGCGCCTTTTTGCAAGCGTTCTTACATTCTATTGATATTCCCTCTCTGAATATAAACCAATAAAATTTCAATATTCTTTGATACTATAGTCTAATTTCCTATATTAAACTATTTTACCTCAATGACAAAATAATAGTTTCGAACAATTAAATCAGAATCTAGCGGCTAAAGATTATAATATAATTGCTCACATTCAACTAAAACGACCTACCGTCAATGATCGTTGGACGGACTTCGCTCAAAATGTCCCTCTTGCGGTACCTACAGCGTGTAGTCCCCATGGTTGAAAAGAATTTTACTATTTCGGCCGGCGGTGCGTTATCTCGTCGACGGCTCAGTCAAGAAATAAGAGGATATGCTAAATTCTTCTTCACTATGCCTCTGGTCGAAAACGAATTGGCGTTGCCAATCGGTTAGATGATCACATTCGAAGAATGTCAACTAAATTATTTCGAATGCGATATTTCCATTCCATTCCGTTCTTACTTATACAGTTCTTACTTATTACAGCATCCCTATAATACCCACAAGAGAATAACAAAGTGCTTCCTATGAGTGGAAAGTAAAATACAATTACTCTACTTTAAATTCATAAGAAAAACTTATCACGACGTGCAGGGCTACAACAAGCTCCGCGACTTTCGTCCTTACAACATTAAATCATAACAGATTTATTGGTATCATTGTCATTACCGAATAAACGTAACTAATATTATATAGCAAATTTATAATAAAGGAAAAAATGCAAAAACTTTCAATTTGTATTAACTCTTTATATTCAATGAACAATTGAGTGAACTTCTATTTTTCATTATGTGTGGTAGCGAAAAAGAGCACTGACATTTGGCGTTCCGGTCACATCTGCGGATGATTATCCAGTTCGCTCCGCCAGTAGAGTAAAGTGACGGGTCAACTTTTAATATGCAATTTTCCGTTTATTTTTATGTGTTTTTTAGAAAGCAAATTTTTTTATTTAAGTAATATATGTACCGCCTGAGTACGATATGCCAAGTACAGCTAAGAAGCGCAACTAAGTACACGTATGCAATATTTTATTTAAATAGTTTAACATTGGTTTTCTTTTTGTTAGATGCAGCTGGAAAAGTGAAGACCAAGAAAAGAAGGCACCATTTCAATTAGACACAATGTCAATTATTAAGGAAGAAAATCGACAAAATCGATCAAATCGTGCAAACGTAAATAAAAACACAATTGTGCAACATTTTGGATAAAACAAAATAATTTCATATACTTTGACATTGGCATTTCTTAGGAAAACTTTGGCTTGTGAATTTTAATATATATCTCTTTCTTTTTATTTTATATAAAATATTTATATACTAACATATGAATTTACCTACAAAGAATGTGTAATGTTTTAAAAGCAATCGTACCTTTGTATTTTGTTATATAACTAATAATCAATTTTTTAATTTTCACAAAACTTCTAAAAGCGGATTTATTCTTGATATCTTTTATTTCAACACAATTCGACTTGAAAGTGCAGAAGACACGCCGGTCCTTAATTATTCGCCTCAATTGCGAGACGTCGACACCACCTTCAAAATAAGTTGCAACAGCCTCTTTTGACGCGCGAAACTTTTGTAAAAGCTACTTGTAACAATATTTATATTTCAATTTACGTTGTTGACAAATGTATAAATTCATTTACTTACACATTTTGGGGTAACGAAAGACAATTTGAAACATCTCGCAGAGCCCATCTACGGCTTACAAGATTTTTTTTCCGCCCATCTCAACATTCCTCTTCTGCCAAATACCATGTGAGAAAAGGAACAATTTCGCCTGACATATAAATTTTCCTCAACATTATTGTTTAATAACAAAATTTTACTCATTTTTTTTTTCGTTTTGTTCAGCAGTTTTGTTGGCAATAAGACCAATATATTTAGTAGAGTGATGAGTTTTTACTATTTGTTGGCCCTTTACGCTTTATCAATGATAGCGACGCGTATGGAAAGATCCATGCCACACAGTTGATTACAAGTTTTTGTTTGAATTAAAAGTATTAATTATACAATCGGAGTGAAAAAGAATACAATTATTTACTTCTCACAGAGTTAAAATTTTTTGTTTGTTTCAACTATTTACAAGTAAATAATTTTGTTTGGAATTTATTTTTTTCTTCTGGTTTCTTTTATAAATGCAACTCGAACCTATTAACACTAACAGCCTTATTCTGCGTACTGTCACTGACAAATCACAAACCCCTCCCTGCCAAACAGCTGAACACTTGTTCTTGTTATCTCTTTATACATAAATTTAAGCCTAGGTGTGGAAACTGCAAAACTATAAAATGGTTTGGGGTCTATTTTTCAGAAGGTCACTGTGTGTTGTTATTATAATTACAGAGGGCTGCGTAACATTGTAAAGTAAAATTTTCTAAAAGCTTACAGATATTATAAAAGAAAAATGTGTAAAAAATGAGAAGAAAGATCATTGCAATATTATTGTGCAATCTTCGGGCAAATTAAAGATAGCATTATAAGCCTTTTTTTACATTAACGTATTTACTATCCATTTTAATAAGATTGAATTGTAAAAGATTGTTCAAACAGTTGAGGGATAAGAACGCCTCGGTTTTGCTTAAAGATTCGGTTTTCATTCGGTTTTTTAGGTTTCCTAATTCGTTGCTGTGGGATGTCAGGAAGGATTTGATAATACATGACGTTAAAAAAACTTCTTTGGTCTTTAAATTTCGCGTACTCTTTTTAAAAAATTCCATATTAATTATCTATTTGAATATAGTATTTTTCACTATTATACTTTTTGGCGCACGGGTCCTATCAGAAGTTTATAGCAAACAATTACTTAATTACGTTGAGCCAGCCATCAATTTGAAGAGCTATAAAGTACTTTTATAGATTCGTTGTACGTGTAAAATCTGGTGAAACTCTTCTTGCCTTGACCGATGAGGATTGCGGATTAAAAAAGACAGGATATGGTTTTCTTGGATAAAAAATATGTTTTCATTTCTATTCCCATCTACATTTACAGATTTTTCCAAAAATTTGGTATAAAGGGCAGAATCTGAGCAATTTCACCAAAAACCAAGGACCCTGGAACACCTGCAGTACTATATATGAACAGAAGGGGATATTATAGCTTGAATGTTGAAGCGGTATGTTAATTAGATTTAAAGTTGTATGTTGATTATATTTTCTTCTTTTGTTTAAAACATTTGCAATTATGAACTTCAATTTTTGCATGTCAATGCGAAGTTCTCGGGATCTTGCGATGATTTAAATATATGGATTACCTCGAATATTCCCAGCCATTTAATGCAAACACACCACATGCCTAGTGTCTAATGACATATGTAGCCAGGCCAACTAAAGCGAAGCAAGAGAAATTTAACAAAATTCACGGAAAAGCGCGTAATATAATCAAAATAGCATTCGACGTCGTCAAATCATGATGTAGGTGTTTGTTCAATGCAAGACTTGCATTATAACCATGAAAATGTAGCGCATATAATTCATGCATGCTGCATTTTGCACAATATTTTTATGGAAAGAAGAATTAATGCTGAAAGCGAGCCAGAATCAACAGATTCCGCGGACGAACGTGCCGCCAGCGGCATGTAATGTGTATAGAATAAAATAATCATTTCACGATAAAAATGTTTCAAGAACTTCATATAACAAAATAAAAATGTGTTAACAACTTCATGTTGTGGATTATTCACTATATAGAGTGCAGTCATAAATAAATAAAAAGAGAAATGAAAAATAAAGCCAGGTAGCACACTTGTAAAAACGCTGCACATGCATTTGTATGAGAAATAAATGCAGGCATTAAATTTACGCTAAACGCTCATTACCAAAAATTATGAATAAGCAATTTTATATAATTTTAGTTGTAGAAAATTAGCGTATAATAAACCAATTTTATTAATAAAGGTAATTAATTTTGAACGTTTTAAGCCAATTTTGTCTCATAAAAAGTCCAATCAAGATATTAATTCTTTTTATTGAATAGTGACGCTCTTTGCCGAATTAATTTTAGCAATTAGATGAGCGCAAATCTTGGCGGAAACAGCCGAGCAGGTTAGCAAAACAAGTACATACGCCCACTCACTCTACACTTTCAATATCTTGGATTCATAGGGAATCCGCTGTCTCACATAACCCACTTGAAGTTTTGCGTTTGCAGTGAACACATGTGTTTTAATAGCGGTCGGAACAAAATAATATTTTTTTTCGAAAGTACGAATTAAACTAGTGTGAAAATTGTGAAAAACTTTCATAAAACTATTGTTTTTCGATAAAAAGTGTTTGGCTGTGTGGGCATGGTCATTTTTGAAGACTTGCAATTGCGAATTTTTTGCCAAAAAATTACTTTAACTTTGATATATAAAACATACCCAGTGTTTCTCAAAAAAAACTCTGAGAAATCACTAAAGCTGATTTTGGGGCATTCTGAGGATTTAGATTCGGAAAAAATGAAATTCACATACACAATAAGTGAATAGTGAGGCTATTGCCTAAAAAGCTGGTTGAGCAGGAAGCGTTGATTTTTCTGTGTTCCTACCTTGGTGGTTTCTGCAACCAACTTTACCGCTGGTGCGGCTGTGCCTCTGTCCTTTGGTTGGGATAAGTGTCGTTTTTGTTATATATTTTTTATAAAAAAATTTTTAAACACAACACTTCGCCTCAAGCATACGATATTAGTGCACTAAGTGAGATATTTTTGGAATATCTCATAATTTAGTGCACAATGGTGACGGGGAAGAAAAAGATCCCTGGACCGAGGAGTGTGGCGGGGGGATTGTCCGATGGGATGACGTCCTCCGATGATGAGAGCGTGGTGGCGAAGGGTGGCCAGAAGGTTGGTTCACTTAAGAGGGGTGGCGCTAAACGCGTGCACAGTCCGTCCGACGTGTCGGATAGCGACACCGGGGTGTTAAGCCGTAGTGATTCTTTGCCTACGGTTGCGGACTCTCGGCCAAGCAAGAAGCGCAAAGCCAAGAGCGGCGCTCTGGCTGCACCCGCTGCCTCCGCCCCTGTAGTGGGCGCGACAGCTTCCGCGGCTAGCAGGCCAGTGCTTGCGGAGGGGCGGAATGCTGTTGCAAGGTCGGTGGGCAAAGTGAAGGGGATTACCACTCGCCTTCAAAAATGCGTCATCTCGCCGGACAATGTCTCCCTAGGGGCTGCCGCCGAGATATTGCGGCTTAGTGGGGAGTATGAGGCGATATTATTCGCCTTGGTAGCTGACAATGTGCGCCTTCAAGGTCGCATTGATCAGCTGGAGAAAGACGGAGGATGCTTCACATCCGTCTCCTGTTTTGGTGGCGCAGCCCTAACAGCGCCGGTTCCGAAACCGGTTGTTGAGGCAACGCCGGCTGCACGACCTCCCAAACCAATGGAGACCTGGTCCGTGGTGGTCCGTAGCTCCAAGGCTGCGGACACCGGTAAGGAGGTGGTGAAGAAGGTTGTGGAGCAGGTGGCTCCGACGCTGGGTGTTCGTGTACACGATGTGAAGCCGATCCGAGGAGGTGGAGCGGTTATCCGTACTCCATCTGCTGCGGAGAGGACAAGGATCGTGGCGAACGCAAAATTCGGGGAAGTTGGGCTCAATGTGTCGATTGAAGAGAAGCTGGGCCCGAAGGTGGTATGTCACTCCGTGCATAAAATGCTTGGTCCGTCTGCGTTTATGGAGGGCTTGTATGAGATGAACCTAAAAGGTACATTCTCTGCCGAGGAATTCGGAAGGAGTGTCCGGATGGTCTCGAAACCTTGGGTTAGAGGTGGCGGTATGACCAACGTCGTTCTTGAGGGATGTCTTCGCGCAATGGATATCCTCTTGAACGTCGGTAGGGTGTATATTGACTACCACTCCTTTGTGGTGCGTCAATACGACGAAGTATCTATGTGCTTCCTTTGCCTAAGCTTTGACCATAGAGTTAAAGAATGCAGGGTACAGGGTGTTGTCTGTAGACACTGTGGCCAAACAGGCCACAGAAGCAGTGTGTGTACTAACGCCGCACACTGTCGAAACTGTGTGTTCCGGGCACTTCCCGCTGAACATCTTATGATGTCCCGGCCTTGTCCTGAATATAACAGGATGATCGCACGGGCAGCGGCTAGGCATTAAAATGGCCTTGCTCATACTGCAGTATAACTGCAACCGCAGTTATCATGCGTTGTGTGAGTTTGGCCAGTGTATGAATGAGCTAGGTAGCGCTGCGGCGCTGTTGCAGGAACCCAGCGCTTTCGGTGGCAGGATTGATGGCTTGCCAACGGGAAAACTGGTTTTTCTTGACTCCGGTAACCACTCCGCTGTTATAATAAATGATATGACTGTGGATGCAGTCCTTGTCAAAGCCAGTGACCATGGTGTCTGCGTGTCCCTAGAAGGCCCACATGGGAGGCTGCTTGTAGCCAGCCTGTACTGTAACTTCAACCAAGAACGGGACGGTTATTTTCGGTTTATGGACTCGGTGTTACTGCTTGCAGGTAACACCCCATTAATCCTGGGACTGGATGCAAATGCCTGTTCCCCCTTGTGGTTTAGTAAGATGCCAGAACGTGCGTCTGGTCTTCGAAATCAGCTAAGGGGGGACGTTTTGTCCGAATGGTGTGCATCACGTAATGTCCACGTTTTAAATGAGCCTACCGAGTGAATCACTTTCGGCGGTCCAGTTGGCGGTAGTGATATTGATATCACTATCGCAAACGGGGCTGGAATAGGAGTGTTCGATTTTTCTTGGGAGGTCAAAGGCGGATGGGGGGTTAGCGATCACCACGTTATTAAAGTGGTGGTCTGCTATACCCCTTCTACATCTACACAATTGGAAGTCGCGCATTGGCGTACTTCCGGGGTCAATTGGGATACCTATGGGGTCCATATTAGGGAAGCGGTGACAGCCGTCTCGCTTGAGGAATTTGTTTACAAATCGTTGGATGAGCAGGTAGAATATATTTCCCGGTCCGTTTGTGGCGTCAACGACTTGCTTCTTGAGAAATGTCGCAAGACGAATCGACGAGGAGTCAAGTGGCGGACGGCTGTTCTGTCCGCGAAGCGAAAATCCGTTCGCCGCTTTAGGCGGAGTTTCCACCGTGCGAGGCGGTCCAATAGGGCGGATTCCGCCCAACTCAGAAATGATTTAAGTCAATGCCTTTATGAATACAAGCGCATGCTCTTGAAAGTGAAAGAGGATGACTGGAAAGCTTTTGCCTCTTGAAATCGGGATGATCCTTGGGGTCAAATCTATCAAATTTCGAGAGGCAAAAAATCGCTGGAAGTCTGTGGTATTATTGCTAACGGTGTCGTGCTTACCACCCGGAGGGAGTGTCTGAGTGTTTTATTGGGTAGCTTCTTCCCAGGGTTGGACGAAGTTGTTCCTTCTGAGCATCGGAGGGTATCCTCTCCGCTGCCCTTGGAGGAATACGAAATTGGTTTTGCGATCGCAAATACCAAGGCTAAACAATCGCCAGGTTTGGAACTGGGGCTTGCCTATGCGGCATGTCCGAAGATTGGTTGCACGTTTTTGTGTATGCTCCAGGTACTCGGATCTCAGAGACTTGGAAGCAATGGGTAATCGACAGACGAATGGGAACTTTGACCTCAGTCTGGCCCTCTCTACTTCTGAGACGGTGGCAGCTTTGGGCGCGTTGGCTTCGCAGGTGTTCATCAGACGCATCGCCGAGAGACGTGATCTGGACAACTCTGTCTGGTTCTCTTCCGTGCTCCTCTGTACGGTGAAAATGACTGAATGACAGGGGGTTAGGAGCTGCATGGAGCTCTTTAGTCTTGCCAGAGGCTTCCTCTTTCTGGTTGGTGATGTGGGGAAATCCGTTTCCACGTTTCCCCTACATCGCTATTGATGTAAACTCGGAAAAGAACAGAAAGGCAGAGGTTTTAGATAGCGCCTCGCCCTCACCAGAGGGGAGATGCGACCGTAACGTATCTCGTCTGGTACTCGAGGACCTAATCTTCCCCATGGCAGCGTGTGCGCCGACTTCGGCACCGTATGTTGCGAGGATTATTAGCCTCGGGGTGTTCGAGTGTTTCACACTCCGTGTGCCATCGGGCATCGTGGGGTTAAACCTTCACGGTAGTGTACCCACGTTAAATCCTCAGAGACATCAGAGACATCTGTCTCACATAACCATAAACATAAACTATATAAGCTTTATTACAATGTAACAAAAAGATAAATAAATAAATATGAAAATTCCAAAATGTTCACTCTTAAAAACCTAAATATAGTTATAAAAAAATTTCAATGCAAACGTCACATGACATCGGTAAGATCTATGATAGCGTCTACCAACGATTTTTGTCCTTTAGGTCTTCATGTCAAATTTCTGCTCGCCCTCATCTCGTTTTAAACGTTCTTCCTGATATTTCCGCTCACGTTCGTCTTTTTGGCTAATACTGAGTGAGAGGCTTCCTTTAGTGTTACACAGCTTATTTTTGGTGCTAATTCTAGTATGTGTGCTTGTCGCGGACACCTTTTGTATATTGTCGCTTATCCATGGCACAATCTTGAAGTTCTCTGGCATATCGATAGTTTTTCCCAGTGTGGTGTTAATGGGCTAAGGTATATTGCTTTTCGTTTCTGGTATGGTGTCATATCCCTCTGGTATTGTGTTATCTCTCTCTCACGTTTGGTTTGTATACATTAAAACGTACTATAGATGATGAAATAAATATTCTTTAAAAATGATAATAACATTTAAGTGACATCTTGTCTCAACTGGAACACCCATGACAATGCATGGTACGCTTACCAATCCATCAACTGGCTGAAAATAAAATTAACATTATTTTAAATAAATACCTTTCCATATATTTACTTATAAATATGTTTTTTTGTTCGTAAAGAATCGACTTGTGTTCTGAGTAGTGCGTGTTTTCTTTTCGTCTGCAATTTTTTGATTGTTTCGTTGTTTTTGTGTATTTAGCTCATGTCTTTTCAGTGTTTTTGCTAAAACTGGTTATCGTGGATACCGTATGTACTTTTGTTTCGTTTTGTTTTGTTGTTGTTGTATATATAATAAAAAAAAAAAATAAAAAAAGAAAAATAAAAAAATTTAAAACAATTGACATTTTCCATTAGTAGTTCCCAATCTTTTTCCAGTGAGTGGTTTTTTCCCCAAATTACTAAACAATAGACAACAATAACGCATAATGGCTCTACGGACGCCAGGTAAGAACTCAAATAGATTTCATCTATTAGCGGACAAATCCCCGCAGAGAAAAACAATTAAAAATTCGAACTTTTCGGTGTTGCCAATCAGTAGCACGACTCCTATTGACAAAAAATATGTTGTTATTTCTTCAAGTGATGCTAGCATAGCAATTTTCCAAATCAACCCTTTCGCTATAATAAAAGCCCTAGATGGCATTACAATATATATAGACTCTATTTCGATTGTACGCGATGGGAATTTACTTGTCGTCGCTGGGAACCCGTGCGCAACCGAAAACGTCATAAATTCGAAATCATTAGCTAATTTATGTACAATTTCCGCTAAACTACATGATAAACTGTGCACAGTATAAAGCGTAATTTATTCCCCGTGCTTAAACCATGTGCCGGAAGATGAAATAGTTGGCGAAATGGGCAATCAAGGAGTGACTGAAGTCTACAAATTCACTAAATTAAATGACGGCGAAAAACTCGTTCTCCTACAGGAAGGATTATTATGACCTTTGATCGCTATTGGTTACCGCAAACACGTGCCCATGTTTTGTACAAATGCGTGACATTCTAAAAATCAAAACAGAAAATTACTGTAGCATGGGCGAAGCGCGACGCAAGTAGCGGGAAATAAGTCCATCTGGAACCCAAAGAATTAACAAAAGTAATACCTACGTTGCTGTCGCCTCGCATATCGAGCCTAATAAGCTTCAACTCCAACTCCTTCCAACGAAAAACCTGCTCTACCATCAGCCAAAAATTATATTGCGAAACCAGTGCCATCAGCCGCTAAAGATAATGTTGAAACAATCAAAGCAACAGCAAATATTGAAAAAATTAAAACAAAAACAGATATACTAAAGTCTAATAAACTAAATTCCCAGAATCACAAGTTCTCGACTCTAGTCAGCAAATTACAAGTTGTAATGAATCCAATTTTTCATCTCTTAATCAACCTTCAATTTCAATTTATCCACGTGCTTTGTTGTTCAAATGTACGTAACCACCTAAGAAAAAATTATTCTACTGATAAGAACAAATTATTTACGCAAAATTTCTATAGTGACATTTTCGGCGCAGACGCTGACATGTCAACATAACCCACCTACCAGTTCATTTCTATGTCAATACAATTAAATAAAGTTTTTAAAATTCTACAATGGGACATTGAAGGACCTATTAATAATTTTGATGAACTCCGTTCACTCATAAATGATTTCAATCCAACCTTTATATCCCTTCAAGAGACCCATTGTAGAAGTTCTTCTAAACCTATTGCACCCAAATCATATACTGTATACTTCACGAATACTGATCAAAATTCATATTCTAAACAAGGAGTTGGTGTTTTTATAAAATCAAATACACCTCATGAACGCATTAGTTTAAGCTCATACCTAAAAGACGTAGCGATACAAATAATCTTAAACATAAAATTTACAGTGCATTCTCTCTATATCCCACCTTCGCAATCGTTTTGTCAGCAAGAACTCTACAATTTATTCTCCGTATTTTTCCCCTCATTAATTATAAGCGGCGACTTTAATAGCTGGAATATCATCTGGGATTCAACAGGGAACAATAGCAGTGGTACTGTTTTAGAAAAGGCCTTCATTCAAAGCAATCTCTGCATTTTAAATGATGGAAAACCAACGCAATTTTCAACTCGACACACCTTTTCACATACTGATTTAACATGTTGCTTTCGGTCACTTCCTCCTTTGGTTTCCTGGTCTATTTATGATGATCTATATAATAATCGATCTTAACCTTTCAAAGTCCTCTGCTACTCCAGCACAACAGGCCAAATTCCTCTTAGATAAAGCGGATTGGATTAATTACTCCAAACAGGCCGAATCATTTCTGAATTCAAAGTCATTTAACGGGAATTGCAACCATGAAGAGAACGTGTCTTGAAGATTATTTGTGAGCGCCAGAAGCAGCAAAAATAGGCACAGGAATTGCCTTCACCATGCTGAAGCCGTTACTTCGCTTCGTGGGAGGACGTTCACAAACGAGGGTCTGGACGTAGCCCTCATGCCTTGAGGCTTGAGGAGCTTTGAATAAATGCGGGCACTTTCCATGGTGTGCGTAACAAGAAGGGTAGGTTGGTTTACAATTTCCAACTTGAGTGGCCCAGAGCGGCTTGAACTTTTGGTGATCATTTAATCTTTTCTCCGCTTTCACAGGTCATACTAGGAGCTGATGGCGATTTGGGCTGTGCTGCCAAACTTCGATAGGAACTGTTCAGTGGTATCAGTCTCCGCTTACCTACCGGACGAGGCAGAGACACCCACACCCGAGGTTTAGAGTCTTGTCCACTACTGCCGGTCCCACAGAATGAACTGGCTAATCGGCTGTGACGTAAACAACCACCACACAGTGCAACTTAAGTGACAATCGAAGAGGTGGGCGCCTTCTTGAATACTTGCAAGAAAACAATATGGTCATTCTAAACCGAGGTAGGAAATCCACGTTTAGGGAAATAATTTAGGGAAATAGAGCTCGCCAGTCCCAACCTAAGCTCATCTATTTTGGGGTTGCATGTGTTTAGTGAAGTCTCATTGTCGGACCACTAACATGTACGGTTCGACATGAGGGCTACTGCGGTGTTATGTCAAACCTACAGGCTCATAACTTTGGAGCTAGCATAGTCGCTCGTTACTATCATGGCCAATAAAGGGTGCCCTGAAGGGGCATGATCTGTCCCATTGTTTGGAGCGTAGTCGTAGATGAATTGCTGATGAAACTAAATGACCTTCAATTCAAAACGCTGGGTTACGCAGCCGCTTTGGAAATTTCCATTGTGGGGTGGCATGAACAAACACTTGCTGAACGCAAGCAAAAACTCCCCGCGTAACCCACAAGTGGTGTCAAGATAAGGGATTACCCATTGATGCACAGTGCTGCTGCCTTTCTGTATAAAGAGGAAATCATCATTGAACAACGTCGGCTTAGACGATGTTGTTCTTGATTATTCATATAAGGAGAAATACCTAGGTGTTTATTTTGACAATAGCTTAGCCTAGAAAACCAAAAAGGCGACCAGACTACTCTTTCCCTATCAACGCCTATACGGTAAAACAAAGGGTATAAGCCCAAAAATGATGTACTGGTCTTATATCTCCTTAGTCCTTCCTATGCTAACCCATGCAGCTCTGGCGTGGTGGCCTAAGGTAAAGCAAAAAACGGCAGTGACGACGCTAAACAAAATCCAGCGTCTCGCTTGCACTGGCATGACCGGGCGACGAAATTTTGCTCCTTAAATGCACTAGAAGCGTTGCTGGGTATTAACCATTTTCCAAACAGAGGTTTCTGCAATCTCTGGTTGTGCCTTCGAATGCCTAAGAAGACAGTGAACGAGAGAGCTGACCTGCATTTACTCCGACCGCCATATTACGTGATGCTAATATGGTGATCTCCCTTCTGGGGTTGAGGGCAACGAAAGGGCTGACTGTCCAGTAAACAGGGGGACCCGAAAGACCACGTAAAGTCCTGAACTTTTCTGTGGGCACCAAGAAGCCGCATTAAAAGACTGGTCGCCTAATGGGCGCGGAAAAAACTGGATTACTATTGGAAATCACGTCCAGGACAACGGCAAGCGAATAGACTGACCAATACGTCATACGCTCGGCCACAGGTTTCTACACTTGAAAAACATGGATATCTCCGGCACCGACTAATGAAAATTCCGCCAAAAGACCCACCACATGCTGTGTGAATATGAGCCCATCTGCAGTGTCAGGCACCAAATGTTTGGCAAGCACTTTATAACGGCAGACCAGGCAGGGAGCTCTGAACAAACGAGGAGCATTCATAAGAATTCGAAAACTGTACTGTTAGGGGTACAGGCGAGTACAAAAGTTCTTTTAGGTCGAGGTACGGAGTGTCCATTCAATTAATAATAATGATGAAATCGTTTAATCGTTTTATAACGGCGAGGATATTCTCAATGAATCTTGCAGAGAACATTTTGAATATGCCCAACTCAGTTCCAAGTATTTTAGCATATTTATATAATTTTAAGCAAATTTACTTTTATTATTATTATGCGATATTTTAAACGTTACTTCACGACATTTCGCCTTAGAAAGGGACATTGCTTTTTCCATATACACTTTCTAATGTTGGTTCTGCCTAAATTTGGGAATGCGGAGTTGTCCGTGACAGACCATGGCACGTGGCGAAAAAGATGACATGAGTAAGAAGATGAAAGGGAGAGAAGAAAAAAAGTATTGGTTTCGGGACCTTGTCATGCGAGCGGAAGGAACTTATAATCACGATAAGATACAAGCCTTAATTTTTAATTGATCCGAAAGCACCTTAAAAGTCGACCGTTATACATACGCTTGAAAAGTCAATCTATGGGACGCGCAAAAACATTGTGATAATTACTGCTGAATATTGACTGAAAAACTAATTTTTCGCTGCCCAAAAAAAAAAACCGAAACTATTTTTCTGAATAGTAGAAAATTGGAGGAA
Organism: Glossina austeni; assembly: GCA_000688735.1. Taxonomy (NCBI): domain Eukaryota; kingdom Metazoa; phylum Arthropoda; class Insecta; order Diptera; family Glossinidae; genus Glossina; species Glossina austeni. The sequence continues at coordinate 103,231 of KK502746.1, forward strand.
GTTAGTGAAGATCGATTAGCAAAGAAAGACTTTTTTCTGATGAATATAAAATTCGTGAACAGTTGTACAAGTTCATTCATTATAATTTTCTATAATGTTTTATAACTCTGGGGTTTGTGAAAAGATGTTCTGGTAGTGAAGCTTAGTACCTTGGTTAACTTGTCACATTACGACTAAATTAAATTGCCATGTTTTAACTCGAGAACTACATTTCCTAGAAGGGTATAAATGCGAGGAAAAGCGAACTATTAGTATTAATGTGTCTAATGTGTGGTTCTAAAGCAAAAATGCCTGTGAACACAATTGGAAAAGCTAACCGCTAATGCGTAAGTTCACTTTTGACTCTTAGAAGTAAATATTATACCAATTAATATTAAAAACTAGTATAAATAATATAAGCAAAAAAAAAAAAAAAAAAAAAATTATAATTATATTTATTAAATAACAATTCATGTAAGTAAATAAGAGAAAAAAAGCATGTACACAACTAGCACAGAGGCACACCCACAATTAGTACAGAACCAAATTGCAAGTGAACCCCTAAGTCACCGCAAACAAGCAAAAGCTTGCCAACCGATACAGTAAACGACACCAATTCATTTTTGAATCATAATGACATATTAAGGTTAAAAGTTTGTTTTAATACGACATAGGCATTGAAAACATTTTAATAATTAAAATAAACAATGTACAATAATAAACAATAATAAATTAATAGTAATTAGGTATTCGATAAAATATCTAATTAATGATTATGTTAAATAATATGAATTATAAAATTAATACTAATAAAGTTGTTGACACAATAACTAATTTAATTAACAATAAAATTTAACTCACCTATTAATAAATTCGTCGAATGTACATTCGTGTTTTTAAACAAAAGAATTTTTATAGTAATTTCTTTTTTTTTTTATACAAAAAACTAAACAATTAAGAGCTGCTGAATTGACGAAGTCGGTTCCCTGGCAGCCATATTGATGTCGTTGTTATATGAAATGTATGTCTATGAGTTTGAGTTTGCAGTTGGCGCAGATTTCTAATCTGCTTTTTCTTTGAGCTTTACAAATACATTATCGAAGGGGACGAGTGTACTGTTTTAGTGATTCAGTTTGCGATATCTGAACATATTCCTATCATAAACACTTTGTTTCAAATTGACGTCAGAAAAACTCTTAACACTACCAATCATTATGTGAGATGTGACCAATCATTTCGAAGGACTTGAGCTTGCGTTGCAGCCTATTGAACGTCTTTATTTTCAAATGCGATAGGAGATACAGAAAACTTTAGGATTTTTCGTTGTTCTTGAGGGCTTTGACTCGGTCTGGAAAAATCACCAAATCTTTGCATTTGTTGAATTCTGCTGCCCAGATCCACCGCAGTCGTACAGGAATTTGTGGTATCCGCGGGCCCTGTATCAACAGTTTGAAACGAATCCGTAACGTTTTTAACAAATTTTACAATTGTTATTTTTTTATTTTTGTTCTTAATTGATATGAATTAATTTGAAAGTCTTAAAGCAAAAATTTTCTATTCGCAATTTAAAAAGATTTTTATTCACAAATTGTAAGCGTCATAATTTTTCTTTTTTCTTTTTCCAATTTTAATGGCTAATCACTACCAACTCAAAACAGCACTCTCTCGATTGACAAAAAAAATATCCAATCACACATAAAAACAATCGCCTGCATATTTTCCTATAATTTATTATTATTTTCGAAAGGTGTGGTGCGAATACTCCTCTGACAGCAACTTTTCCAGTGCTTTCATCGAAAATAAAAACACTCCAGTTTCTCTTCCAAATGCTATTGACAGATGTTCCATGTTCCTGGAAAATTGGGGCAATCAAGATAAACACATTTTCGAGAATTCGCCTTGGCCATATAATTGCAACTCACCAATGGATCTTGAAGAAGTCTTCCTGCGCAATTTGCAATTGTGGACAAATTCTTACTATAAGCCACATTTTCGGTGACTGCCTTAACTTTTCCTTGGTTAGAAGCATTGCATTTGGAGCGACTAACCCTATGGGCATTCTACAATCAGCTGCAGAACAGAATATCAATGCAATATATTACTTTATTAAATCTACTAGGGTCAATATCTATTCTATCAATTAGAGCCGGTAGCCTGTGTTGCTAGTGCTCAATGTTTTTTTTTTGTCTAAGAATTCATTTCATTAGTCTAAAATTATAATAATAATAATAATAAATATTTTTTTCAATTTGGTAACGTCTTTTAACATCAGCACATACAACAATAATATATTAATTGTAATATTAACATTATAAAATAAATATAAAATTTATTTTGAATGATTTCTTTCCACTTTGAAAAAAACTTTTTTTACTCGCATACTCGTAAATTTTTTATTTGACATTTGGAGTTGTAATTTTCATAAACTAATAACCCTGCTTTAGCACAAAATTGTTAGTGGAGAGTTTTGTTTTAATTTTCTCAACCATTAATGTTATTGGACATATCTACAGTTGAAGAAATACTCACCGCTTGTTAATCATAAATGTTTTTATAAATTTCTCAACTTCAAAAGAAAAATCTCCCTATATCTCTCGCAGGTTTCTTTCAATGGATCTGAGTACTCTGGTGACATTGAAACCTCTTTGGGGGCTGCTTGCGACGAATTTTTTCAATTGCTGATTTTGATTTAATTGTTAACTATGCGTATCTGATAATTAGCTCTGTTTCAATTCTTAACTTGATCATTTCAGAAAACGACGTTTAACATGGCTTGGGGTCTGTAAAATATAGTTGTGCACCTGGGCACTCCATCCATGGGATTCCATTATGTATACTCAAATAACATTCCGACAAGCTATGTGGTGTTATTTCAATGATTTTTAACCGGTCCTTGAAATCAGGTGTTTGCCCCATATGTTTGGAGAACAGTTTTTTTATTCGCCTCCGTAAATGTGGAAACAGACATCACGTTGAGAACTATGGAAGTATTGCTAAATTAAGTGTCTCACGTAAATTGTTTGAACGGATTGTCACTCAGCAATTAGCTTTCACTATCAAATCTTCTATTTCGCTATTCAGCATGGCTTCCCAAAAAGAACATCGCCAGTTACGAATCTCTTGGAGTTTAATTGCTGTGTTTTCAAGACTTTTTCTAGTGGCTCTCGCAAGAATGACGTATATACCGATTTTAGTGAAGCAGTTAGGTTAGCAGTTTAGCTAATCATAATTTATCGATCTTAAAACTCTGCGCTGCTGGCTTCCCTTCCCACGTAGTGATATGGATAAGCTCTTATCTGCATAACGGACCTTTCAGGTTTCTATTTAACTTCATCAACTTCGATGAATTTCTCGTGACGTCTGGTGACTCTCAAAGCAGCCGCTTAGGGCCCCGTTTTATTTATTTTATACATTCATGACCTCCTCTCGGTGATAAAATCCAAGCATATTTTAATGCACGCTGACGATGTTAAACTATTTTCCTTCTTCTCCTTGGAATCGTAATCGTATCAACTTCAAATTGACTTAAATTATTTGGTTACATGGTGCTCTTTACATTTTATGAAATAAATGTAAAAAAATGCAAGAAGCTTTCTTTCTCAAGGAAGAATTCGTTCCGGACTGAGTACTTCATCGATTCACACATGTTGGGAAACGTAGATTTAGGGGTTCTATTCTACTGCAAATTACGTTTAAATTTGCACATTGAGCTCACTTTAAATAAAGTTGGTTCGGAGCTAGTTTTCATCAAATAGTGGTCCAAAGAGCTTAATGATCCTTACATTACAAAAAGGCTATACATGTGCTTAGTTAGACCAATATTTGAGTACGCCTCTGTCGTGTGGTCTCCTTCCTATAGGTGTTAAGTAAATTCAAAAGAATCCGTTCAAAAGCAATTCTTGTTGTTTGCGTTTAGGAATTTTTGTTGGGGCCTCCTTGTCTTCCTGCCTGCTCATGAAAACAGGTTGTTTCCCTTAGCCTTACCGTCACTTGAGAAACGTAGATTTATTCTTGGTGTTTACGTCTTAATTCAGTTAATAAATGGTACTATCGAATTGTAAACATTACTTGGTGCGATCAGAGTGTAATGTCATTAATCTTTTCTCTAGGAGCTTTATCCTAATTACTATTAAAAACTAGTGTAAAGTATATAAGGAAACGTAAAGAAAAAAAAAGGTTAAATAATAATTTATGCTCAAATAAATAAGGAAGAAAGAAAGCATGTACACATGCAGCATAGAGGCATGTACACAACTAGGATAGAGGCACACCCACAACCAGCACAGAGCCACATTGCAAGTGAACTCCTAAGCCATTGAAAATATGCAAAAGCAAAAGCTGATAAACTTAAAACATTGGAGAAAGTCTGAAGTGAGTTTGAAAGTAATAGGTCGTGTTATATTTCGGCCGTTGTACTTTAAAAAATACATTATGTCATAATCTGTTCCTGATCTGTGCTATCAGAAGGATAATTGAAGTAAAAGAGGGCGAATTGTTCAGCGATCAGTTCACCTACCGTGTATTGAGTAGAATTCAGTCTGATTATGTACAATTAATTTATGGCTGCTATTGAATGAGTAGGCAGATTTGATGGTTAGGTTAACAACCATTTGAATTACCATGATAGACCGTAAAAATTATTTGACCGGAACTAAACCCTATGTTATGCGGGATTGGTCGTTAGTAACCAAATATTCGATTACCGATATGTTGTCTGCATGAGACTAAGTTTAACAGATAGGTTATTTTATCGAATTTAAAATCAACTCACCACCATGTTATCTATATAAGGGAAATTTACCACATCGTCGCAATGCGTTGAATTAACACAAATTTGCAGACAAATTTGAAAACTTTCACCACCGTGTTATGTTTGCCACTGAGCTATTACCTAAATATTAATTTACTTATCGTGTACATTTAGTTACTGTCGCAGAGGTACAAAAAAGACTAAATATATTATTCCGCTAAATAAAGAAATAATAATTTTACGGACGGGTATGGAGAAAACTGGGCTTAATATAATTATTAATGTCATTTGCTGCCGTTATTTAAATACTCTGCTGTACTCAACCTCAGGTTGCCTTTGCGTGACCATTCCGTGCGCTAAGGTAAACCGAATACATTTCTACCGTCCCAATATACAGCATAGATTAAATATTAGTGGCTGTTTATTTGAGTGAGATATAAAATCCGGCATATCTAAGAGGAACAGCAATTTACCACTTGCTGCACATTATGAAAATAAATTAATCAATTTACCGATGTGTTAGCCGAATTTATAGCAGAATTTGCTGCCGAGATATTCAGACCAAGTGAAAATTATTAGGTATTTTTACCGCCGTGTACTTAAATGTCAATTTATTAATTTACCCCCACATTGCTTACGTGGGGAAAAAGCATTTTGCCGCAGTGTTTCTTAAGTGCAGATAAATCAATTACTACTCGATATCGGTTTGTTGTTATGTCGCCTACATACGAATAGGTTTATTACCCAGTAAGTTGTTCTATCGGCGCGCGATTCCAGTAAAATTTATGGAGCATTTTGTTATTTATAGTTGCACAAGTTTTTTTACCTTTTTAGACATATATTGTATTACCGTTTACTTACATCATTATTTTATTCACATCAATGTCCCAGTAGTTAACAATACAGAAAATACTTTACATTGCCGCACTTCTAAAAAAAGTAAAAGAAAATACAAATAAATAAATACATTATATTACTAGATAGGTTTATTGGATACCGCGTAAGCTGTTCTTAAATGTATTAGCGTATGAGTCAATTTTCTACGGCTACTCTTAAATTTTTCAATCGATTCAGTTCGCTTTACTGAAATATTAAAAAAATAAAATCCATTTATATGTAATATTGCTTAGAACCATCTTCTATATTCCATTTAAAGGTTCCTGAAATATTTGCTTTTTTGTGAGAAATTGTGTACCTGTTCGTTTAGTTGTGCAGATTAGTCAACCTCCTGATATATATTTAAACAAATTTATAATTTATCGACTATGAGAAATAGTTCGTCATCATATTATATATGTGAACAAACTCTTTAACACTAAATTTTTTATAAATAACCGGGTTCATTATCGAATCGACATAGCATCGTACTACTTAAACGAAATGCATTTATTACAGCATTGCCATTTATAAATTTTATTACGGCATAGGTACTGGATTTATGGACCCGAATATCCTGCAGCTGAGGTAGATTTGTAGGGACAAATCATAGTGCTGGTACCTTAACTCGAATGCTCGCTAGTTAGCGAAACACAAATCAGGCCAATCCTTACGCGTAGCAGAGCCTGCTGGATAAAGTTCAGCTCCATAACATCCTCACCTATACACAGCGAAGCGAAATTACAAGAACAAGTGTTCGATATAATCAGTCATTTTACTAATGTTACTGTGATTTTTCCGAAGAAGCAGATTGAAGGACTGCCGTCATAAGACTTTGCTTCTGGTGAATTATTCCCCTGCGTGATAAAGCAATCTAGGATTATACTAGGATAACCAGTCTAACAACCCCGCAATTAACTAACGAAGGTAACAGAAGACGTAATCTTCGGTTACAATTCTTACAGAATTTCGGAGCGACCATGATTTGTTCAAATATAATCCCCTCCTGTTTAGCACAACTACAGATTGACAGTGCACTATGTCATAGTAGGAAAGCAAAGCTGGTTGAAGGGATTAATGATACAAACATATCGAACATAGGGCCAAACCACACCAACGTTGATTTCGAAATATATAGACAAGGCGCAAAAGCGGTTGGCCTCTTATCCGAATACAATCCGACTGGAACATCTTAAAACATCATAAACTGTTTGACGAACATCCGAATCCTGATCACAGTAACAATAATAACGGAGAGATTGGCACGAAAGAAAACCCAGATACCGCTGGAAGTCAAGATAAATCTTTCGCCATATATACTGACAATTCACATTTGAAAGGAAAACCGAATACGAAAGGTAAACAATTCTCGAGGCATCTACTGTGGGTTATTAAAAAATTGAATCCGGAAATGTGCCATTGCGGACGATCGCGAAAATGGGGATGAACGTAATCAACAATAAGTGACCTCTGGGCATGAATAATGAGTGAAAATAAGGAAACTCATTGAAGGTTGCGATAACAATGAAACAAAGTTATGCAAAACGGAACTCGACAATGAAAGTCATGGTAGACATGGAGGTCGGAGGAGGAGTTGTGTATACCACGATATTTGAGACCATGGGTGCTGTACGAGAACCGCAGTGGTGTAACCGCAGGCCATTTGGGCGCCCGAAAGACATCTTAGAGGACCTGCCAACGTTATTGTGCACCTGGCATATATCGCAAATGTGAAAATGGACATATTGCAAGCAATAATGAACGTTACGCGTAGCAATCTCAAGCAAAGTACTTAAGAGCAATGTTGCCATTATAATCTGAAACATTGTAAATGGAAATCCCGAATGGGCGAGGACATTATGGTAAATTACTATTTTTTATCAAGGGCCACTAAGCACTTTGCCGTTAATTTGCCATCACGTTATGTGGAACCATGTACCGTTACCCGGTATTTTTCACTTAGCTACCCTAAAAGGTGATAATGCAAACCGCTTATTCGATCTAAAAATCGTAAAAAGCGATGACAATAATTTAGACGTTCTACACGAATTGAATTCAGTTTAATTTACCGAAAAAGATAGCTCGGCTTATAGGCTTAGTCGATTAAAATAATAATTTATTAATCTCGCTCTTAAAAGTATAGGTTTAAAAGTACGGGTATGTGCGACAAAAGAGATCCGCCAAGAGAGCCGTGAGAAGTTCCTCTACGATATCAAGAAGCGAATCGAAGAAGTACGCATTCCCAACGACCCAAGACCCTTTGATGACGGCCTGAAAATGTCTCCAAGAGAGACTTTCTGAGACTGTTAGGCTTTCAAGGTATTTATACCCCAACGTGGCATGAATCAGGTTCGATGTACTTTCATTGCGTTTGAGTTGTGAATGGCTAGCGTAGGAAGTATCAATAGAGCAGATACCGGTTGCCAATCTTTATCTATCCGAGCGCCAGTGGCCAAGACGAACAGTCTGCACAGTGGGTGTCCAGACCGAATATATATCGAAATTACTAGGGATGCTGAAAATCTCGGCCTGGAATTAATGACGAGGTCCACGTTGGTTGCGATGTTATTAGGCCTCCGTTTATTATCCGAAAAGGAGGTGATGACCAAATTCGTTTAGTCACACACCTACTCGCAACTCCAACTCAACTTTTATTTCGAACCGAGATACACTGGGGAGAAGAAGAGTAAACATCCCCTTTCTTTTGGATTGAACCATGTCATTAGGATCCGTACAGGAAAGCTCGTAGAGGAGTAAGTGTAATCCTATAGGAAATAACACCTTTATAGGGACTGGCCAGGATGTCTGACTGTGTAGATTACGTCAACGCAGAATTCAGTAAGAAAGATTACTAATGCTATGGAAAACCGAAAACCGATCACTTAAATAATGTGTTAAGTCGATAAATGTCAGTCTTTTTTCGCGTTATAGGCGATTGGTAATTACCTTATTTAGATTAGAGTATACCATTAGAAATATATTGTTTGGAAATATATAACGCAGAATTAGTGAATAAATAAGCTGAATTATTTAAACGTAAGTTAATACCAAACCATAATAGACACACGACGTGATAAGTTAGTCATGCCACCCGTATACATGTTGAACGTAATAGCTGTTGAAACGTATCCGCCCCATTACCTAACATAAAAAATTTTTTCCGATAAAAGAAGAGCTTTAATCCTTACAATATTGAAACTATATAATCGCTTCATGTTCCATAGGTGGATATATTCGTTCTGCAACTTTGCACTAATATCAAAGAGAGAATTTTTTTTAAAAACCAGGGTTATGGGTGGAATTTACATATAAATACAAAAAAATTTTAAATATGATTAGTAAGAAGTATTCTATATGACACTTTTTTAGCTGACTTTACCGCGTATGGTCCAGGTAGGTTTATGTAGTACCATTTTTTATTAGGATCGGGTCTCCCATCTTAATGTTTAGCTGGTTAACTGAATCTTTTTTTGTTGATTCTTTTATAGTTTGTAAAAATTTCGTAGCTTCTTGTAATGGGTACCGTGGTTTCTTTTTCAGCTCGTTTACGTTATCTAAATTGTATATTGATACATATCTTCAAGCACGACTATATTTGCATATTGCCTAGCTGCAGTGGTGCAATACATTAAACAAATGGAACACGTGGGTTGCACACACACGCAGGGCTAAGCTTCGGAGGTGGAGGTGGAGGTGGAGGATAGCGGTCAGCGTGCACATGGATACATATGTAGGCTAGCTGCGAAAAGCGGCGGAGGAGAACAGTCGTTTGAACAGGCGGCACAAACGTACGAATCTTCAGTGACATGACAAATATGGGCGGTCCTTTATGTAAGTGCTCTCCGCTCCCATAACGAGTGGCGACGTGGGACGAGAGCAGTGATACAAGTTCATAGATAGGCATCAAGACCGAGACCGGTGTAGTGTTCAAAAAAATGTGATCCTGTTGGACACGTTTTATTGAAAAGAAAAATAAATATATAGCAACAAAATCCCGCAGTGCGCTAAAACTTTCCGCTTGCAGAAATCTTGATTTTGCCGACAAGAAAAGCCACATTTGAATGTATTCAAAATAAGGTATGTTTATTCTGTTTCATCTAAATCGATAGCGGGTATTGAAGTCAGAATAGCTGTTATTTGTACTAAAATTTTAGATGACATAAAATTATTTCTTATCAACTCTAATATAATTCATTACTTTAGATGCTCTTTCGTTGATTCAACTATTTTTATTACATCGATCACTTAACGTCCACATTGGTATAGTTAATGCGATGAAGTCTGGTACAGACATACCTGTAGTAATGTATTATTCAAAACAAGATCAAGCGCAAATGAGTATGGTTACACGCTGTAACTTGAAATCAAGAGCTCTAGATAGTTCAATAAGATTTAACTTGTCTGACTAATTTTCTTTTCATCAAAATGCAAAGTTTGATAGTTTCTGGGTCTGGATAATTTGACACTGTTGTTAAAAAGTTGAATGGGTTACACCGGAACGTCTTGATTATGGTTGACCCGATAATAAATATGACTAGCTGATTGAGTGAGTGGTGGTAGGATTCCATTACCTAAATATGTAAAGGTGATACACCGCTAAAATCTGACAAGTGTAGGAAGAAAGCGCTCGGTCGTAATATGGGGTACAAAGCTGCATAGTGGCATCGAACACTACTCTCATAATGGTTGGCGTCAAATCTTACATTGCCTTCCTGTCCGCATCAATATCAATGTGGTCCGACAAGGCGAGTACACCCACGAAACCAGATAATATCTTCTCAGTTGGGGCGCAATCAAAATGAATTCTCTAATTTCAAAAATACACAAAATTGGTGCAAGAGTTCACGTCAATGATATGTGCGAAAAGAACCTTGTCAGAGTGAGCATAAAAATACAAACATCGCCAATAGGTGCACAGCCATGGTTCGGACAACCGCTTTCCAGTAGAGCAGTAAAGTGACAAGTTAAAGAATATGCCTGCTTTTCAAAGACTCGACAACTACGTTGATGTTGGTTGAAACGTTTACGGATAACGGAGCTATCGGTCCGAGACTGCAGCCTTTTACATACGTATATACAAACCTACGTACACGATGAACAGCGATACAAACAGCAACCTTCTCGCCAAAATCACAAAACTGCCGTAAATACCGCATAGCCCACTAGGAATTCAGACAATGTGGCACAAGGAACAGCATGGGCGAAAAGTACCTTAATAGAGTGCAGTAAAAAAATCAGAACAAGAGATCCCTAAATTAGGCTGTAAATTAGGCAAAGCACGGGCGGATGCCAAAAAGAAACAAAACAATGGTCGAGAACTTCATGCGAGCTATGGGTCTGTACCAAGCAAAGGGGCTGACAAACCGTAAAAAGTCGTAAGAACTTGGAAAATGGGAAAGTATCTGGTCATCGAATATGAGGGTAACCGTCACTATTAACGTGGCGGCTGGGAACTCCTACGCCGACATGTTGAAGTAAATGAAGGCAGGACTCTAGCTTTAAAGGCATTAATATAATAGACAATATTCAATAAACAAAGACTGTGGATTTTCCAGTTCAGTTTAAAAAACGAGCACTGCCCGTTAGCTGTAAAAGGCATTAAAACACACAATAGGAGAAAAAATTATCTCATACAAAATCGAACCGAAAGTTTTAGTGAATACGAGAGACATGGACGAAGCAGTCGAAAAGGCGCAAATAATGGATGGCATTTTAAACTTTGCAAGTGAATCAGAAAAGGAGAAGATTGAAACATGTAACTGAAAGCTTTAAATGGTACGAGATAGGCGCTCATTGAGGTCAACATCGATAGCCGCCTACCTACTGAAGATTACCAAAATCAAAGCAGGATTGTTTCTATGCCGGATAAGGAAAAAAGAGATCAAGAAAATAGAGTTCCGATGCCCAGACGCAGGCCAACTGGCTACAGATTGTCGCGAAACGCATCGCAATCCACCGTGTAGAAGCCGCATAATGTGAGAACGCGATGCATTATATGTACAGAGAAAGATTTAACGAATATAAACCACTTTACAGTAAGAACGGGTAATGCAGCTATGTATATAAGAACCACTTATCTGAAATTGGGAAAAACAGATGAAGTAAACGACAAACTTTATGTAGCTGAAGCAGCGGAGATCACCTTTTGTAGTCGTTACGAAGATCTCGAAAATTTCGCTGGACACTTAATTGTCTTCAAGAAGTGCGTAAAGGCTATTCTCTCACCAGTAATCTTAGCGGGGGATTTTAGTAGCAAGTTACCAGAATGGCATTCGGAGAAATCAGACAGAAGAGGCGTTACAGTCAGTGAATTGATTGCATTACTAGATCTGGTTGTATAAAACGCTGGCTCCGCTCTTATTTTTCAAAAAGGGCACAGAGCACAATAAGAGACATAGCTCTAGCATCGTTAATGTTGAAAGATTAATGTACGATTTATATAGTGGCGGAAAGCAAAACCTTCAGTGACCACCACTATATTTACTTCGGTATAGACAATAAGTAGTACAACGAACATATAACAGGTCAACATAGCGGACTGTACGCAAAGTGAATCAAGACACGAGCGCGGCAGCTCTGTTGACCAAAAACAACGAACCACGGTACACTAACCTGTATCGGAAAGTCTGAATGCTGGCTTGGCTTGTATCCAGCATACCTTGACACACATATGTGAGGTTGATACGCCAAGAAATAAAGATTCTTATAGAAGAAAAAAGCCAGCATATTGGTGGAATGAAGAAATAAACCAACTGAAGTCTGAATGGCTAAAAGCCACAAGAAGATTATAAAGGTCCATGGAAAATGCAAACCACTTCGAGTCTTACAGAAATGCGAGGAAGTTGTAACGTCCGCGAACGATTTAAGGTAGTGTATCTGCCGGTCTGTTGTTTTCTTTTTTTCAAAAATGTCCAAATAACGGCATGCCATTATGGGACATCGCATGATTTTGCAGTTCTTTGCAAAATAGTGGCTAGCCGTTTGTTATGCAGAAGCAAAGAAAAAGAGAATAGAAAGAGAAAGAAAAATTCTTGGTGGTAGTTTCTTTTTCTCTTTTTTTTGGTTTTGTTTTCGCGCGTCCTGTTGATCGCTCACAGGCAAGGTTTTTAAGAGAGAAGCATGAAGGTCAGATGAAGGTGAATGGAAAGGAAAGAGGAAGAGTTTGGCTTGTGAAACTGAGGTTAGATTTTTGGTCTTTGCGAAAGGTCTTTGAGGAAAGTCATGTGATAGTTCAACAAGTTTTGATTGAAACAAAAGTAATTAATTAAAAAGGAAAAAAGGGGAATTTTAAATGATTTAAAGAAAAATGTTTGATTAACTTTTTTAATAAATTAGTTGATATTCAAAATATATATGCTGATTAACCTCACTTGCGAATATTGTCCAAAAAGAAACGAAAAATTGTAATTTATTTCTAATTTGTTTTTGAAAAATTCAAGAATTCTACAATTGAAACAAAAAAAAAAAAAAAAAATTTGAAAAAGTTTATGGAGAAAAATGAGCTCGAAAGTGTGTTTCGTGGTCAGTTTGGATTTTTTTTTTTTGGGGTTAATAACAAATAAATGTGAAAAATGAAATGTTAAAACATTGCTTCCTTTGTTTTTGAAATTCATTGCTTACAAAAAAATTATGTTGTATAAGCAAAAATCAAAAGGATAGAAAATTTATAAATAATATAAAGAGACATAAAATGTCTAGAAATACTAAACAAATCTATTTGAGAAGTACGAATTAAATGGATACGGAAAGAAAGGGCGAGAAACGGAAAATTAAGTTTGTACATTTTTTTATGTGTACAAGAATTTGTGCTCAAGCAACTTTTTACAGAAAATTTATTTTAATTAACATAAGTACAAAAAAGGAACCATTTACATAAATATACAAAGAAAATAAAAGTTGAACGTACTTGTGTATTTTTTTTTTTTCGACAATACACAAACACATTGGTTTAGTGACAACAACCTCCATAAAGCCGCTCATAAAATGGATCAAATTCCGCATAAAGGTTGGTTGTGTGCGCTTGTGTAATAATTTTGCGTATATATAATACTTTTATAATAAGAAAAATTATACCTAATATACAAGACCGAACAGCTTTTATAACTTTTATGATTGTTCATAATGGAATAGTGTCCTCTCTTATATTGAAACAAAAAAAGGAAAATATGTTATAAAAAAAAAAAAAAAAAAAAAAGAAGGAGGGAGAAAGAAAAATCCAGTTAAGGGCGACAAGAAAACAAATAGAAGTGGAAGGCAAGCCAGCATCAGCAGCAAGCTCAACACAACGGTGATAAAGACGACAACAAGCTCAAGCAATTGTAAGGGCACATCTAACACTGCTGCTGACAGATGAGCTTCAAGAACGCATGTCAACCGCTGCAGCCGAAATCCATCACTACTGTAACAGCACCAGGCTTCTGCACCAGCCCCAACTCACCGTACGGCATCCAGATATCGCTAGCATTACATTTATTTATTTATTTGTATCTGTTTCCTTGTAATCGAAATGAAAGGAAATTAAGAGAATGTGCGTGTAAGTAGGAAGACACTGCAGGGGCGGGTAGCGGACGAGGCGGTGCGCCCGCTTGAGGGTCAGTGAGGGGATAGGGGCGGTTACCGAGGAACAAAAGAAAGACTAACGAACGACGAACAAGACAGACAACTTAATATAAGTGAAAATATAATATAACGGAGTTTCATTAAACTGTACAAAGTCTCTCAGAGTAGCAACAAAAAACAGTAAACTGAGATAATGGAAAGAATGATAAGAGGACATAAACAACAATCCGTAGCGTTTGTTGTACAAAATAGTAACCAACAAAGTTGATCGCAGGAAGCTAATACCAGGAATTAAAAATGCTGTTTGAGCGCAAAAAATAATGAAAGCACTGTTCTCAGGAACCAAGCATCAACCCAAGAGATAGGAAATCTAGACAACATATCGAGAAAAAGAAGAAAGAACCAGCGCCACATGGAATATCGAACGAAATTATACAACTGGTTGGTAACATACGGCCGGATTTACTCGGTATTACATAAAATTGTTGCTTCAAACTCTACACTCTTCCAACACTGCGGAAAAGACAGTTTTTGGTTTTGCTACGAAAGCCCTGCAATACATTAGATAGCGTGTCTTCTTATAGACCTGTCTGTCTGCTGGACAACGTGAGCAAACATTGCGGAAAACTGCTACTAGCGAGATTAGAAAGAGCTATATAGAGAGAGAGCTATAGAGCCAGGGCAGCTTTTCTATGCACCTATTTGGCTTTGTCAAACTACGTTCGGCATATGATGCTGTTAAAGAAGCGGTTTCGAAGGCACGAACAAGCAAGGACGCAAAGGGGTCTACGCTGTCATCGCATTGGAACTAATGTAGTGACGTCTGAATTAAAAAGGTGGTGCACGTCTGGGGTGGACTGGAATACCTACGGGATTCTTGTCAAGGGACTGATAGCCAGACTATCATGCGATGTCTTCCGTCAAAAGCCAATCGATGAGCAGATCGTCTACATTAACGAATGCTTATGGGAAGTAAACGACTTGCTCCTTCCGCGAAGCCGAAGGGTTAATCGTAGGGGAGTTAAGTGGTGGAACTCCAGTTTGAAACAGATGCGTAAGACCGTCCGGAAGCTCAGAAGGAGGTTCCAAAAAGCCCGGCGGCTGCGCTGTGAAAACGAGACCCTTCTTAGAGCTGCCTACCAACATAAGTTGAGTGAATATAAACATCTGGTTGTCCGTGTTAAGGAAGAAAAATGGAGATACTTTGCTTTAC
>KK502746.1:120911-150014 GCA_000688735.1 Glossina austeni
GGGCGCCGTAGGGTTAAGCCTCCACGGCAGGAACCTACGTAAACCCCCTGTCACATCTGTCATCGCATTGGACATCAGAAAGGCCTTCTAACACGGCTGCCTGAGAAACCATCACAAAAGGTTTAAACAAGCGAAGATTTTTTTTCATTTAGTGAAAATGGTAAACAGCTAGTTGTATAAGAGAAATGTACCGTATCATAAAAACGGTGGCATAAGAGAATATGAATCTTCAAAGCGAAGCAAAATTGATATATTAAACGGATGACATAGGCCTTATTGTGCAGCAAGCGTCGGCTCCGTCAATAGAGATTGTAAGTTACGATAGCTTAAGCCGTATAAGTAAATGGCTATATAACTGCAAACTGAAATTTCCTGTGGGGTAAGCCGACGCCATACCGGTGACGGATAGAAGGGTGCCCCAAGTGCCAAAAATTGAGGTTGATAAGCACAGTATTGAATTAAGCTCAAATTTGAGATGTCTTGCAATGCAAATAGATACGAAATTACCTTGTGCGGATTATATAAAGAGGGTCACAGATAAAGCATTGACAACTGCAACCACCCTGTGCAACATTATGCCGTACATGAAGCGACCACAGCAAGCGAGGCAAAAACTGATATGTACCATAGCCTATGAGCAAATGATATATGCCATACAAATTCGGACCACAAAAGTACTGCAAAGTAAATATCTCATATGAAAACTTGAGGTAGTTCAAAAGATGGGCACGCTGAAAATTATATCAGCCTACCGCACAGTTTCAACGTCAGCGGTAGCAGTCTTAGTAGGAATCTTATAGAACTTCATTTGAAGAAATTTCCATTGAAGGAGCAGTTATGTATCAATAGAGGCAAGAAGCAAAGAACTCCTGGCGAAGGAAATTACAGGCAAATATGCAGAATTAATATTTCCTGTCTGGCAAAGCATGTTGACAGATTGGCAGCAGCGATAAGAAAATGACTCGAAAGAAAGAGGGACGTACACTCTAATCCCATAGGTTTCCTTCTGTCCGGGACGACCATGTCCGAGAAACTCGCTTTATAGATCTCTGGGAATGGAATTTACGCCAGATAACCAGAAGGATGGAAGAAATACGGCAAATTTTTTCAAGAATTGTCTCGACATAGAGCCACACGAAGGCGTTATCCGAATTCCTAATCGCTGACGAGGTAAGGAGAAATAAGATGATATAGTGAGGATCAGGGATACATAAGGGTCCATCTCGAGGATCAAGGATACATAAAGCTAAAACCAGTTTCAGGATGGTGATGTCTCTAGTGTAGGGCCACTTGTTGGCAGTGCGCTGTCGCAGCGCTCATAAAAAAAAAAACCATATCGACAAACAGACATGACTTAATCAATTTACAAATTCTCGCTGATCAAATATATGTACACTTTATAGAGTCTCTGAAGCCTTCTTTTGGGTGTTGCAAGTATTATAACAAAATGAGAGTACCTCACATCCTTCAGTGGTGAGTGTAAAATACTAACGTAAAATTTTATGTAATTATTAAGTAATAGTATGTAAGTATAAGATAACTTTCAGTGTTGAAAAATAAAAAATGCACGGAATAATAAAAAAAGGATGTACGCTATAAAAAGCAGAAAATACAAAAAAAAACACCATAACGAGATGATGATTGACTGCTTTTGTATGACGTTTCGGTTGATATTTGCATATACATTTTTTTTCCTCTCTCTTGCAAATCGCCGCAAAACATTTACCTGCTTGCCTGTACTTTTCTTATCATGCAATGCACACACGAAATATATCCATAAACGAAGTACAAAATTTGTTAATTTATTCTGCGCTTTTACAGACTTTATGCTTTTTTCTCATTTTTATGGATTTTTTTTATGAAATTTTTTTTTTTCATTTTTTGTTACTCGAACGTTTAAAAATGTTTTTACTCTTGTTTAAATCATATTTCAAAATAAAATTAATTCTCTTACAGTTTTCTTTTTAAATCTCTTAATCCTTAAATGCCTGACTTTTTTTAGAATTATTGCCCTTATTATTCTCAATTTGGCCAGAGAATAAATTCGAAGAGTCGATTCGATTAAAGCTCGTTTTGAATTTGACAAAATTTGGTATTTATTTTCAAAAAAGTGGTATTTAGACTTTCGGAAACCATATGCGGTTATTACTAAAATTATTGTAGACGAAGACAAATGGTCATGTATTCATATTTTTTCTTAGTAGAGGAATTCTCATATTGTTTATTAATGAAATACAGCAAAGGAATTGACATTTTTGTTGCAGCACAAAGCAACCTTGCTTTTGATGCATTCTGTCTATACAAATCCCTCGCATCTATTTTTAGAACTGCACCTTTTTTCATCATACCTATACCATCACTCCGCATATCTTTTGGCGGGACAGACTTCGTGGGACCTCGGTCCGCTTTTAGCTTCTGGCTTCCTTTGTAGATTACTGTGTCTTCCTCTATCGCTGCAAATTCTGGTCGATAATTTGGTTTGAGTTTAGGTTGTTTTTTTCACAATACCTATGAATTGATCATTGCCATATCAATCAAGTGAATAATAATGTACCACTTGCGACTTCAAATGTTGATCCTTGACCTACCCAAAGCCCTGTTATAAGCTTATACATAAAGTGCCCATAAAACATACAACTTAAAAGCTTGTTTATGAGGTTTGTTGGGTAAGTATTGTTTCGGTAAATTGTACTACCTTAGTGAAATACATTAGTTCTTCTAAAGAGCGCTTTTGCTCAAATGGTTCCACATGCACAACCAATTTATTCAAGTGATCCACAACATGTCTTGTTTTATGAAGACGGTCATGGTGTGTGTGCCCAACAAGCTTGCACTGTGAATTATCATTGAAATGAATTCCGAACCTTGAAATCTATTTACCGTCGTCGTTTGTTGTATATGATTAAAACCATGTTTATCCTAGTAGGATCTAACATTTGGGTAAACATAAGTATGATGATAACTAGAAATTGACAGATTTTAGTAGCACTTACAGGAGGATAGTTTTTGCGTAATGTTCATATTTGTTTTTTGTTCGACGATGACACGGGATATATCCTCATTTAAAAATTTAAAAAAAAAATTGTCAAAAACAGTCAGGCACATGCCCTTCGTCTTCAGAAATTTCTCCATTTTCAAGTCCAGCAAATACATCGTCGACATCTTTATCTTGTAGCCGCCCAGAAATCCTAAAAGCCGCTAAAAACACACGATTGTTATTGCTTATGTGACAAACGCATAATAGAGATATTTGGGCGGGTACAGTGTTTCCCAAAAATCTGGCAAATATCTAATAAAATTTTCAAATGGAACATTAAACAATAATAGCTTATATGACCAAAGATAAGAAGTAATTATTTTCAACTAGATAAATCACTTCCCTATAGTAAACCCGAAAATAGAAAATATCTTTCCAAGTAACACCTTGAACTTTATTGCCCACCACATTTAAATCTCATAAAATGATTTAACTTGACCGCTAAAACTAATGTCAAGTTTTTTCATTCACACATGATTCATTATCTATGGTTATCAACTCGCGTTCGGAAATCCACACATTAACGTTTTGGATAAAATTAATTGGATTTGAAATGCACACAATTTGCAACAGTATGAATTCAGAGGTTAAGAAATCTTTGTATTTATTAGCTTTATTTTCAATTAAAAATTGAATTGATTTTTTCGCGTTATTGCCTTTTCGTTGCTAATTAATTTGTGCTCATTTTACAAATTTGTTGCGAGTTAAATTTTCGTTACCTTAATTTGAGAGTGTTTTCATTGTCTTAAGTTTTGGTAAATTTTTCAAAGATATATTAGTTTAGTTTTCAATTAGATAATTACAATTTTTTATGTATGTCTTCCCTATTGTTTTTGTTTTGTAATTACTTCTTTTTTGTTTAAATTAACTTCTAGTATAATACGAACTTTATCGAATCCTTTCATAATTTTTATTATGTTCTTTTTACTTTATTTATTTAGTGCTACGATAATTTGTAGTATATTCTTTATGGAATCCTTCTTTGTACTTTCTTTTCTCTTTTAACTTCTTGAGTTATTGTGATATATTTTATGGAATTTTGAATTTTTTAATACTTTCTTTTTTAAATACTTCTTCTTTAAACATTAAGGATTAAGAAGAGACTAGTATATCACCTAAGATTTATGGTAAAATGCTTAATGCTATGTTTATTGTTTATTGGTCAATTAATAAGTTACAGTGTTAGTGTAGTATGAAAATGTGCACATATATATTTTGACCAGTGTGGAAGCTATGTGATTACTTCGTAATATTGTGCAAAAAATATGTTCAATTTTCTGCAAGTGTTCAAATGTTGCTTTCGGTTTTGGATTATGCGGTTGTTATATGTTAGTATAGGAAAGGAATGTTGGGATATGTTTATAATGGTCAAATTTCGGGTATAGCGAATCGGGAGAGAAATTTGCGCGTGTGGAAACACGCCGTGACGATTTATTAAAATTTGCTGGTGTCGGGTTTTGTTGTGGGAACGAGTGAGTAATAACCCTACAAGCCAGTGACTAAAGTCAAGTTATTTGTAACGAACTGTAAATTGTCGATATCATAACTTTTATTCTTAGGATGCAGTAAGAGCTCCGTATGTGTTCATAGGCGTATGTGCATCATTTACTAGTGTGATTTAATATATACACCTGAGTACTTCCATGTTTAAATTGCAATTTCGCATGATAGTAACAAAATTTCCTTTTCATGTTTCATTCAATTTGGTTGTTAGAGTTTTAGTTTACCTTGCTTTTTTCCAAATACATTCGTAACAGTATTTATTTAGTTCGTAAATTCATGCAAAAGCAATTTGGAGATAAATATTGCACTGTCCCATAAATTCTTTGTCTTTCCTTTTTTTTTGTTGTAAATGATCGGAATAACCACCACTATTTATTTCACAAAATGATAGCAACGACAATACTATTTCGCAACCACGTGAGTTCTTTCATTCGACCGGCAAATCTTTTATGTCTATATTACGAGCATTAGAGATGTTTATATATTCTAAATTTTTGCAGATCATCTGCAATTTAAAGAAACTTTTAGCCATAGAAATTTATTAAAATCTCAATTTGTAAAAAAAAATGATTTTCTTTTTTTTACTTATAAGAAACAGATCGAACTCAGAGCTAAGCGCGAATATCCATTGGCCAATCAAAAAAACCGAAAAGCTCATGCATCACCAAATTCATTGTTTACGACCACCCAAAGCCGCCATCGAATTAAAAAAAACACTACAGGGTTGCTAATGTAACAAATGTAAAAGAAGATAACAACAAATTTCAACATTAATTAGCTTTTACGCGATATTCTGTACAAAAGAAAACCGAAGCAAAAATTCTAAAATTTTGACCAAATATTTTTAACGCCATTAGCAGTACGATAAAGACTGAATCAATAGAGATTTATTGTTATCCACAGTTAAAATTTACAATATCAGCACTATGAAAAGAAAAGAAAGCTCATTAAGATGACGTCTGTCACAAAAGAAAATCAATTTACTAACAATACCTTTTCTATTCAATGTCATAAAAAACAAATATAACAAAAACAATCAATATTAAGAAGTTACGGCTACATTGAGCAATCCTTCTGTAAGGTAAACTAGGGTCGACCACACTTGCGTTTAAATCTCGGCACTCTTGCCTGCCCTTTGTCTTACTACAAAAAGTTCCTGTAATTGCTCCTAAATGTGTACTCGACACCTGTCACTATCCTGTCAATATCCACGTATAACATCAAGAAGCCGCATTTATCAATGTCACAGCCAAATACACAAAAGAGCATGCCACAACTTGATTTTCTTTTTACAAAATTCAGGTGCAGTTCGTTTAAGGACTTTGACATCTACAGCCTTCATTATAGCAAACACTTTGCACCAATATCATTGCTGTTAAGGAAAAAAGCTTCTCGTGGAACTAAGTTCGAATAAATAGTGCGTGTTGGTAAATTTTCTTTATTGAATGTAAGCGCCGTTTTTAAGAATATGAATTTTTCATTATAAATGCATTTTATAGTTCACTTTCGAAAATCTTCATGCTACATACGTTACACATATTATTTCTTTTCTTTTACTTTACTTAGTATAACCAAAATTATTTCATTTTCTGTCTTTGAAGTTTTCTACACAATCACTTTTATTAAGATGCCATTAAATTGTTAATATTTCACGGTGACCATTCTGTTAAATTAACTACATTGCAAGTTGTCAATATCAACCCCAACAATTCTGCAAAGTTATATAACAATTTTTAATGAGATGCCATTGACACTTGACAACACTTGCGCTCGTGTTTTTACATTGAAAAATTCATTTACGTTTTTCCCGCTACAAATTGACCAGTTTTTACTGAATATCTTCCCTAACCATTGTTAAATATTTTCTTCACATACAACATTTGTTCACTGTCGTTAGCCTGCTGACAATTTAAAAAAATTCTTTTCTTGTATATCGTCCCAATAAGCGTTAACAACTCACATCAGTAATTAATAACGTGTTTCCTAACATTGAACATAATCACAAAAGCCATACACGGTTGGATGAAATAGCGATGTTGGCTGAAAAAATGTTGATGTTCATTTAACTAGCGAAGCGATAAAAAATAAGTTTGCAGGAAAATCGCTCACAAATCAATTGATATAGTACTCAACAGAGAAGACTTTGTAAATTGTCCAACTGAAATCTTGAATTCACTTGATTTGCAGCTCAAACTAGGCGTTCTATCCATTTTACTTTGGAACATCAACCCGCTTCGAGTTTGCCGGATTACCCATAAACAAATGATGAATAATGGTATCAGAGCCATTTTGGATTGCTCAAAGGAGAAAAACTTTTGCTGCCACGCATTCTTATGACACCAACAGATTTTCTGCTGAGATGTAAAAAATTGCAACCCACAATTTTTTATGACAGTAAACACGACTCAAGGTCACATTTCGCAACATGAGCAAATATATGTAACTTGTGTACGGGAAACCACCATCATTATTTGTATGTCCGTCAGATTTGTCAGATATTGAAAAAAAACTAAATTTCGATAAAGTATAATGTTGGGTGGTCCCTTTTTTCCCATTTTTGCATAAGCCCTATATTAGAATATTCGTTCTATGTCCTACCGTAGAATATACGTTCGAATTTTAGTAGATTTACCTGCTGTAGTTGATGAGTAATGAGCAAAAAAGCAACTTTTTATTCGTTTCGAAAAACGGAGGTGTTCTTAATTTATGTGCATGCAAGAAATTCCAATGCCCCTGCCGAATTTGAAATCGATAGTTTCATTTTTGCGGCCAGGAAGATGTTTAAAACCGACATTATGCAAACGGATTGCGGGTATTCTTAAATACATTCACAATTTGATGCTGATTGAAGAATATATATAATTTGTGGGGTCTGTGAATCTTACTTCTGGGTGTTGCAAAGGTTTTCACAAACTGAATATATCTCTCACACTTCGATGATGAGTAAAAACTAAATGGACAAAACCAATCATTCGTTTAAGGCAATTCGACATTACACCGGCTTACCGTTTTGCTTTTCCATGTAGTCTCTGCGACTATAATAATATTTTCATATTATCAAAGAATATTTTTACAATTTAAAATAAGCGGTACATATAGTATTTTTGCAATGGTCGCACATTTTCATAGTTTTTTAACATCAATGCATTTAAAATCAAATACAATGAGTTTGGCGTCTCGTCATTTGTAGCTCTGTCAGGACAGAAATGCACAGCTTTAAATAGTTTATTATTTTTCCTGTCATGAGTCAAATTTGGTACTTTGAGCCAATCAAAATGCGTACTATCTTATCATGTATCTCGAAAAAACTGTAAAGGACTTTAACACCAACAGAAATTTTTTTCAGAAGGGACTCTTTAATATCCTTTATTAAAGTTATATTTTTGATATCAAAACAGGGCAGTGATTATGTACTGATTCGCTCCGACAATGAAACAAAGGCAATATCTTTTCTTTGCTTTTTTGGGATCACATCGTATCATATTAGTGTCTAGCCCATTCTTATTAAACGCGTCCCCAAAATAAAGAAAAACAAAATTGTATGTATAATAGATGGAATTTTCATGTACTAATATAAAAACTGTTTTGTGTATTTCAACTCTATATCTCAAAAAAATAAGGCGAAATAAAATGAAGTACTATGATTTTCAATGAATGCAAATCGTTACGTCAACGTATGACAGCAACTAACATTTTCATATCATCTTTATATGCTATATTCTATATTTTGCAATTTACTTCTTTTGCACAATTTGCTATGCCTACTGTCTGTACCGTTTTCTCTGCTTGTTTCGATCAAAGGGGGGACATATAAGAGCATATATGTATAGGTCATTTTGCTTTACCTGCTTTCTTGTTTATAGTTTTAATTTTTTAAGCCATTGTATTCTGAAACGTTTGTGACCGAAAATCCCAAATTTATTGTTCAGTTCTCGGTTTGTTCTTTCTTTGCCTGTGAAATGTATATTTATATGGCCCGAACTTTTGCAATAATCATTAAACTAAGTAATTTAACATAAATAATGAATTTTGTTGTTTTCCAAGACGGCGGCATAAAATACAGACACATTGTATGGCTGGCAATTACCAATAATTTCATTGAATGGCAAAGACTGAATTGCAGGCAATTTTAAAAATAAGTATATAATCTTTTCAAGATCTTATGTCAATTGGCGTCATAGAAAGTTCGCTGAAAGCTTCTTAGCAACGACCACTTGCGACTTCTACGCAGGTTCTATATCCAATGCGAAAAGGTATCTTGAGTTCAAGGAAAGAAGTGCCATCACGGAGTTAAACATTTAGCAATAAGTAAAAGAAGAATGTATAAATATATTTGTGTATTTGAGGAAATTCATTCCAATAAAGTAACGACAGGTCATGTTCAAAAAAGCAAAAGAGGCCTTATTAAGTTTCGTCGCAGAGAAACCACAAATAGCTTAGAATTACTAACAAAAGATTACCAAAAAACGTTCCCAAGGACGTCAAAAACTAAACCTTCTATGGAATGAGAAAAAAATTGAATTGAAGAATGGAATCGAATGAGGCATTTGTTATGGAACAACTATCTTACCGTACGTACGATGATTCTTTCGGGCACATTGCTGGTGAGATATGTTCTCGAATCTATGCCAATGAGCATCTACCGCCACTTTGCCTGAAGCTGAACAAAGGTGAAGAGTATGGTAAAATTTCCAAATTCAAGATCTTCAACAAGGATTTGTCCAATGCAAATCTTACAATCAATGATGGCCATAATGAAGTCTAATCTTTCCGCTGCATGTTGTTTATCTTTCTTATTATATCGCAACTTTTCTTGCTACATTTATTGTAGTTGGTTTTCTTATACATTGGATTGGAGTATTGCTAAGAGAACATTGAAGCCAAATTTGGAACACATACGGAACCTTCATAAATTTAAGTTAATCTGATTGGTGGCTTTCTTGCAATAATCTTTTTATTACACTGCGTATATTGTTGCATTGAATTTTTTTTAATAACCTTGTCTCATTCTGTCTCGCTCTGCCGTAACTCTATTTTAATGCCGCTCGGCTCAAATCTTAGGCCAATTGCCAACAACAAATTTTTTAGGAATTGCTTGCGGTACGATGGTCTTAATCTTAACGTTGCACATCTGAACTGCCTTCTAACAAGTTTACTCGATAAGCTTGATAATCGTCTTGAAGGTAGTTTATTTGATATTTAAAGTTATTAAGAAATTGTATGATAAATTGAAAATTTCCCAGAATGCTTCTATGCTTATGCGGTCGTATACAGTTTGCTTCTGTGACTGAATCTAACTCTTTTCTAATCGAGGCTATGTCTGCTGTACCTCAAGGTTCCATTTTGGGCTCCCTGCTATTTAACTCTTCGTAAATGGTCTTGATGATTTGGTTGGTGACGATTAGGCTTTTTTGCGTATGCAGATGACGTTTTTCTGCTTTATAGAGATAATGCAAATAATTGACATTCTTTCGAAAACAATATAAACGAGTCTTTAAGAATTGGTATCTGCTGGATGATAGATAGTATGCTTTGCATTAACTCCTGTAAGACTAAAGCGTTATTCCTCAATTCTGCCCGTGCTGGGTCAATCATTTTCAATAAAAAAAATCCGGGTACTGCATTGATTTTGTAGATTTAATGCAACGTCTTGGAATTACCCCCGACCAAACTGAACTTTGGCCCCCTCATTGACAATTTTATTACTAAAGTTTGTCTTATGCTCCAACAACTGTACGATATAAATCTATATCTGTCTCTAAAGGTTAAACATACTATTGCGCATTTGATCTTCATGAAGTATGTTGACTATTGCATTGAAGTTTTTTCTGCGGGTTCAAGGTATAACTTAGATAGGATGCCTTACCACTGAGCCTGAAATCCTTCGATAATCTTTAGAATACGTTTAGAACAAAATTTACCGCGCTGCTAAACTCTTAATGCTAACTCATGTGCTGCTTAATGGAGCAAGCCAATCTGGCATCTGCAGCCATCTAGTTGATTTTTCTCTTCTTTCCTTTTCTCTCTCTGTTTTTTATTTATTTATTTATTTATTTATCTATTCTACTTATAAAGGAACTCAACTAAAAACGAATGACAGTCGAGTTGAAATGACTCTTAAAGTAAATCTAAAATTAATTATTATTAAAACTTAGTATAAGTACAATGAAACAAATAAAAAGGAAAAAAGAAAAGAAGAAAAAGAAAAAAAAAACATGTACACAATTAGCAGAGAGCCACACCCACAACCGGTACAAGACCAAATTGCAAATGAACCCCTAAGCCATCGCAAACATGTATAAGCTTGGCAACCGATAATAGTTAACAATAATTCATTTTCGAGTCATAATGACTTTTTGCGGTTCAAAGCCAGTTCAGGTATGACATATGTAAATCACGTGTATTAAGCAATGTTGCTTTAATGGACTTTAAAGAGTCCGATAATGAGAATAGGTGATAGACGTCATTTAGGTTCTTGCAAACAACTCTGGGCGGGTTAAACAGCTCACAATTGTATTTACATTGACTAACCTTAACCAAGGTAAAGTGCTTAGAGAAGCGGTTAGGAACATTAAAACTTATTTCTCCAAGTAATGACGGCGAGTCAATAGCACCATTTATTACTTTGATTACGAAGCAAACGTCAAGAACAAATCTACGTTTCTCAAGAGACGGTAAGGATAACAGATGCAACCTATTTTCGTAGGGGGAAAGAGAAGCAAACGGATCCCAACCCAAATTCCTAACCAAACACATGTACAGCCTTTTCGTAATGTAATCAAGCTATTTCGACCACCTTTTTATAAAACAAAGCACGGATCTAGCTTTGCTTAACAAGAGCTCAATATGCAAGTTAAAACGAAACCTGTGGTCAGAGAGAAATCTGTGAACGTATCGACGTCCTCCAACTTGTGCCAATCTATGAATTGCTGGGTAATGAATGACTTCTTTCTTGGGAGAGAAAGCTTCTTACATTTATTTAGGTTTAGTGTCATATAACTCGACGAGCACCATGCCCCCAAATTATTTAGGCGAATTTGAAGAATTAATCACCCATGGAAGATCGTTAATGTGTAAATTAAATAAAATGGAACCTCAGTGGCTACCTTGAGGTACAACAGACATAACGGGAAATTCATCCGAGGTAATGAAGTTAAACAAAACTCTGAAGGATCAATTTTGCAAATAAGAGCTTATCCATTTCACTAAATGGGAAGGCAAGCCAGAGGTTTTGAGTTTGAAGATAAGTAAAATATGGTTAACCAAGTGAAACGCTTTGCTAAAGTCGGTGTATATAATATCAGTGCGAGAGCCACTAGAAAAAGCCTTGAAAACATGACAAGTAAACTCTAACAGATTGGTGACCGTACATCTTCTTTTTCGAAAGCAATGATGGAGTGGAGAAATATACGAGTTGGTGGCAATGGCCAGATGCTGAGTCACAATTCTCTCGAATAGTTTAGGCAAGACACTCAACTTGGCAATGCCTCTATAGTTCTCATCAAGTTGTCTACTCCCACATTTGTGAATAGGAATGATAAAATAACTCTTCCAACACACAGGGAAAACACCTAAATTCAAGGACTGATTAAAAATCTGAGAAATCTTAGTTGAGAAATCAAGCTTCATATGTGAAAGATGATATTTTAGCAATACAATATTGATTTTATGAAAATCGTAATATTCGCTTGAAGAGGTTGGAGTTGGAACATTAAGGCAGTTCAACGAATCATCATACTTATGATGAAAGGAAATGCACACTGCCGGATGATAAGGATCCCCAGGTAAACTTAAAGGTGGACAACGATTTACACTAATCTGAGGAAAATTGGCAAAGCAGAGATCAAGCAGTCTACCATTACAATTAGGGGTACGGTTATACTGAACTAAACACACTGAACTGAACACAACAGCTCTATCAGATGTTGACGTAGGAATCAAACAGTCAGAATTATCACTGTTACACCAAGTGACTTGAGGCAAGTTGAAGTCTCCCAACGCAACGACCAAATCGATAGGTCTAGACTGCTTGGCCACTTCACAAATGAGGACAGCCTGTTTCTTATGTGTGGAGATATCAGAATTCGGGGGAATATACGAGCAGGTTATAAATAGCTGTCCATTAGGTATTTTTGCTCGAATGGCGATAAATTCAACGTCAGGAGAAGTGGGCAATTCAATTGAATTGGACGGGACTGACGCAGATATGGCTATTAACATACCGCCCCCAATGCGAATCAATCGATCATTTCTGAAAATCTGGAAAGAATTATGGAAAAGTTCCGACGATTGTAGATCAGGTTTTAACCAAGTTTCAGTGAAGGCCAAACAGAAAAACACCG
Organism: Glossina austeni; assembly: GCA_000688735.1. NCBI lineage: Eukaryota > Metazoa > Arthropoda > Insecta > Diptera > Glossinidae > Glossina > Glossina austeni. The sequence continues at coordinate 133,794 of KK502746.1, forward strand.
TGCTTACTGAATTTAGAAAAGTAGAGCGAATTTTTGAATTTAGGCCCCTAAAATTTTGATAAATGAGGTATAAAGAGCCTGAAGAAACATTTAGTTTTTTGAAGGCGACAGTCCTACAGCATTGGTATTACGGGGTCGATCTCTAGGAATAAATACATTAATTAAGGATCCTGCTGGCCACAGTGGTTTATTTAACAACATACCACTGTATTCAGTCGGAACTAGTATTTTAAAAGAAGATATTGCTCTAGATTGAGAAGGAGCCAATTTGAAGATGCTAACGCGCTTTAAGTTGACTGATGGGACTTTCGTCGCCAGATAGCTTTTTATGTTATCCACCGATGTTTCAGGTGCCAGTAGGGTATACAGCTGGGGCGTTATGAGATGGGGAGAATATTGAGGGTGTTACCACATTTGCACGAGTAGCTTGTGCGAACTACACAGTTTGGTGACCAGCGTTCACACTCGAAGAGCAATAGAAGAGAAGATGATTTATTTTGCTCTTTATTATTTTTAGGCGATGACGCCTGATTAGAGTGGGTCACGGCGTGGGGAGGAGATACCCCTGCCACTTCAGCACAGCTTAAACCAGTAGGACTAGCCGGCTTTTCAATAACTATTTTGTTACGGACCGACTCAGCAATATCGGAAACGCTGACGTTCGTTGTAGAGTTAGAGGGAGAGCTAGCTTGTACCAACGAATCAGATTTACAAGGAATGAGGGGAGGGGTACCACACGCTACGCTACGAGTTACAATTTTGCTAGCTTGGGAAGAAGATGATTGCTCAATAAAGCGACACTCATCAAACCTAGACTTAATTAGCTCAAATTTTTCCCACAAGGAGCCGAGTTTTTTACTCAAATCAGAGAAAGCATTTTTTGTCTCCGTGAACAATTTGTCGAAGTCAAGTCAAAAAGATAGAAATGAATTATGAGGAGAAAAAAAAGAGCAAAATCAAGAGGATCACAACACTAAATACATCTAAAAATTTTATAAAATTTCTCCGTTACGTTAACACTGTAACAAGAGAGCAAAAGAACAAGAGAAATCAAAACCAACCTGCAACATATAAAAACCATGCAACCAATAAAAAAAAAAGAGAGATAACAAAATCACAAGAACTATCTCTTGAATTAGACTAAAATTTACACACTACTGAAGCAACGATAAACAAAGACCAAGAGAAAAGCTGCAATAGCACCAAAAGAAAAAAACACAAAAGAGACCTATTATCGAAAGCTCAAGTGCTGAACGCAAGAACCAAAACGAAAATCAACAAAATTTTAATATAATTTTAATATAATTATAATTCTTACACTCTTCACACTTTTATGCCTTTACAAATAATTCAAACGTGTAAAAAGAAATAAAGCAATAAGAAATTGAAAACAGTGCAATAACTCTTCACACAAGAACATAACGACACGATCACGTCGCGATCAGTTGCCAAACTGATGTTTGCACATGAAATGTATCTATGAATAAAAGAAAGAAATGGAAAACTGACTTTAATGGCTCTTCTGAAACAAACTTATAATGTAATAATTTTTATTTACAGCTTTGGTATTTTTATTTTATTTTTAGCTTTATATGAAACATGAATATGAAGCCAAAAAAAATTGAGTGTTAATGGATTGTTCCTGCGAAAAACAGGAAAAAGCCAAGCGAGAAGATGCCACTGACTGCCGCGGAGGAATAAGTAGTGTTCTTAAATAAAGCGTAAATTATGACATAAAAACTTGACTTCTCGTCCTTCTTACTAGGGAACCACATAACTTATCAATGGTACGTGCGTTCATCCATTTAAAGAATAAAACCTTTCTCAACTTCTTAACATATAAAATTTTTTTATTATACAACAGCGGACAAAAGGTACGAGGTCAGATCGCAGACATATTATGTTACACATATTTGACGCCCAACGTGGCCAATCGTATGGGAATTACATATTTTTTTTTTTACCATTCTATTTGACATGGTGCAACGCTTGATGTTGGCGGGATCATTTATAAATACCTTTGGAACTATGGTAGCAGCTGATTGTTGCTCAAAGTTGATGTCTATGCTCATTCGAGAAGAGAAACATAAATTTCGACGACCCATACCTTTTCTCTTCATTGTCAACTTTAAAGAATTCGAAGACTTTAATTTTGCCTTCCGATAACTGAACTGATTCCGCTTCTTTGCGGAATTTTATTAACAACTAAATTAACAACCTATTTTTAATTAAATGTTTTTTTTTTTTAAGTTATGAATAATATCCTTACAACATGCATATTTTTATATCGCAAATTAATTACATTATATCATATTATGTATATCATATATTGTCAACACGTTAAATTATCGCACATATTACCCAAAGCATATCTCGTTTAATTTTTTTCTTTTGGAGTTTTATCTTTAACTTTTGTTCCTTTTTGGGGCACTTTGCGTTTTAGTTGATAACATCTCACACACAAGTCGGCCTATTTGCTTTTATTTTTATATATTATTACCCCGTTAAACTCGAGTTACATTAAATAAATATGGCACACCGTTCAGGACATAGTGCTAAAGAATTCTTGTTTGTTATTTCGCAACCTTATTTTGAGTTAAATGAACGATTTAAAACAGCAGCCATACAATCACAAGCGTAGGTTGAAAGCTTGCGAACTTTCAATGTCACAAGCTCTCATTAATGAAGTTCTCAGCAGAGCGATGCCTTTAGGCAAATACCGTTAGATGAAGATTTGAAAGGGAAAACAACCTTCATCGTGCCTGGTCGCCCACTATATCGTTTTGTGATAATCCCTATGTCATGAAACATATTTTTACGTTTGCTAATTGTGTCTGAGTCTTTCAAGCAGCATCGTCAAACGTTTAAATATTGTGGAAAGCTAACTTAACGTTGAAAAGAGTCAGTTCCTTCAAGAAACAAGTAAAATATCTGGGCCTTTTAATAGGTTATGGCACCGTCCAAACAAACTCAAGCCATTGGTGGTTGCGGTTGGTATCGAAGTTTTATTCGGAAATTTTTCATCCCTGTCGGCCCTGTTGACCGATATGTTAAAGAAAAAGGTAAATTTCAAATGGTCAAATGCAGGAAAACTCTCTTTTAAAGAGAGAGATTAAAGAGCAATTATGTTCTGCGCCATTGTCATATAATCCAGATTTCACATGCCCAGCTTCTATCCAATCTGATGCAACTCAGTTTTGATTGTTTGCTGTGCTAATGCAAAGAAACAAATTGAATTTTATGTGGACAATGTACAAAGACACTGAAAACGCTTTTACACATATTAGATTTGTATTAATATTGTTACGGAAATCCCAAATTCAGTTCATTCCAACTAATTGATTTTCCAAAAAAATAAATTCCCTAGAGAGAGAAAACCCGAGTGCACATTCGCGCGGCGTCATGCAGCTGCCGGCCGAGGAAAACGATTAGCGGAAAAGCAAGTTAACGGAGTAAAAATGAAGCCATGCACTTAGGTAATAGTAAAATGCTTGTAAAAATGTATATAAATAGACTATTTGCGGAAAGCAGAGTCAGTCGAACAAGACCATTTGAGGTGAAAAAGAATATTAGACTTGAGAAGTAGAGAGTATTGCCAAAGTATAATGTAAATGATTCTACCCTTACAAAAATTGATTGTAAATAAAGGAGTCATGAAGTGAAAACGTGCAAGTGTATTTCTCTTCAAAAGAAATGATCTAGTGATACGATTCGTACCCAGAAAAGAATTTCGTAACAATATCATAGTTACCTTGTATTGTGTATTCGCCCGTTTAGGAAATAAGATAAAAGCTAACCTGCACATATAATTTTTCTTTGCTTTATAGAGACAAAATCGACTATAGATACATACACCATTCCATTAAAAAACTGATTGTTGCATGTATTTTGATGGATTTTTCACTTGAAAAGGGCATTTATTGAGAAAAATTGGTGCAATGTACATTAATTAAAATATTTTTCATCATTTTCTACAATTGTTTCTCACATTTCTGACAGCATGTCGATACAGTGTCGAAAGAACCATATTGGTTTGGCAGCAATCGACCCCTTTTTGCACTTCTTCAAGTGCATTTTCAGTTAATTTGCGAGGTAGCCATTTTCTCTCGTTTTGGATCCTTCGCATCGTATGTAAACATCTCGAAATAGTGGGTCAAAAGCTATTCAAAAGTCCTTTGAGAGCTTGAGCTGGATTTTCGTCCAATAAGTCTAGCATTTCATTGTTTTCGAGGTATTTTAGTCCTCCAGGCCGTTCTTTGTCATTGACCGCGTTTTTTGCCAAAATGATCACTTTTAAATCGTTGAAACCAAAATTGACAATTGAGATATAATGGAGCAGCATCACCGTAAGCTTCTAAACGTGTTTGGTAGGCTTTGCATGCCGTGAACACTTGCATTTTTTTGCTAATTTAACATTCACCTACACTTTTAAACATTTCTGCGCATGTCAGCACCAACCACGAAAACAATAACAGCAGTAGCCAGAACAATAGAGCAATCTGTAAAACTATAATAACAACATCATTATTAACAACTATAGCAGCACAATCATTACTATTCCTGTCTTCACCATCATCAGAAAATTTGCCACTGGCAGATTAATTGAAAAAACTTAAGTCCAATCTAAATTGTAAAGTTACAAATTATCATCTAAATCACATACGAAAAGACGAATATGTAAATACTAAGTAAACGTACCCAATCAAATTGAAAATTCCTAATACTTGTTTGTAAATGATTCCCAGCCTTTTTATCACTCTCTCTCTCTCTCTCTACCTGTCTTTCATTCACTGTCTTCCTCTACATCAGTTTATCTCATCTTTGTTTCATGTGCACAATAAACATCTTTACCCACACATATACATATCAATATAAGTATATATATTATAAATGAATATAAATAAAGACGAAATTCAAATCATATTGATGTTTGAAATTATATATCTAAATGTAAACTAAGCGTAAATTAAAAGAGGAGACTAGGATCTAGAGGCCGTCGGACGCAACCTCGTTGTCTCGTCTATAAAATTATGGGCCAATGAAGCCCATAAGAAAATGTGTTTTATAATTGCTGTGCATGTACAATCCCAAAAAGGCCAAGAGTTAATGAAAAATAATGGGGACGATGTCATATACAATGTAAAATCACCCGAAAAGCAACAGCGATAGTTAAATTCTTCGAATGTATTTATCCTCCAGTTCTGGCCTAAGTCTTTTGTTGTAGGTAAAAGTAAATATGTTTAGTTATATTCCTATAGATATTTGTAGATTTTTTGAAAAATTTGGGACATATAGAGGCGCCAAATTTGTATTTATATTAAAGTTAGTCTTAGACTTAGTCGATTACTTCAATGGCTTAACGACTGGAAAATAAAAATTGCGTTATTTGAAATAAACAGTTTTCTATATAGTTGTTTAGTTTCTCGTACTTATTTTTTCCGTTTTTGCTTATTTCTGTTAGGTCCAGCCATACTATGTAAATATATAATCAATTTTGCCTGTAAGTTCTTCATCTGCCGCGGATTTGTTTACTTTTTTTTTAATTCTGGTCGTTACCACATATTATTGCTCCCGGGGGTACCTTTGACAACTTTCTTACAATCAAATAAATATAGTCATTATTATATTGAAACACTATATTAATATATTATTTTTAATTTGCTCAGTTTTTTAACGCCGCCTCTTAATTTTTTAAGCTTCAAATTGTGATTTTGATAAACTAGCGGCCCTGTTTAAGCCTAAAATTGATATTGGGAACTTCTATTTTAAGTATTCCACCGAAATACCAAGTTTAATAGGAAGTGACAAAAACGCTGACAAACGAACACAATTACTGGTGCTATGACTTTGTCTTTTGTTCAACAGGCTTTCGCCTCGGCGGCATGGCTTGAAAACTGTTTAGCCTTGCATTATGTGTTGCTATTGTCTTCCGATATTTATTTAAAAAAAAAAAGTATAGGGAAAATAAGGGGGAAACTGGACGTTTGTTTGTTTACAAACAACCAAAATGGTAAACAAGAAAATCATACTAACGTAAGTAAAAGCAAAACTATATAAAATTTGTAGTAAATTAAAATAATGAGAAACAACAAATATTTTTAACATAAAAAAAAATGAAAGAAAGGAAGAATCCGAAAACGTTCATGAGTACAATAAAAGTAGTCAGTGGAATTCGTGCGTGCGCCGTTGAACAAAGTTAAAAGGAGCTAAAAGAATGACGTGTAAGTATTCTTTTGGTAATTTGCATAATTTATTTCAATAATCGTCAGCGGTACTTACCAGTCAATTACAAAGGAACAGTAGTAACGCTGTCTCTCTTCACACGCCACGGGGATATGGACAAATCTTTTAATCAAACCATTGGTCAAAGACGTCAAGAGTTGAAATAACTGTGGGCTCAGCTAACAAAAAAGCTAAATTCCATAGGTTCTCCAAACAGAGATATAACGTGATAGTAAAAAGTAAGTTTACGCAAATTATAATAACATTTTATTAGCATTTATTTTATATTTTCCTTTTCTTAGGTTTGGACCACACATAAGACATTAGATCACAAATATAAGACAAACAGCAAATTGCGTGGCAAAAGACTCTTCGCGAAAAAATCGGAGCGCCAAGCGAGAAGGTGACACAGACTGTGGAGCTTGACCAATTTAAAGGTAGCGATCGGTGATGAAGAAAACTTGTGTACACTCGGTGCACCAACTAAAATTTTTACAAACCGTGCCGTCCACAAATAGAACACAGTCGTGGATACAATGTACTATCTTTGGTTTATGTTGCAATTGTTTCTTATATATATTAAGAAAACTTTGTATAATAAATAGTGAAGCCGAGAATGATATTGCAATTAAGATTGTTATTTGTATTTTGAGGTACATTTTTGTTCTTTGAAATTTAATCATTTAAAATTTGTCGTTTTGGTTCGGTTGTTTGTAAGTGTAAATGCGTCCCTGGAAAACCACTATTACCTCTGAAAATTCAATAACAATGCAAGGCTGAGCTATTTAACTTTCGCTTGATTTGATAGTTATGTGAGAGAGTATTTCGCACCTTCTGTGCGTAGTAAAGCGAAAAACTCAAAATTTGATAGTGAAAATTAGCTCTCGTCGTACATAAATAGTACCCTAACGATACCGTCGGAATTTCAACCGTGTGATTTAGCTGCAATAATACGATGCAAGCTCAGAATTCAAATTGTTTATCGTATGGCATCACTGCAGTAATGCGCGATACAAATGTATTAAATTTGTTTAACGCTTAATAAAGTTATTACCTGTTCACTGATTATGATTTCAGTTAACTAGGTCTTATTTGGCCGGCGTACCTTGAAAGCCGTTTGCTTGTAAATAATGTATAGCTTTCGACGTTTGAATTTTAATTTGGCCAAATAAGGAACAAATTTCATGTTTTGTTTGTTTTACAAACAAATAGCATGACGAAATCAGTAGAAAAATCATGCAAACTTAAATGAAAACAACATTATATATGTTATATAATTCATATAATTTCATATTTTTATTTCTTAGGAAAACTTTGAATTGTGAACTGGAACTTTAATTTTAATGCATATCTTTTTATTTTATATAATAAATTTTACATTAACATATGAGTTTACCTATAAGTAATATACAATGTTTTAAAATTCATTGCCAATCAATTCTAGTTTGTATTGAATAAATAAACTTTTGAATTTTCACAAAACGTCTTAACCCGCACTTATTTTATATAAATTTTTTTGATTTCAATACAATTCAGTGCAGACGATATGCCGATTCCTATGGCCTCACTTATTCGCCTCAACTGCGAGGCGAACTCGTCTCAACTCTGGCGATATGTCGACAACGTCGTCAAAATAAGTTTGTCTTGATAAGGGAAATTAAAACTTTACAAACATAATTTTCATGTAGTCGCCAACCGCTCTAATAAAATATTTATATATGTATACGCAAAACTTGTATGTATTGTTACGAAATTTTCTAAGAGAAATACACTTCCACGTTTTCACTTCAATATTCTTTTATTTACAATAAATTTCCTTAAGAGTAGGATTATTCAAAACTTGCCTTCCGCAAATATTCTATTTGTATACATTTTTAAAAGCATATTACTATTACCTAAGTTCATGGATTCATTTTTAATCCGTTAACCTGCTTTTCCGCTAATGTTTTTCGTGGGCCGGCAGCTGCATGACGCGCCGCGAATGTGCACTTGGTTTTTCCCTGCCTAGGGACTTTTTTTTTGTGGGAAAATTAATTAGCTGAAATGAACTAGACTTGGGATTTGTTGAAGTTACTTCATTTTCTTGTTTAGTGGAATAATATTTTGTTTATTTTTTTTTAATATTTTAATATGTATTCCCTGGTAGTACAATATAGTAAAAAGAATGTAGGCAACGGATTAGGTTTAATAAGCGTTTACTTTTTGTTGAGCGACAAAACCCTATAATAATGCGACTCACAGTATATATATTCCTCAACATTACTCGATTACTTAATAACGACATCTTAGTTTTTTTTTTTTTTTTTTTTTGGTTTGTTTAATGGAATGGAGCAGATCTGTTGGAGATAAGACTAATATATCCAGTAAAGTGATGAACGTTTGTTATTTGTTGATACCTTGTGCTTCATCAGTCTATTATTATGTATTGAAAAGTTTATGATACGCAATTAAATAGAAGCTTTGGCGACTTAACAGTATTAATTAGGCAATTGGTGTAAAAGGAGAAAAAAGTGTTCAGTTCCTTACCTTTCGCAAAATAAAAATTTTTGTTGGTTCAGCTGCTTGTAAGTAGAAAATTTTGTTTGGATTTTCACGCAAAGCGCGAACTATTTCGCCTACGGCTGATTTGATAGATGTGGGAAAGCGTCTCACTTTTTTTGCATACATAAAGCAAAAAAACTCAAAAATGAAACCTACCCATCCTACCTTGGATTACGCCGCACGTATTGTTTGTTTATATTACTGGTTTTAAGTATTGTTAACATGTATGTTTTATTGATCATTGCTGCACATTCCGCTGCAGTGGAACTACTGCCTGGTTCTTGTTTCAAGTAAGTCTATTTTATTACCAATAAGTACATTTATACCACATACTTCAGTTGTTTTCAAAAATGAATTTACCTCCTTGTTATTAACATTAAGAAATGATAACGTTTTTGGGACTAATTTCATATGAACGTGTTCGCGGACAGTAAAAATGCAAAAAATGGGAGTCAATTTATTTCAAAATTAGTTGTGACACCCGAAACCTGATTGAACACATTTTATAAGCGTAGTAAGAAGATCATATTTTAATCGATATGACACGAATGCTATTGTATTCACGAATATATGAATCAAATTTTTCAACCGGTATGACATGAATGCTATAATATTCTGCAATCTGCTCTCTTTCTAGTGTACAAAAATTTACGAATTTAAAGGCGCTTTAAATAAAGTTGTAAATACAAAGAGAAAAAATAAAATAATATGGGAAAATCTAAGGCATCAGTTAATCAATACTTTGACATGTACTAAACGCCAGGGTTATAAAAAACTAAATGAAGAACAGTTGGCTTTAAAATTTCGTCCACGAAGGTGTTAAAATATTTTGATGTCAATTTTAAATTGGGTCTTCACTTTTCGAGCAATTTCGAGGTTGGTTTAAATTCTGTATGCTGATTTGAAATTCCCAAAACAGTTGCAGTGTGCATGTAGTTATGATCCATTTATACAGTTTTTCTGCTTTCATTTGCTTCTGTCTGTTTCATTACCCGACACCAACAATGCAATGACCGATTGAGCAAATATACAAGCAAGCAGCCTTGATATTTGCTTTACGTAATGGATAAGGGTTATTCATAATTTTGTTGAGAGAGTGAAAGCAAAAGAATGTAAAGAGAGGTCGCGCAACGCCGATTTTTTAATAATATACACTTCATGTAGCAAATTTTTGATTTATTTTCGTGATAAAATACCAAAAATCATGCAGTGTTTCCATGTAAAAGCGTTCTTTTCATTTATGACGTCGGGTCCAAAAAGTAGACGTACGTGATCCAAACACAGTTAACTTGTATGTCATACTACCATTGTTAACTAATTTTTACTATGATATATTAATATTAATTAATCGTAGTTAAATGGAATGGTTAAAGCAATTGACTGAAATAAGGCTAAATTTCCTATCAATTTTAAACGCTGAAATGCCTTGACTCTGGGAATTCCGCAATTTTTTCATATAACGGTTTGTTGAGGATAACGGGTTATATGAAATCAGTGTGCTAAATTTTATCAATACATTTTAAAAATACCGAACAGTTTAAATAGAATTATACATGGGCAGAAGAGATGGGCGGGCAAGCGTTTAATCGAATCAGAAAATATTTCTTTTACTAAATTTGGATCACGTCAGCTCACGTTTTTCTCTTCTACCCACATGCAAGCGTCCATGAAAAGTATAGGTTCATATGCAAGGAAGATAAACTCTTTGCAGTATCATCAAATTAATAAAGACTTGTCCGATTAAAAGTCAAGTAGGGTATTTAGAGGAAGCTTCGCCTGACTTTAATGCTTATACTTGTTTCTTCTTATTTTCTTTAACGTTTATTATACAATAATTATTTGGTTTCATAAAAAATTTAAATGAACATTTTTAGTATAATTGTTGCTGTTATTGATTCGATTGGTATTGTAAATGTCGGCTTAAGCGCTGAACACAATAAGTGCATTTGTATCGTGCATGCGCACAGACGTCGAAATATGATTCATCAATCAAATCGGTGCTTCATAATACTTCGTCTTTTGAGTGATCTTTTCCATGATTGATAAACGTGCTTAGGCCAGTTTTTACCAGCTACTGTACAACGATTCTGAATGCATCTAAGCTTGTCTTTTATCTTATCGTGTTTTCTTGTGTTCAACCTACACCCCGCAATTTTTGAATTATTTTGATCAAATTTAATATTCTGACGTGTTTTGCCACTTTCCACATAACGCCTTTATTGAAAAGTCATTATATGAATAACTACGAAGTGCTATGGGGTATTTGTTGGTAGGCTGTGGCTCACTATAGGGCTTTTATGTGTTTTTTATGGATTTCGATTTTAGTTCCTGGATCAGAGAAACAAAATTTCTGAAGAACTCTCCAATACATTTCAAGGCATGCTTGTAATATGAAATAAAATTTTATTTTTATAAAAAAACGCTACGTGATGCTTTCTTTCTACAAAAAAGTAAAATATGCAAACACAAGCCGAAAAACATGTGAAATATATGGTGAGAATGCTGAGAGTGAACGAAGGAAGGAAGTTCGATTCCGTTCCGAAAATTTCGATGACAAAGTTGCACCTCGCAGTCACTGAAAAAGTTGATGAAATTTTGCAATTGGCACGCAAGCTGTCAGGAAATAGAGAAGCCACTAAACATCAACCACATGACAGTTTGGAATCATTTGAAAAGAGCAGACTACAAAAAGAAACTCAAAACCGTGAAAAAAACCGCGAAGACTTTTCAATATGATCTCATATATTCTGTTTTTCTTATGGCATAAATAGCTCTGATAAAGTACGTATAATATGCGCTAACACGTATTATATCACTTTATTCTGAGGAGAGTGACTTCCAGGTCACTAACTATATGTATCGTGTTAAGCACAAATCTGAGGACTACAAGAAACATGACATATTTATGGCCTACTCTTGCACAGATCACTTTATTATAAAGATATTAATAACAAGGCAAAATACAATGGTATAAACAGCAAATTTTTAAAAGCTGCTTAAAAAACAACGTATAGAAAATGGATGGAAATATAGTTGTATTATTTTTATTAAATTAGGTGGAAAACGGGTGAAGGGAGGCATGCAAAAAAAACGTACTTTTTTTTTTTAATTTATTTATTAATCAATTTCATTAGATTGCATCATAAAAAATTGTTAAAATAGTTTGATAGGAATAAGAAAAGATGTAATATTAAAAACCGGCCCAGAGTGAAGTGATTACGAGTGAATTATTAACGTATTGTTTTAATATAGTGTTAGTTTGATATCTTCAGTAGATGTCAATATTGGAATTACTGGCTGTTCCCAATAGTTGTATTCCATAGGTCCAAATTAATTTTGGAATTGTTTTATACATATGGTTTGGATTGTGGACCTAATAACCAATGGAGGCGTTTCTTTCAATGTTTAACTCTTTTAGCTTTTATGTGAGTTGTCCATGTGAGTCTACGGTCTATATCTAATCCTAAGTATTTAACGTTATCATTTTGTGGAATGCAGCAATTGGTAAGGGATACATTTCGACAGTTTCCTCGATATAAATTAAATGTTACATGTGTAGATTTTACGTTTTAGCTTTATTTTCTATTTTTCTAACTACATGAAATCGAAACATTTTCTCGTTGGATCTGAATTGAGGCATTGCTGCAATGTGTACTAGCAGCTAGTATTGCAGTGTTGCGATTAAATCATTATGTAATACAGGCATGTCAAATGTAATCATTGTGCATAAGATTTATCCTAAAACATTACCTTGAGGTACATCAGCTTGAACATTATAAATTTCTAAAAATTCTATATTTATTTTTACATAGTATTCTCTGCTACTAAGATACGATTTTAGAATTGGGTTGGAAGTTGTTTTTTTAATTTATAATATAATCCGGTGTGCCAGAGTTTATCAAATACTTGCTGTATATCTAAAAATATCCTTGAACAATATTTACCGTTTTCCAAGCCATCTCGTATATTAAAAACTAAGCACTGTTCGGGTGTACCATGCTAATGTCTGAATCAAAATTTGTATTCAGGTAAGTCTTTTCAACTCCGGTAACATTTTGTTCAGAAATATTTTTTCAACTATTTCGGAAAATGTAACTAACAAACTTATTGGGCGATATGATGCAACAACATTTCTTGGTCTAGGTGTCATTAATATCTCCGCACGTTTGCAATGCGAAGCAAAGTGGTTTAGTCTGAAGAATTGAATTGAATATTAGTGTAAGTAAAATAATTACGCTTTTCGATGATTCTTGAACAAGTTAATCGTACCGCGGAGATTTTTTGCAATTAAGTTTCATTATTTCTTCCCGAAGTTCCAGAGGTGAAATATATTATTATATTGTATATAATAGTTGATTGGCCATTCCATCGGACGGGGTCTATCTTAGAAGTTTACTACAGCATATAAATTATGAGGCTGCAAGTTTTTATGTAAATATAAACCAAACGTTTCGACTTCATCTGTCGTGATCCATAAACCGTTTTCATCTTTGGTAGGTATATTTCGCTTTTCTGGACGTGTTAAGTACCTAGTGGCATTTCATAAGTAGAACTCATCACTTCAAGTAAAATTTTGTAGATAGTTTCCAATCCGTTAATTTTTTATTTCTACCAACCGGAGTTTAAGATCCTTACATGTTTTGTTTAGGATTCGTTTGTCATTTGGATCTCCGCTCGCCATCCAAATTGTTCTTAATATTCTTTTTTCCGAACCATTGATCTGATTTCGGTAGTTAAGAAAAATTGATTTTGATAACCTTGTGTTAGTAGGTGTTCATAAAAATCCAGCTTCATGAATCGGAGTAATAAATGTTTTCACCACATCATTTAATTCCATTGCCGCTTTAATGGGTATGTTTAGATTAATGTTTCTATCTATCCAAGTGGGTAACATGTTAAAATCAGTCTTATGATTAAAAATCTTATATTTTATTGACTGGCAATGAAGGAATGTATTGAGGTTGAGTGAGGTTAAGTTACGCTAAATATTATTAATGACTATTATAAAGAAAAACTTTAAAAAAAAACTTGCTTGAGAAGAATCGTAAATAAAATAAGTTATAGTCGAATTCAATTGATTTTTACAAGTAAATCTTATACTAATTAATATTACACACTAGTATGAAGTATATAACGAGAAGTAAAGAAAAGAAAAAAAAACACACACAAACAATTGAATTGTAAATAATTCATGTATAAATAAATAAGAAAGAAAAAAAGCATGTACAGAGGCATATTTGCAACCAGTACGGAACCAAGTTACAAGTGAACCCCTAATGCATGGCATACATGCCAACGCTTAGCAACCGATAATAGTAAACAACATTAGTTGATTTTCGAAACGAAGTGGGATGTTAAGATTGCAAGTTGGCTTAAATACGACATAGGAAAATCGCGCATATTAAGCATATTTGTTTTGATAGACTTGAAAGAGTCCGATATTGAAATTAAGTGATAGCTATCATTAAAGGTTTCTACAAAAGGCTCTGAACGGATTGAAAATCTGGTAAATTTATTTACATTGAGTAAGCTTTATGTAGATGAGGTCCCTAGAAAAGGGATTAGGGACATTGCAGGTTTATCGCACCAAGTAATGTAGACGAATCGAGAGTATCACACTAAGAATAAATCTACGTTGGACATCAACAAATTAGGCGATAATTGCATCATTCGTGTATCAGCACGATTAATAGGCTGGCCTGGTTGGAACTCAGGATAACTGTTAAATTTGACAGTTAAATTAATTAGGTTCTTACAGATTTCGTTAAATCCTGGTGACGCTTGTTTGAACAGTCTGCGAAAATTTGCATCCTTTTGACCGGAATTTGAACAAGACCAGTCCAGTTTTGTTAATGATGTGATCAAAATGTCTGCCTTTAAATTCCGCATATTTTCGTTCTGCTCACGCAACACACAGTCAGCACTATAAAAATTATTCGGATAATATATTTAGGTGATATATTTTAATTCGAAACTTTTGCATTGCCCCTCACTCTGAATTTTAGCTAACAGCTGTCTATGATAATACTGTGTAGATGTTAAACATTGCACTATTATAGCTATTGTTATTAAAGATGTTGGCATTTAATGTATAATTGTTGTTGTAGTGAGGTATACCAATAATATAACCGATCCAACACAAAGCACACGGGTTTATATAGTAACGTAAGCCGTCTTTTCGTCACATTACGTTTTTTTATTTAATTCATTTGGAAGTAAGTTCGTACCGCTGAATTGTGAATTTGAGCACAGTAAAGGGTTCATTTACATTAGGACATTTATTTACAAGTTATTCATAGGAACTTATATTTACAATGCTTTCAATTTCAAGCAATTGTTATTAATTTTTCGCCAGCCACCAGCTGCATAACGCACCATGAATGTACACTTGGTTGTCACCTTTCTTTAGTATTTTGTTTCTTAGACTAATTTTTACGAAAATTCAAATCACCAGTTTCACATTTTCGCAATAATATTATTGCTGTTGTGCGAGATGATTTTTTCAAAGAGGTAGCCATATAAAACAAACCAATTTTTTTTGGGATCATTTTATAGTGAAATTGTTAGTATTTTGGATGCTGTTGATTTCAAATTTTAATTTATTTATAGTTTGGTAGGAGTTTTGCTGCCATATTTATTTTTAATATTATTGACGACACTGATGTTTATGATTTTAATTGATATTGTTGTAATTGCTGTTGTACAGAACAGAACAGCCAGTTAAATTAGAGCGTTAGCTCCTGACAAAAAAAAAAAAAAAACACTTGACACCGTATCGCTGCACTAGTATTTATTTTTATATTTATTTTTCGCAAAGTATTTGTTGGCTTTTAACAGAATTTTAACAATATTTAATCAAAACTTTTATTAAAAACCGGAGAATCACTCTTATGCCTGAAATTGATTATTGGTTGTAGGAAAATGAGTAGGCGATTGTTTTTTTTGTGATTGGATTTTTTTTGTCAATCGAGACAGTTTTGTTTTGAATTGGTAGTGATTAATCATTAAAATTCGAACAAAAAGAAAAATTTTGATGTTTACAATTTTTGAATAAAAATCTTTTTAAATTGCGAATAGAAAATTTTTGCTTTAAGACTTTCAAATTAATTCATATCAATTAATAATAAAAATAAAAAAATAACAATTGTAAAATTTGTTAAAAACGTTACGGATACGTTTTGAAATGTTGAGATAGGGCCCGCGGATAACACTAATTCCTCTACGCCTGCAGTGGATCTGCGCAGCAGAACTCGAGAAATTCAAAGATTTGGTGATTTATCCAGACCGAGTCAAAGCCCTCAACAACAACGAAAAATCCTAAAGTTTTCTGTATCTCCTATCGCATTTGAAAATAAAGACGTTCAATAGGCTGCAACGCAAGCTCAAGTCCTTCGAAATGATTGGTCACATCTCACATAATGATTGGTAGTGTTAAGAGTTTTTCTGACGTCAATTTGA
>KK502746.1:153824-256028 GCA_000688735.1 Glossina austeni
ATTTATTCAAAGCTCCTCAAGCCTCAAGGCATGAGGGCTACGTCCAGACCCTCGTTTGTGAACGTCCTCCCACGAAGCGAAGTAACGGCTTCAGCATGGTGAAGGCAATTCCTGTGCCTATTTTTTCTGCTTCTGGCGCTCACAAATAATCTTCAAGACACATTCTCTTAGCTTCGTTCGTTTCTGGTTGCTGCGGAGTGCAGCTTGCTCCGCACTCCGTTCGGCCTTTGTTGGTCTGTGCCTGGTGGCCGGCGTTCCCTGAGTTTTCGGGGCCGTTGGGAGATGCGGCTTTTCTTAGGGTTTCGACCGGGTTAGTGAAGGTTTACCATCGGACGGGCTCCCAAGCGGAGCTTTTGGTAGAGATGTGTCTATGGGCTTTTTGACAGCGTTGTGCTCCCTCTTAGTCCCTTTATTCGATGAGGCATTTGTCTCTACTCGCACCGAATTTGTCTCTACCGATGCACCTTGCCCGTCGGCGGCCGAGATCGTCCTTTCGTTGCCGCTCGATCTCAATGAAACCACACCAAGTCCATTACTGGAGAGGATATTCTTCAGCCGTCCTGTCGAAGATTCCTACACTGCCAGGGTTGGAAACGTTGCGTTCCTTCTAGTCTGCTTCTGGAGTACCGTCCAGTACTCCATGTTTAGTTTAAATATATATATTTTATTTTATTGAAATTTGCTCAGTTTAACTAATTCAAATATATATTTTGCTTTGCACATCCATGTTTGTGTGTTGGTCTGTTTGGCATAACTGACCATAGACAACGATATCACAAAATTACATAATCCAGACCTTGAAGTGTGTCGTCGTTGTTTACATTAATTTGCTTAGGTTGCATTTTTGGGACACACTTTAAGTTCTTCATTTCTCTGGAGTAAATAAACGCAAAAATGCAAGGGCATCATTTTATGTATTCATTTATTACACTATAATTCTAAGTTAGTTTATAAGAATTGTAATTTAAATATTCGCATTTTACCAATAAAATTCGTCTTTGTGAAACACATTGGCCGGTATTTTTGGTATCTTAGGATTTCATCCAGTTCCAAGTGCTGGAAGAGCCAAATAAAAGGGTTGGTACGACCAGATGAACCATTTGGTCGGCTACTATCAACTAATTAGGTTTTTCACAAACAACACAAACATTTTGGTAAGCCTGACGTGATTACAATTCACGCAGGCTGCCGCATACATCAACACTCAGCATTTAGGCAGTTATTCTGGCCCTCTAGGAATTTGAGAATTTGCGGCGGCTCGACGTTTTCTCCTCCGGGGAAATATTCGATAAACATATGAGGTCGAGGTAATTTTTCGTCACACACGGCTTTAACGCAGCTTCTTTGCCCTTAAGCACGGACTAATCGGGGCGGAAAAAAAAGCCAAAAAACTCAGCTGTTACATTTAACTTATGTTGACTACGTATCCTATCCGGAAGAGCACATTGTGTCGCCCTCAGTTGCTTATGTTTCCAAGATGTCTTTAGGTAGTCGACTGGGATGATTCCTTACTAAATCTATCGTTTCATTATAAGAGGGAGAAGCACTGTATGCCACAGTCGCGGTTGTGTTTATGGTTCCACTGAGATACCCCGTACTCCTGAGAGCTCATGCCACTTTTAATTAATGCTCGAAGGTGATGTTTAGCGGCTTCATTTTGCATCTTTTCCTGCCGCGCCTTCCGTTGGAGAAGGTCCCTCGGAGATGGTTTTAACCTCGTTCTTTGCCCCCTCGTATGCTTTTCCAAGCGACTCCGAGAGCCGAGGAGAACGCCTTTCTCCTTTGTGGGTATGCTGCCAGTTCCTAAGCTGTCCTCGGACATGACAACATCTAATTTCCTCTGCGGATTCGAAATGCGCGTCCACTTGAGGATTTGATTTTGTTAATGCTTTTTTTGCTTCCTTCTCCGCCTTTCTAGTTCCATCATTTTCTGTTAAGGGAGCAGTGGAACCTCGTAAAGGGTACAGCATTAATGTGGCACATGATGGTCTGGATGGAGCTTGTGCATGTGGAAAGTGCTAAGGTAAAGTGCGCGTTCATCCACCCGGCCCTGCGAGTACATTCCGCCTGTCGTTCTGTGGCCATCATTTCCCTTGAACAGCGGTACAAAGTGCTCACACCTCGCCACGTAACTAATTATACTCTACTCTACTGTCAGGTTTTTAAATAATAAATAAGGTTTCCGACCCAAATTGTATTTGTCTTTGGGTACCATGATCGCAAGTGACGTTGGGAACTGCACCCACTCCAATTCAATCTACATCAGCAGCTAGAACAACAAGACATTTCAAGTCGTTATTCATATTTGTATTGTTAGATTATAAGTACATTTCCTCTTCATTAAAAGCGTTTTTACCTTACTCACTAAAAGAAAATTGTACTTCACGAGTTTACTTCAAAGTATATTGAGATAGCAAATCGACGGTAGGAATCAATTAATCTAGGAAATGCTCTAAACGCTTGCTCATGCTGTAACTCTTTTATTTTCCACCTTATTGATACAATCGCACGAGCCTAACTCAAACTTTCATAAATTCAGAGTTTTCTAGGTTTTCATGTCTGTTGTGTCTGTCTAACCGCCATACGTTACAGATTTCTTGCGTGCTCGTCGCGTTATACTTAGCGATTAGTTTGTCATCGACTAATCGCAACTTGAGGACTCTTGCTATTTCTCATGTACATCAACGATCTTCCGTCGATAATTAAGGTCAGCCATATCCTAAGGTACGCTGATAATGTTAAATTGGTTTCTTCATTTTTCTTGGAATCGTACAGCAATCTCCTTCAATTTTATCTAAATAATTTGGTCACACAGTGATTATATAACTTTACGGCATTACACATAAAAAATGTCTTCAAAAAAACGTCTTAGTTTCCAAAGACTTTGGCGACAAGAAAAGGACTCTTGAAACGAGGTTACAATTTACGAAAAGTCCCAGTACCCCGAGCCTCATGTTCGGTTAGCGCCACATCACCAACGACATACTTGTTCTTAGCGACGATTTACTCATTAACAATACTGCTACGCATTTCAGTTGTCTCTTGCCCTGCGAGACATCGTTCTTCGCCTAACGCGGGTAAAATACGATTTTGGAAAGTATCACGAAGATGGTAACCAAATAGAAGGTCATCAGGACCGTTTTCTCGTAGTTTTGTTTAGCATTTTATTGATAGACCACTGAATATTCGATAACGTTACAGCCCACATTGAATCATTGGTTGCCGTCGGCAGTAGCATAGACAACAAGGCATGGATCGTTTGACATGGTGACCTCTAGCCGTTTGGACAGCATTCAGCGGTTACAATACTCATAGCCATCCCAAAGAAACTTGTCCACTCATTCAGCGTTGAAAGAACACGCATACGTGCTTTTGAAGGCATGCAGAATTATTAATTTTGTGAAAGTATCAACAATAACTAAGATGTAGCATTTTCGTCTACTGCTTGTACGAAAAAGACCCAAATGGTCCAAATGGTGTCAGTTCTATTGAATTGCACTAATATCGCCCTGACGTTTGCTGTATGCACACTAGGTACAGCCATTAATATAACCTTTAGCAAAATTCCACGTCCTTGGAAACCAAGCATAGCTCTTGAATCTTTCGATCGTTTTGTCAACATCCGCTTTATCGTGATTCACTTGCGCTATTCCAACATATCACTTCCGGAACCACCGATAATATTTTTCCTCCAACCTTTCGAAACAATCGACTTTCCTGTACGGTGCAGCCCTTATCGATCGTTTTGTCTTTCGTATTCCTTTTTTTATAGCATCATGTTGTATCTACATTGAGCATAGCCAATCGCTTTCACGTCACGACTTTAATCTTTTTTAATAGTAACTTTAATTTAATATAGTAACGAAATCGTTTTAGTATTTCTATCACCGCAAGTGCTTCCAATTCGTAATTATCTACATTCTTTTCATTATATATAAAAGCCTTTCAACTCTGCAGTACATTTTTACGTGTTGTTCAGTTTCTCTGGGAAAAACTAATTTTGAATTAACTAATATTCCACTTTTAAGCTGTTTCATCGTATTTTAAATAAAAGTGTTAAAAAAACGTAGATGCTTTGCAATCGGTAAAAGGTCTACGCCAGGCGTGTAAGAAACGTCATCAGAGAAATATGCATTTCCACAAGCTCTTCAAACATACGCAAAGTACGTTCTATAAGGTATACAATGATCTGAAGAAGTGTAGCATACTTGAAGGCCTCTAACTAAATGCATAAGTTCACTTTTGACTCTTAGAAGTAAATAATAAACTAATTAATATTAAAGACTAGTATAAATAATACAAGGGGAAATAAAAAAAAATAAAAAAATAATAATTATATTTATTAAATAACAATTCATGTAAATAAATAAGAGAAAAAAAAGCATGCACACAACTAGCACAGAACCAAATTGCAAGTGAACCCCTAAGTCACCGCAAACAAGCAAAAGCTTGCCAACCGATACAGTAAACAACACCACTTCATTTTTGAATCATAATGACATATTAAGGTTAAAAATTTGTTTAAATACGACAAAGGCAATTCGCGGGTATTAACCAAAATTGTTTCGATAGACTTTATAGAATCGGATATTGAGGTTAAATCATCATAAAACAGACATCATTCAGGTTCCTGCAAACAACTCTAAAAGAGTTAAACAGCTCATAATTATATTTACATTGACTCAGCTTAATGAACATGAAGAAGTGTTTAAGGGCTTTAAAGTTTTCCTACCAAGCAATATGAACGAATCGCTAGTACCATACTTAAAGGGCTCGTAACTAAATGCGACTAGCTTGCCGAAATTGGGAAAAGAGAAATTACAGAATTTTTATAATTTGTATGTGTTGTAAGCGGAAGTATGGTGTAGTGAGTCAACTTACTTCGCCAGCCAGTAACAAACAAAGCAAATTAGTTAAAAAACATTTTAATAATTAAAATAAACAATGTACAATAATAAACAATAATAAATTAATAGTAATTAGGTATTCGATAAAATATCTAATTAATGATTATGTTAAATAATATGAATTATAAAATTAATACTAATAAAGTTGTTGACACAATAACTAATTTAATTAACAATAAAATTTAACTCACCTATTAATAAATTCGTCGAATGTACATTCGTGTTTTTAGACAAAAGAATTTTTATACTAATTTCTTTTTTTTTTTTATACAAAAAACTAAACAATTAAGAGCTGCTGAATTGACGAAATCGGTTTCCTGGCAGCCATATTGATGTCGTTGTTATATGAAATGTATGTCTATGAGTTTGAGTTTGCAGTTGGCGTAGATTTCTAATCTGCTTTTTCTTCGAGCTTTCAAATACATTATCGAAGGGGACGAGTATACTGTTTTAGTGATTCAGTTTGCGATATCTGAACATATTCCTATCATAAACACTTTGTTTCAAATTGACGTCAGGAAAACTCGTAACACTGCCAATCATTATGTGTCATGTGACCAATCATTTCGAAGGACTTGAGCATGCGTTGCAGCCTATTGAACGTCTTTATTTTCAAATGCGGTAGGAGATACAGAAAACTTTAGGATTTTTCGTTGTTCTTGAGGGCTTTGACTCGGTCTGGATAAATCACCAAATCTTTGAATTTCTCGAGTTCTGCTGCGCAGATCCACTGCAGGCGTACAGGAATTAGTGTTATCCGTGGGCCAGTTTAAAACGTATCCGTAACGTTTTTAATAAATTTTACAATTTTTATTATTAATTGATATGAATTAATTTGAAAGTCTTAAAGCAAAAATTTTCTATTCGCAATTGAAAAAGATTTGTATTCAAAAATTGTAAGCGGCATAATTTTTCTTTTTTCTTTTTCCAATTTTAATGACTAATCACTAGTAAATCTGTCTCGATTGACAAAAAAAAAACCAATCACAAAAAAAAAAACAATCGCCTACTCACTTTCCTACAGAAGCTGACTGATCACTTCTGAAGATATTTCTAACGGTGATTTTGCATCTTGTCTACCTAACGTTGTCATTACTGAGAAAGAGTCATTATATGATTTTAACAGTGGCTCGTGTCTTCAACTACAAGTCTCATCCCATCATTCCCATTTTCGATCCTTATCTCGATCATCGGGATCACCATCGATCACGTCAGTTATGTCTAATAATAATCCTTTCGTTTCCTGTCGAAACCACAACCAAATCCTATTCAACCGGATCTATTGATAGGTTGATTTCAGACGAGAGTAGAGGAGCTAAGTGATCTGCAAATATCGCTTCTGTGTCGACAGATGTGGATAGCGTACCTACCGTAAAACATCAAAACCCACCAGTCGAGTAGCTGAGGATACACCAATTGACGACATTTTGCAATTTATATACGTCAAAAATCCTAATATACCAAAAGGGCTAGCGTGCTTAAATTTAGCTACGAGCAACCACGGTAATCTTGGTGCGGCAATTTTGCGCTTAGAGACTATTATCTAAGAACTCCTGGCACGGTACCAAAAGACAGCGCAGTTCACTTATTGCTGCTATTCCTTCTACCACATTTACCGACACAAAAAAACTAATTATAGAAAGACTTGGCTTCATTATTCTTTGTTAGAGCCCTTAACCCTAAGCCCTGGACGTTGTATGCAGATAGTATCGGTTATGATTATCATGTCTTCGCTTTTACGGAAACGTGGCTAAAGTCCAACATATTAAGTTCTGAAATATTTTGTGCTGATTACACAGTATGTAGACAAGATAGACACTGTAATCCAGGGGGATGTTCTGTTGGTTATATGCAACTTCTTTTCATCCGAGTTAGTTTCTTTCGGTTATTCGATCGATGCTGCATTTCTGTGTGTCCGTATCACTTTAGAAGATAGAAATATTTTTATTTCTTGTTCCTATATGCTTCCATCGTCCGATATAGAGATCTAGCTAGTGTATCCCAAATGTTGAAACCAATAGATTTGTTGATCGCATTGGGGGGCTTCAAGTCGCCATACGTGTCATGGAATACGGATGAACGCTCATGCCGCTTGGTACCGTCTTATAGGTCTTGTGTGTACGAGGAGTTCTTTGAAGCAACTAATTAATTCTCAGAATAAAATTCTCGATCTAATCTTTACCAATATACCCGATATATCAGTTTGCCGAACTGATCCATTTGTTATTCCTGAAGATGTTTATCATCCTACAACTTCCCTTTCGTTGGACAATACCACTAAAAAGTTAGAAACAAATGATGCCGAAGTCAAACGGTATCTCTTCAATTAAGAAAATTTTTTCCTAGTTAACACCTGGCTACGTAAATACACGAACATTTAATTTACCATACCTACTTTCTGAATTCTATTCTCATAAACAAAGCCATTTCAATTTTCGTTCCCTTTACTTTCCTATTCGTCCGATTTCGTTGTCAGACGAGATCAGAAGAACTCGGAATGAAAAGAATAGGCTATTTAAGATGTTTAAAAAAAGTTGGTCTTCAGTTGATTTTTCCTGTTATAGTTGTGCTAAAAATATACATTTTGTAGTTAATAAAAGGTGTTACAGCGATTATGCGCATAAAATGCAAGCAAATTTTAGGAACCCCTTACCTTGAGAATATGGTGTGCAATGATCTTGGTATTTTACTCGATCAAAAAATGAGCTTTAACCTTCATATTCAATCAATTGTAAATAACGCCAACTGGGCTTTATAAAAAGACACTCGAAAGATTTTGATAGTCGCTACAAAACGAAGAGTTTGTATGTGGCCATTGTGAGACCTATTTTAGTGTATGCGCTAATTGTCTGGGCTCCAAGCTATTTTTGTCAGATAGACAGTATAGAATCAGTTCTTTCTTTTTGCCTTGTGTGGATTACGGTGGACTACGTCCTTACCTCTTCCGCCCTATGAAAAATCGCTTAAAATTATTCGATTTATCGGTGCTTCAGAAGAAAAGGTACATGTTAAGAATGTCCTTCGTGTTTAAGTTGATAAAAGGAGCTATTAGTTCCTCATTTTTGCTGTCAATTAGCTTAAAACGTTCCATATCGTTTTTCTAGGCATTATGTTCCAGTTAAGCTCACTCAATGTCGCACAAATTATAAGCTTTTTTCGCAGTTCCGCGTTGGTTGTAAAAACTTGAAGAACTTTATACGTACGGTTCATTTCCTGATACGGTCGCAGTACTGTAATTGTGTATATTAACGAAACGAAACGAGGAACCTTTAGCTATACATGTTGGACGCTGGTATTTTTCTATTGCTTCTATTGTTCCTGGTAAAAAGCTGCGGAGTCACCTGATGACCTAGAAATTCAATCTCCGTTCGGAGGAGCTCATATTTGTTGGTATTCAACGTTAAATCGGCTTCCTTTGGAGTTTTGCGAACTATTTTCAATTTTGTTACCATTTCATCAATCAATTCAAACGCTACCTGTCAAATAGTCGTCCAAATAGTGCAACCTCAGCTATAGCATAGCCATTAAATTGGTGTGTTTTTAAGCCCAAACGGGATTTGATTGAATTCGTATAACCTATCGTTAGTAATGAAAGCGGAAGGGTACAATTTTTTTTCTACTCTAACACGTCTTGGCTCGCATATTCTGACTCTGAGAGAGATATAATTTCTTTCTCGACAATTTATCTTATAATGTCGGACATTATTTTCCTGTTAGACACGGCAACACGATACGAAGATTGTCATACTTTTTTCTCTTCATTTGGTTTCTCGTATTTATATTCGTATTTGCATGCGTGTTGCTATCATGCATTGTTCTTGTTTGCAGAGATAATCAGATACTTACTACGTTTCTCTCATATTCGTTTAGAATTTCACGTAATTTCTCGACAGTGTGAACACGTTACGCTGCTATTGGCATTTTTCATTAAGGCCTTTGCGTACATATTTGACAATGGCGAGCCAAACCGTTAGCCAAAGCCTAAAGCTGATATTCTAAAGCAGTAGGCTAATTTTCCTTACGTATGCTACCAAATGTATTGAAATGGATATCTGCTTCCACATCTGCCGTTGAAAATCCTTTCATTGAAATAGTTTCGAAATCCAATTGACACGAATGTTTGCGCCTAGCCATAGACGTGCTGTCCTTTTTCATATGACTATACACCGCAAGCATGAGTTACATTTTGTCCCAATCATAAGCTCTAATTGCGCAGGTCATCCTCTATATAAACGGTTTGGTGAAAAGTCTCTGTTTAGTGGGCCAAATTCAGGAAGCGTTTCGGCAATTTCTTTTACACTTAATCGATATATTATGGGGACCACACCGTTCAAATTGCCCTCGAGTTCGCCTGCTTTTCGTATGTTTCAATGTTTCCATTGTTTGGTCCGTCCACATTGCACATATTTTTCTTTGTGCAGGTGGTCGCACCGTATCATTTTGACGTTTAATTGTTGTGACCAAGTCGCTCATCATATGAGGCAATTCATCAATTTGCAAACCTGCATTGCCACATGCCGCATCATCAGTTCCAGTTTCGACATCACCATTCGTGGTTGCATAGATTTTGCTAACCTGTCGATCAACTTAGCTTTAGATCCCGCTGTAGGAAGATTTCTTTTTCGTAGAAGTTATCTTAGTTTGTTCGTGTTATACGCCGCCAGTTTAATTTCTTAACCGCTCATTTATTTCAACTGTTCTTTGGCCTTCATTTTTATTTTTTGTCTTTGTTTTGAAATTCTAACCGAAAAATCTGTATAAACTTATTCACGCAATTCTGCAGAAAGTTGAGAACGCCATTTCGATCTCTCTTCTGCACTGAGAGAGAATTAATCGAGTGATCAATAAATAATTGACAATGTTAATAAATTTATTGGTCTATGTGTATATATGTTAATTTGGTCTGCAAAGAATAGAAGTATAATTAAGTTCGATTTTAGAGCGAACTAGGCGTTACGGTCCTTCTTCGTCGACGACATACGAGCAACTACTTACTTTTTTCTTTCTTTTGCCTTACTTGACTTAAAGCGTTATACATTTCCATCTTCCCCCTCTTCAAAGCAAACACAGTTTTTCAACAACTTCTTTCTTTTGAGCATGTTCCAACAATTTCCATGCATCATGTCTTAATAATGTCCGGTGTACTTCTTGCGTTGTGTACTTCTACAACGTTTTATTATTTTGTTATTTTTTATTTTCAGTTTCAACATCAATAGAAGCGCTTGCAAACAGCTTACTGTTTATATTGGTATTAAACAAAAGCAAATCTCTTATTTTATTTTCACTTAAACTTGTTTCACCATGCTTGTCTTCGATGACTCCATCACGTTTTATGAACCGACCAATATACCGATGATCCACTTCCTTGACTACTAGCAACTAATTGCATTGCATGCTCGGGACATACAATACATAGACAAGTGTCACATTAAACTACTTCGCAACTAATCGTACAATAAATATCCTTCTCTTTAACAACCATTTTATAATCTCATGGAAGGACAATTTTTTCTTCGTGATTTCGAACTCGTCAAACAAATCCCGATTACAACATATATGAAATGATGCAATGCTGTTAACACACCAATTTACCTAACGATACAGTCTCATTTATTGCAGCAAAGGATCATTTTTTCGAGCTACTGTTATTGTGAGAACCTTTCTGATCCTTTCTTTTTGCATAATATCTTTTCCGACCATGGTTGTTGTATTTTACATTAAAATACTGCTTACCGTTTACTTGCGTCACCTAAGTGTTCGTTGCTGAGATTCCACCACAATCAATACATGAAACAACACGACATTTAACAAACGGCAGCTGAAAAATTTTTTCTAACGTGTCTTTTCTACGTTAGTGGAAAAAAATGAGAATTAAAAAAAAAAAACGGAAATTAAAAAAAAACCAGAATTAAAAAAAAAACGAGAATTAAAAAAAGAACACGAGAATTTAAAATTAAAAAAAAACGAAAATTTAAAAAAAAAAAATGAGAATTAAAAAAAAATATATATAAAAAGAAGTTAAAATAAAAGAAAAAAATTTGCTGAAAATAAACTAAAACAAAAAACATTAATTGATATATATCTTTAGTGAATTCGTTTTCGAGTGAAAAATTATTCTTTTGTTTCCAATTTTGTAAACTCCTTTTTAAAAACATATATATTAACTTTTTTTTTTCGTCCGAAGGTTTGGTAAGTGATCCCCGGGATAACAGCCAAAACAACATCAAAGTCTGATTACTGCAGGTAGAGATGATTTGGAAGGTTTTTATATGAACGCCACTGAAAATAATAAGATATCAAGGGTGGCTGGGGATGAATTTAATTTATGTCCCAAAGGAGGAGCTAAACCCAATTATTCAATAATGCCCAGCAACCAGAGAGTTAATAAGCCTTCTGAGTTGGACGCCAAAGCCACTCCAAATCATGAATTTAGTTTGTACGGCTGTATTTCGCAATGTTGAAACTTGTGAAGAAGCCGAAGGTATGCGTAGGAACATCAATTAATATCGTTTCTTTTAAGATTATCTGAAATGTTTGAACATTAATGGTTTAAAAGAACTGAAGACGGTTAGCAAGGGTAGAGTTAAATTGCTGTTCAGCTCTGCTCTTAATTCTAACAACTTCGTTAAAAACAATGATTTCAAAAACAAATTTGAAAGCGTATATTCCGAGATCTTTCACGGAAACATTCGGAGTCTTTGGCAATGTGTCTATTGAGTATTATGTAAATGAGATCATTGAAAAAGCGGTGTCCGATATTCCCATTAAGTCCGCTGTTAGGTTTCACTAGCAAGTCTTGTTGGAGACTCACTCCGCTTTCCACCAATTTCTGTGCTATAGCGTTAAATTTGGCAACTTATTATTGAGCATCTTCCTCTTCCGTCATTTTCAAACACAGAAATTTTAGAGGTGTTCATGCATCATTCGTGGATTAGCAAGTTTTTGTGTGAGCTAGTTGAAAAATAGCCAAGACGCCTTTATTGTCCTTCGCTCTCTAAGTCTTCGTTTCATCAATCTGTTCTGCGTTCAGCTGGGACAACCCAGCCAACATGATTTCACATAAACCTTGATTGATCAGGACGATTTTAATTTGAAGTCCCCATGAATCATAATTTGTCTTGTCTAACTTTTCGATGTTACACATTTACGAACCCATCTTTTCTTTACTTTTGTTGTTTTACGTCGCAACACATCGGCTCACACATAACTCGAATTATATTTTGTTCTACTTGCGCGCAGCGCTATTCTTCTACCAGAAATCAGCTCCTTGGCCTAGTGGAGGCAGCTTTTTATTTTAATTAGTTGAAACTATAAATTTTAATAAATCATAAATTAATGTCGGAAATGTAAATTGGGGGAAAAAACTTGAAAGTATTTCAAAATGAAAAACATTGACTAACTACTTTGACATATTGAAGATTATGTTCCTTATGAAAAAAGTTTACAAGTCAACAAGTAATGGAGTAATTAATGTTTAAATAAGACTTTTCTTCTCATTCTGTGAGCCAGCAAATTAACAAACAGATGATTCGCTTCGTGGAGTCAAAACATTCAATGCAAGCACGAGTTTTTTTGTTTGAACCTTAATTAAGTTAACAAATGATTTGATAATGAATATATTGAATTCTATGCGTCTTTAACATTCCCCATGTAACTGGGGTCAAGTTTCAAATTAAACTTTTTTTGTATATAAATTTTTTTTATTATTATATATCTCGACTTTTGAAGCAAAGTCATTCAATTTTATTTATTTTTGTTTTTTGTGTCTCTAATGGATTACAGGATAGAACAGCGTATAATGAGTTTCGTAGCGTGAAAAGTGATCGAGTACATGTGTATGGAAGTGTCTTATGAAAGAGCTGAAGATTGCGAAAGCGAAAACAATGTGAAAAGGACTCGGTTCATAATTTGGCTGCGAATATTTATATGTATTGTTAAAAAACTTTGAAAAAAGAGAAGATGGCGGTGTAAGCCGCTAAATAAGAATTTTCGATGGTCATAATATATATCGTCATCAAGATTGACGAAGCAATTTTTTGATTCCCAACATTTCACTTAATGACTAAAATTCAATATCAACGAAACAATTACAATAAATGGTTTTTTAATAAGAACTTAGACGGCAATACGTTGTGACAAATATTTATCTTTAATTGGAAAACTGCAGATTGAGGAAGAAGAAATAACATGCACAACATAAAATCCCTACACTGCATACATATACAACGAGCAATAGTAACAATAATAAGCTATAATATTAACTGCGATATTTAATACAATCTAGTAAGTCAGAAAGTGAAGCGTTAAGTGATACAACACTTTTGGATAAACTCACGTGATAGTGTTTGAAGAAGTTTCCAAACCTGAACAAAGAAAGTGTGGAAAGAAATTTCGGAAATTGTGTATGATCGTATATGTTTGGTAAAAAAGATTATTTATTTATACATGAAATTCAGTTAAAATAAATTAACAGTCGAGTTCAATTGACTCTTAGAAATAAGTTTGGTTCTTTTAATAATTATTATAAAGTATCTAAAGATATATAAAGAAAACAATGAAGAAAAATAAAAGAGACAAAGTTTATGTATAAATAAAGAAGGGGGAAAAAGTAAAAAAGCATGTACACTTCTAGCAAATAAGTATACCAGCAGCTGGTACATATCCGAATTAGGCGTGAACGTTTAAGTCATTACAAGCATTCTAAATCTTGGCAACCCATAATAGTAAACCAATTCAGTTAATTATGGAATGATGCTACGATGTTAATATTACAATTTAATTTAATTACGATATGGGTAAATCGCGCGTGTTAAAAAAAATTGATTTGATAGAATTTTAAGAATTCGATATTAAAATTAAGCAATAGATATCGTTTAGATATTTGCAAAGGACTCTGGGCGGATTGAAAAGTAATTATATCAACATTGGTTAAATTTTATGAAAGCAAAGTTGAAGTTTATCTCACCAAGTAATGTCGACGTACCGTTTATTAGCTCAACTAAAAAGGAAACGCCAAGCATAAATCTACGATTCCCGAGTGATGGTAAGGTTAATAAAACCAGTCTATTTTCATAAAGATGCAAAGAGACAAGATAAATAAAGATAAATTTTAAACAATACACATTTTGACTACACGTTGACATTCACGGTTAAAAACGTTATAAAAAAACTTGTGCAGGCAAGCAATCTAAAGAATAGAGAAATGCGATGCAGCTGAATAACACCAGGATATATTAATAAAATATAATCTTTTATATGCCGCCACTATTACCACAAATTATTACTGTTTAATAGATCGAGCAAATAACATCTAGCAACGTGAGCTTGAACGAGGCGAACAGTACGAACCTTATAGAAGATACAGAGCATCAAATTCAATATTTCCATATTATTGGAGGGGTTCTAGTTTTGAGCAAGACGAGAACGGATTATGTTTAAAATGATTACAAATACTAGGAATGCAACTGCTAAACTGTTCCATAAAATTTCCCAATTTTTTTAAATGATCGTACTAGTAGTTAGAAAGTCCATTTTAAAAGTAGAACGGCTTTGTGGAACAAATATCCAATAAATCACAACCCATAAAATAACTTGGATGCGTTCCTGGCACAAAAATGCTTACACAAATGAGAGAAAAAGGCTACATTAAGCTGAACTGGAAGGCCAGTTGAAACGTTCGAAGTTTCTCTTCTAATGTTTATATAATAAATCAATAACTTATGGATCCATCCTTACAGTTTCCTGAAATTCTTCAAGAGTGTGCTAATATACTCGTTCATGCGATACTTTTGTTTGCTTAGGTAAGAAAAATTCTCTTGCTTTGTTTAATCCAGTCAGTAATAATGTTTAAGTAATGGAATAATTAACAATAGCAAAGGATTTTCGATGAGGTCATAAGATTTTTTTCATTCATCAATTTCAAAATGACTACTTGTTCTCACTCTAACTTGGCTACCGTAATTTTTGTGTTGATTTCATACATTTTGTCACCCAATCCATTTGTTAGTTATTCACGTGCACAAAGATTTTTAAAATTTTTTTAATAAAATGATATGGTCAGGCAGGCAAGCGCGCGTTTAAGTGTGTAACAATCATTTTGGTATACGTTGTTCACAGTGGATAAAGCGAAACGCAAAATAAGTTTAATACATAGCTTGCGTGTGTTGCTCAAGCATAACTATACGGCTAACGTTTGTTCACATAAGCGTTAGTGAAGAAATGCAGGGTTAATAAGTAAAAATCAAACACGCTTTGAAATACATTTTTATTTTTTTAGTAAATCACGAAAGAAGAAACAGAAGACAGTTTTAATTATTTCTGATAATTCTCCTTGTAGTTAATAATGTATAGTATTTAAAATAAACTTGCAATATTTAGTAGGTTTATGAAGAGATATTTGGGTGACAAAACGAGATGGATAGTGACGGCTTCATTATTTTAGTTTTGGTAATGGGGATGGTGTGGAGGCGTTATCGCCGTTCACATATACGCACAAAATGATTCTTTTATACTGTATTAATTAGTTTTTCTCCGTTTTAAATCACTTCAATTGTATTTTAAATGATTCAATTTAATTTTTCCAATGTAATTTAATTTAATTTCTCCGTCCTTGTTGTTCCTTTTTGTTACCATAAAATTTCTTTACTAAATGCAAATAAATAATCGCTGCAAAACCTAAATTTTTAACCATATGATTATGTTTTGTTTCCACGAAAATACATCGCTGTTACCCTTGTCAAACGCGACGCACGCACAAGTTGTAAAAGTTCGCCAAAATGTATGTTCACGCACAACGCGACGCAAGTTGTAAATTTATCTGCATTTATTTTGACGTGTCGTGCAGCAAGCACAATGGATAACGCAATCATTGTTTTTAGCAATTTATTGTATCGACCATATTTGTTAACTACAGCAAATCGTTGAAACACTATTTCTACATGTTAAGGAAGCAAGTTTTAGAACCAAACGTGAAAAAATCAACTCATACATAAACAACCGATATGTGAAAAACAATTATACAAAATAATACATTCTTCGTCTTCTATTATCCAGAAAATTAACAACGGAAAATTCGCTGGGATGTGTAAAAAAATAACGTAAAAGCAAATTAAACTTTTTAATGATTATTGAAACAAAGAGTGAAGAAAAGAAGTTTAAGAGAAGGTAGACGCGGCCTAAGGTAATGTAGTTACATAAAACAAAAGAATTGCTTAAATGTTTTAATTTCAAAATCGTATTTGTGACATATAAGTCAAAATTCTATTGGCTTGGTCCACTTTCTTCCAACAACCAAAAAAAAAATCGTATTTTTTACACAATTGTTGCTGGTTTTTCACATTTTATAATACAATATCATTTATAAACCAAAACTTCAAATCAAATGACATAGAATAACTTAAATTAGTGCAAATTAAACATGGCGTTCAATAGTTCTTCTAACATTTATAATTTTTGCTTGTGTACGTATATAAATGTACGCCAATTCCCATGTAGCCTTGTAAAGCTCGGTGAGGTTCATGTCTCATCCCGAAAATATGAATGATACATCGTCGTGTGAGACCTCTTATGCGTCATTGTGTTTTTGCCTAAAATAAATAAATTAGTTTCTTTCCCCAAACCTGGAAATATAAGCGCGCACTCCTTGTGTTGATTCACTTACGATGAAGGCGCAGTATATATAAGAACATAATAGTAAATTAATATATGGAAAGTTCAATATTGCTTACATTTTAAAAACCCGCATATAGTTTTCGGTTTTAAAACGCGGAAGAAGATAAAAAATGTATTGTATATGTTGAAGTGTGAGGTTATAAATTACTTAAAATAAACCAAAACAATTGTGCTGCAGAAAGTTGTGCTCATGGGAATTAGGATTGTGTATCAAAAGAAAATTTGTCAAATGCATATCTTATATGTATTTGGTTACATAAGAAATACTAATAAAACTGGTTATAAATATGAAATTATCATTATTAGTTAAAGTGGAGGCGACGAGTACACCTGTCCGCCTGATCAATCTGTAAACTTATTCTGCATTCCAAAAAATATTTAGATGCGCGTATAAACACGTATAAATAAAGTGAAAAACTATGTAACATTTGTGCTAAGTTAAGGAATGCGGAGCCAACCAAGTTTAACTTTCATAAATTTTAACTTGAAATAGTGAAAGAAAGCAAACTTGTTTTAATGTAAAGGGAGAAACAATAGAAAGCTCAACAAACTCGGAGAAATAAGATATCAGCAATGCGCCATGTAATTAAATGCAATTGTATCAATCGGTCTTTCTAATAACTCATATTTGTGCAGTGGCTGTATGTTTGTATAAACTATTTTCATTTACTACAGTTTTTGGTTTATTTGAATGAACGTAACAAATAATCTAGTCAATTTTTAAGAGAACTACATGAAATTCAGCACATTGTTCTCCGGTTGTAAATCACAATGTCACATCTGCCTGCGCCGCTTTATGGATTTGCGGTATTCTTTTTAATATTTTGGTGCGGCACTTGGTGTTTGCATTTATTGGCGATATGTTATGGGTAAAATAGTTTTTTAAATTTCATCTATGTAAATAATGATTAATGTTTGTTTGGTTTTAGTAAATTTAGATTGCATAAAAAATCGTCCACATTTTTAAACGAAACACCTTTACCGGGAGTCTCAATATTAAAACCGCTTATGGGTGTAGACCCTAATTTAGAACACAATCTGCAAACATTTTTTACTATGGATTATCCAGTGGTAAGTATTTAATGAAGGCAATTTTAAGTAAGCGCGTTGTATTTCAACCTAATTTTTTATCATAAGAGTTCATGGGCAATCAAGACGTGCTGATATATAGATTTTTAAAGTCTTAAAATCTTTCTTGGTTTTAGTGCGACAGAAATTTGGCTAAATAAGTAAATAGTTCTTTTGCTTTTGTTTACAAATGCTTTTATTTTCACTTGTGATATATGTAATTATGACCACTTAAGATTCAAAGAATTGCTAATATAAAAAATTAACATATAGCAAGATTCCATTCAATGCGCCTTCAATCAGCTTCACTTTACCAGAGCAATTCTTCGCCATATTTTCAATCCTCGCATTGCACCCATCCAAAGTCAACTCATCAATCATTTTTCGAATAAAAATAGATAATTTTAATACCTCTTTCAAATTTTAATACGAGAAAACATAGATTATGTTTCGAAAACTAGCAATTTTTGATTGTAATATCAATATGTATTTGTAACATAATGACAAAAGAAATTTTTTTTCGGGTGAGTGCTTCTTTAATTTTGAAAAGATATCTTTTTTTTTGCCTTGCAAAAAATTGAAGAAAATGAAGAATAAAATCTTGCTTGAGAAAGTACTGTTGATTGGAGAAGGTTGGAAAAATGGTTATTTTGTGGATTTGGATTAGAAAATTAAAAAAGAAAATCGGAAAATATATAAAAGATCCGTGTTGTGTAAGCGGTGGAAAATTGTAAGATAGCCGGATATCACCAAAAGAAAGAAAATCGGAAACTATTTGTTACGGATAATCACAAAAAAACCAGTTTTTGTTGCTAATTTGCCGAGTGTCAATTTATGTACGATTGCCTGCAATTTACTGGCTAAACGTACAAAAGAGTGAAGCAAAAATTCCGTCCACTAAATTATATCGGGTTATTGAGATTTCAAGTCTAAATAGCTTCTACTATGATATTGTCGGTTTTTTTTAAAATAAATATAACAAGACCTATGACGCCAGAGTATTACAAAAATATCTGTCAAGAGTTACTGAAACTAAATAATAGGATTTTCTTTTGAAAAAATAAAAAAATAATTGTAGTTATATTTTTTAAAAATTTTGTTTAATTAATATTCGGTGAGACTTCGTGAATGCGCATTCGACGAGGTAGTACACCAGGTAGATTAATTAAATTTAATTGTTGAATTATTTTAACGAATTATTAAATTTTATTGTATTTCATTGTATAAAGTGATTCTTATGATGTTAGTTATTTCAATTTATTGACAAATTTAAAATATTTGTCCACATATTGGTTCTTTACTATCGATTAAATAACTTATAAACGTGATTTAATTATCAGAAATTAAATTTAACAAAAAAAATATGAAGAAAAAATTCAAATTAAACTATAGTCATTTTAAATTAAATTATCTTATTTCTAATTATTCTCTTAAAAATTTAATTTTCAATATGTTTTTTTCTTTAAAAATTTTGCAATGAACGGTTAGAGTGTTTGTAAGATTTTCGTAAGAAAATGTTAGGGTTGATTAGGAATAGGTATGGGATAGGATAGGTGTCCAAGACGATTTAATTTTTGTTTGTTGTTTTAAATTTAAAGTTAAAGAATGCCCGCGAGCAAAATAATTAGTTTTTGTAGCGCGGATGTTTGTCTCAAATTAGCGACCCACACCATTCCGACGAGCCAGACCGATTTCCGATTAAAAAAATACCCCCAACCAATTATCCTTCAGTACAGTACGTATAATTATTTTTGGCGCTCGACGCGGGGCCCACAACACAGATACACTCGGAATACCTCTTTCCATCATGATGTGTAGAGTGGGTTCCCAAATATTTGAGCTACTTCTTTTTAGTTTTTGTATCTCTTTTTTGCATTATATTACCATTAAAAGAGTTCATTATTGAAATATTAACAAGATCATAACTCCTTTTGCAATAATGGTAATTTTGATAAGCAATTTCAGGTAGGCAATTCGTTTCGCAAAGTGATGCTATATTGAACCATCTGAATTATCTTACCTTTTCTTTTCATTCTTTACCGGTTTTATTTTTTTTGGACTACTACTCAATTGCAGATATTCGGATCAACTTATTTAGCATGTACTTATTAAGTTAGTTTTTTGGAATTCGTTTGTTTTCTGCTGGAAACGTGGATTGATTTGCTAAATAACTAATGCCGCAGAAAATGATGCACTCGATAAATTAAAGTTAAATTTTTGTTGGGTTTTATTTGGAGTCATTACAATAAAGTGATGCCTATGAAACAGAATACAATATTCTGTAATATTTAAATTTTGAAAAGATCAAATTTGTAGTTGTTCACTATATCCGCTTTGTGATACCATTCCTGCTTTCTGATGAAAATTAAACCGGTAACGAATATTTTACTTAATATAATGTGTTTGCGTTAATTTTGATAGTTTTGTCACGTGACAAATGCATACATTGAGAAAAATTGGTGCAGTATACATTGATTAAAACATTTTCCAGCATTTTTTACAAAATTTTACCAAATTTCTAGCAACATGGCGATATCGCGTCAAAAGAAGTTTTATTGGTTTGGCAACGATCCACTTCTTCTTCCACTTTGCAGATCTACGTGCCAGCCAACCCGTGCTGGGTGCAACGATCTGAACAACTAATCCGAAGGCGTCATATCTGGTGAGTGCGCTGGGGGTGGCAGAACTTCCTATTCGAGCTGCAACAGTGTATGTCTGGGCAACTGTTTCAACAGTTGACCAAAATAATATTTTCAGTCAATTTGCGACGTGGCCATTTTTTCTCTTTTTGAATCGTTCCCATCGCATTTAAACGTCTACAAACCATTGATTCATCAATTGCTAAGCTGTTCGAAAGTTCTTTGAAAGCTTGAGATGGGTTTTCATCTAATTAGTCTTACAATTCATCGTTTTTTAGTTTTTTTAATCCTCCAGGCCGTTTTTGTCATTGACTTCAAAAGCACCACATTTAAATCGTTGAACCCGAAATTGACAATTGGGATATGATGGAACCGCATCACTTCAAGCTTCTGAACGTGTATGGTGGGTTTTGGCAGCACATTTATTGAAATTGAACAACGAAAGTAATCAAGGTCGAAAGTGCAATTTTGAGCGCTACATGGTTAGCGTTGACGTACGATATATAAGGTAATAATATTAAATTTAAAACTGTTATTTTAGGTACAGAAAAGACTAAATTATCGAATTTAATCGTTATATGCAGTGATATTTCCCATTTCTTTACAAGTTTTATCTGTTAAAGTCGCCTATTAAAATTAACGCAAACACCTAATATTTTATCGTCAATTTTTACTAGAGATCAGTTGCACCCTTTAAGTCTGTTCCATACCTAAATATCGGAAATCTAATTTAAAACAGAAAACTGTCGTCACAAAACTATATCGAAGATCCTAGTACAAGAACAATCATATCAAAACCGGTTCCGAACACTTTTTTCATAAGAGCTGTTTTAATTAACAGTAAATTGTCGGCAATGTGGTACTGTATTTACGTCCAATTTATCAAGAGATACTTAAGCAGATCAGAACCAAATAGTAACTAGACAACAAGTCCGTAGACAAAATGTTAATTGATTCGCTTCAGTCAAATCAAAATTTAAATGTTAGAAATCCATGTAGACGTTAAGAAATGGATACTTTGACTCAAATAAGTTTAGAAACTTTTATTTGCAAACCGCTCCGTTATCTGCTCTTAAAGTGGAATCAAATTCCCGTAATATTAATTTCCCACCCTTGCAAGGAAATCCTTAAACTATAGATCAGTTATTAGGAATAAACAGTTTAAATGATAATGAGCTAAACGCAGATAAGAGATATTTGAGTCAAGTAACGAATACCGTAAGGTATACATCCATTAAACTAAGTCAAATGGTCTACCATTGAAAAGTACGGATTTCAAGAGGATCATCTGTACAAAATAGTGGTTTGAACGAAACAGATGCCAGGGGGAGACTTTGACATCTTATGGTATGCCAGCATACTTTTGGATGGCAAGACGACAGGTTGGTTTTGGTGTTACCATTAGTCTGTAACGGTAGTTAAATGGAGCAAACTCAGCGTTGCATTAAAGATTCAATGCTAAGACACGCGTACTGACATGGATCACGATATCTAGAAAGAAAGAACCATAAAAAAATCGGCTAAAGCTATTCTGGAAAAATTTTAAACGGATTTAGCGGAGTACAGTGTCTTCTTTTTTTGGTAAGTCCCAACGGTATTCGTCCGTACATTGGGGATAAATTGGCCAAAAGTTATTTAGAATCAGGCAAACTTACCAAGCATATAACTTCATTGATCCGAACCGCGATCGTAAATCGCAAAGCATTTCTGGGTTTGTGAAAGCTATTATCTCTTTCTGTGAAATAGAAAACGATATCCAAATTTTTGTCATTCCTTTTTTATGTGAAGGTTTATTCTTGCGTTGTGATTTCTGGAAATTATTTGATTATGATATTGATATGCCCCTAACTTATATGTGGGAAGTTTCAACCGGACAATCTAATTCAGTAAAAACATTCAAACTGTGCGAGTTAAACAGTTCACATTAGCAGCAGCTATAAAAAGTTATTAGAACTTTCCTATCGTTTGGTAAGCAAGGTCTCGGAAGATCAAATATTAAAAAATAAATAATAAAGTTTTGTCATTATTAGCAAAACTGCTTAGAAATGCTGGCTTCACTTTGAATATAGAGAAGAGTAAGTTTTGCATTGAACAAGTTTAATATGTTGGACTTATTATGGAAAAAGGGTTCTATTCGCACGGATCTAGAAAAAATTTCTGCCATTATTGATTACTCCATTCCAAAAACTGTAAAAGAAGTTCGTCATTTCCTTAGCGTAAGTGGGTAGTCATCGAAACATATGCAACTGTTAGCGCTCCATTAACCTAGCTGACAAGAAACAAAAGAAATTTTGTCTGGAACGATACAGCTCAAAAGGCGTTTGATGATTGAGTTTTGCACCCGTTTTACATAGTCCAGAGTATACTATGCCGTTTTTCATACATTGAGACGTAAGCCATGTATTTATTGGGAGTGTTTTACTTCAGCTAAACGATGATGGTGACGAGCCTATCGCATTTATGTCAAGAAAGTTACATAAATTCTAAAGCAATTGCTCAGTTACGGAAATAAAGTGTCTAGCAGCAGTTTTTAGTGTTTAAAGAATTGTGGCCATATTTCGAAGGGCCTGAATTCACGATAGTTGCGAAAAATGAAGTGGCTTATGTCTCAAACCGATTTGAACTCACGATTGGCAAGATGGGCTTTAAAACTACAGGCGTTTAATTTTAAAATTTTTCATCGCAGCGGCATATCGCATATCGTTCCCGATGTATTCTAACGTACTAGCTCAGACAAAGAGAAGTCAGCAAAATTACAAGATAACGTTTCACGAAACTTTTTTGTAAGTAGTTTGAAAGCTGATGAAATTGCTCTTTTTGTTGATCTTAATTCACCTTAATTCAAGGAATTGAAAGAAACGCTAATAAACTACTAGATCTAAAAGTAATAAATAGATTTGTGTATAAGCGAACTGAACATGAAGTTGGTGATGAATTTTCATGACGACTTATGTTGGAGGTTATGGATTCCAAGCATGATGATTAATGAAATGATGTACAAAGTCCGTAATGATAAACGTGTCTTCACATGTAGGAATTAATAACACGGTGGAGCGAATTCGACGGCTTTAGTATTGGCCTGGTTTAATGAATGATGTCAAAAACCATGTAAATGGGTGCGATAAGATTGCAAAACATCCTAATTACCATCCATGGGTAAAACAATTATGGCTCAAAGACTCTTTCAACAATTATACATCAATTTTTTGATCCCCGTCCCAGAAGTAGAACAGGAAATATAAGGATTTTTGAAATTTTCGGTTATCTATCAAAATTTTTTTTTTTCAAAACTAAAAAAATTAACTACGGATGTAATTTGTAAATATTTACAGGAAAAAATTTTTCATGCTTATGGAGTACCCGAAATTATTATGTCACATAATGGTGTTCAATTTAAATGCGATCAGTGTAAAGAGTTGATGAGAAAGTATAATATTACTCATACTTTAACAGCAGTTCACTCACCTAAACCGAACGCATCGGAACGAGTCACCCGAACCTGTTATTAGAGCTTTTGTTAACGTAGGTCGAAAAAATTGAGATGAAATGTTCAGCTATATCGCTTGCGCATTGCGTTCTAGCGTTCATTCTGCAATAAGGATTCAGTCATACTATGCTACATTTGGCCAACACATGATAACAAATGCAACGAGCTATGTATTAATTAAACGAGTGAGATGGTGAAAAACAGAATTGCCGCTTTTTTAAGGGGAGATTAGATATTAGTCGTAAACAAGCTTGTAATCTCAGGGAAAAACAATTTAAGAGAAATGAAAACAGAGTTTCCGGTCAAATAAAATAACGTATAAAAAAGGTCAAGAAATTTTCGGGCGGAATTTTAAGCATTCTAATTTTGAAAAATCCCTTGTGCTTTTAAAAGCCATGTTGGTGAAAAAGTTAAGTGATTCATAGTATGAGTTGGAAGACTTAAAAGGCAATTATATAGAGACTTATCACGCTGAAAATATGCGCTAGTAATCACAAACAATCATCTTTTCGGCAGTTTCACCCAAAGCGGATACTTCGTGGAGGTTGATATATAGAACAAAGAAGTTATTTTTGGGTGAGTTTAATTTTTGAACAGCTTTAATTTTGAAATCGTAACTTTTTTCTTTGCCTTGGAAATATCTTGTAAGCTTTTTGAGAGATGGGGAGAAAAAAATCTTGGCTGGGAAAGTATTATTGATTGGAGAAGGTTAGAAAAATTGTTATTTTTTTCTTCGTCATTCACTCAGTACCGAGGTACCGAAAATTTGTACCCTATTATTGAGATTTCAAGTCTAAATACCTTCTACTATGACATTGTTGGATTTTTTTTAAAATAAACATAAGACCCTGGAGTATTCCACAGATATCTGTCAAAAGTTACTAACACTAAATATTAAGATTTTGGTTTGAAAAATTAAAAAAATAGTTGTAGTTATATTGTCAAAAAATTTTGTTTAATTAATATTCGGTGAGACTTCGTGAACGCGTATTCGACGAGGGACTATACCGCGTAAGTTAATTAAATTAAATTTTTCAAACATTTTGAAATATTTATTATTAAATTTTATCATTTATCATATTTCATTGCATCAAATTATTCTTATTATGTTATTTATTCCAATTTACTCATAAATTTAAAACATTTGTTTACATATTGATTCTTTATTATCGATTAAATATTTTATAAACGAGATTTAATTATTAAAAATTAATTTTAACAAAAACAAAAAAAAATTTAAATTAAATGAAGTTACTTTATTTGTAATTATTTTCTTAAATTTAAACTATATATAACATATAACATACTTTATATAACATATATATATAACATACTTTATTTCATACTTTTCTTATTTTAAAAATTTCACAATGAACGGTTACAGATTTGGTAAGATTTCTGGAAGAAGACACTAGGGTTGGTTAGGAATAGGCTAGGACAATTTTCTAAGACGATATATTTTTTGTTTGTAGTTTTAAATTTAAAGTTGGAGAATGCACTCGAATAAAATAATTAAACGTTTTCGTAGCGCAGATATGGCCATTTCTCACTACCGTAAGCGCAGTTTTTCGTTTCTTCTTCAAGACGTATCAATATAATTTAAGTTTAACTGGCACTGTTAACTCTTGATATTGAAAATCGGCGAAGTCAATGAAAGGGCATGCCCACAGTACAACATAAACTGAGAACACCTACCAAATAGGAAAATTGGAGTTTATGCGCATTATGCATGTCCTAAGATGGATGAAGCGTGTAATAAATGCACCCATCCTATCTTAGATGTAAGACTTTGGTCCCCATTACACCTTCACTGCGTTTGTCTGTTGCTTTTCTGCTCGTCGACTAATGGTCGTAGATTCGTGTGAAGATGCTAAGGTCAAATGACAGCCCCGTTCTTGAATTTAGGATAGCCTGGATTTCGGTTAAAGCTGTGACAAGTTCTTCATATGTTACGCGAACACTAGCGGGTGTGTAATTAAAACGACGTTTGGATGATTTTTTGGACGCGGACACCACAGCAGAATACTCCTGGCTGGGAAGAATAAAGCGAAAATTAATAAATTCATACGAATAAGAATTGACAATGTGATTTTGATTCGCACCGCCAAATAGGAACGTTTTCAATTCTTTCAGCTTTGAGTTTGCCAATACAAGGTTAGTGCCGGTTTTGCACAATATTTCGGTTGTAAAATCCCTTCGTCCAACTTCTTTTCTCAGAGCAGTGATGATAGCATCCGCTGACAAGTCGAAAACCCCTTCGATGCGGAGTGCGTTTATTGCAAGACAAACAAAAAGACATTTGCGTACACGTGTACGTTTCATATGGGAGTTTGTTTCATATACAGAGATAATTATTCACATGGCCATAATGGCATGTCTTGCAAATACTCTGGATGGTTTAACACTAAACGTACCATGCGCGGTCAAATGACCGTTTTTAAAATTTCGTTTAAAATTTTTCGCATACAACGTTACTGTTTCATCATGTAGCTTATTGAGTTTTCCTAAAATATACATACAACCTATTTTTCAATATTTAACACTTTTTTTGTTGTGTATTTTCCGCAAACAAATTATGCCATGTCTAGTCTACCACGAACGGTCATTTGACCGTCTGAAAAATTTATGTTATTTACGACTTTATTCTTCGATAATCGCATTCTTGAAATTGTTTTACGAGTCTACAATGTGATTGTAGACAGTCCACAATCTAGTCAATGTGTCTACATTGTAGACAAACGTGCGGTTAGGATCCATGCATGGCGTTTTCGTTGTTATTGGAACTTAGCACATTGCGTTTTTTGTACGACATTACGATCTTGCGATATGAACAGAGAGTATCAAAATTTCAGTATATAATAGAAATTATAATTATATTATAATAAAAATTATTACGTGGTATAAGTGATAGTTTCGACAAAGGCAACAGAGCCAACAATATTTTGTGGTATGATTTACAATTGTTTTTTGGCCCGTTTGATTTATATTTTTATATTTTAGTTTTTACTGTATCATTTGTATATTCATCCCCCAAAATGTCAAGACATTCGAGGAATATCAATTTATTAGACAAAATAGATAATATCGACGGGGATTGCTCGGAAGACGATCAAGAAGTTTACGATATTGATGATGAACCTGCAAAAAATTATTGTGACTCATTTGACAGCGATACGGACGAAGAGAATATTTTGAATATACGAAGAGGACAAAAAAAAAAGAGATTAATAGTTAGTTCCGAAAGTGAAAATAAGGAAGAGATTGAAATTGCTATGGACGGAACTGTTTGGAAAAAAATAAAAGAAGGGTCTAACAGTGGAAAAGCATCGGTTTATAATATTTTCAAGGAAGTATCAGGACCGACAGGATACGCTAAAAGAAATATTATGAAGGGCAGAGTTAAATCAGCATTTTCTTTGATTATTGATCATAAAATGATTGAACATGTAAGAGAGTATACGGAATCAGAGACATTTCGAGTGTTGAAAACGAAATGGAATTTATCTATTGCAAAATTATATGCATTTATTGGACTTCTGTATGCACGCGGCGTATATAAGGCTACAAATATTAATTTATCATATTTATGGAACACGAAATGGGGTCCGTCATTTTTCTCGACAACTATGAGTCGAAATGACTTGGCAGAAATCATGAGATTTATTCAATTTGGCAACAAAAATCAACG
The DNA here is from genome assembly GCA_000688735.1 of Glossina austeni. Taxonomy (NCBI): domain Eukaryota; kingdom Metazoa; phylum Arthropoda; class Insecta; order Diptera; family Glossinidae; genus Glossina; species Glossina austeni. Next base: position 181,284 of record KK502746.1, read on the forward strand.
AAGCCAACGATTACAAAACGATAAGTTCGCATTGATTTCTGAAGTTTGATATAAATTTATCGAAAACAGTCAAAACTGTTATAAACCAGGAGCATATCTTGCTATAGATGAACAATTGTTTCCTACAAAAGCACGTTGTAGATTTACTCAATACATGCCCAACAAGCCGGACAACAAGACCATATACGGGCCATGGGAGAAATATACCAGTTGACAATTTTTTTACAAGCGCGTCACTAGCGAGTAAACTTTTAGCAAAAAGAACTACGCTTGTTGGAACTATCCGAAGAAATAAAAGAGAGCTACCAAAATTAGCGAGACAGGCAAAGGATAGTATGGTACGCTTCTCAACAATATTATACAAATCGAAAGATTTTATTCTTACAATTTATAAAGCTAAACCGAATAAAAAAGTATTATATACTTAGTTCAATGCATTCACCCGTTGAAATTGAAAAAAATGACACCCGTATACCAGAGACAATTAGATTTTACAATAGCACAAAATTCGGTGTAGATGTCACCGATCAAATGGCCAGAAAATATAGTGTAAATTCTAAATTTTACAGGTATTTTTCAATATCTTAGATTTAGCCGGGGTGAATGCTTGGATTTTATATAAAGAAACGACGGGTGAGGAAATATTGAGGCAACAGTTTTTATTTCAATTGGCAGAAGAGCTTGGGACCGTATATCACAAAGGGAAACAGATAAGCAAAGAATGCTCATCAAAAACAATAATAAATACAAATACTGTTTCTTCTGAACGAAGATCTTGTCAAATAAGAATAAGAATAAAGTCAATAAAACAAATAAAATTTGTATAAAATGTAAAAAATACGTATGCGGAAAATGTGCAATACAAAATGCTGTAATTTGTAAAAAATGTGATGAAAATGCATAAAAGTAAATAAAACATACAACATCGAAAAGCGGGGAACGAGTTTTTATTGTAACATCAGAAAAATATTTTGCTTACTATCTACTTTACTAGGATACATATGTTTTTTTGAAGCGGTCATTTGACCGCTCATGGTAGAATTAGGTATACATGAAATGTCGGTAGGTTTAGTGTTAAGTCGATCTTCAGAAAAATTTTTTTTCATATATGGAAGTAGTTTTAATCGAAAACATTTGCATACTTTGTGAGACAGAATTTGTAATTTTAAGTAGGGCAAGGTTTAAATTGTCGAATTTTTTCGTTATGTACACTGGTATTTTTTTGCCTGTAAAAGTTGCCTATCAAAATTAACGTAATTAATACATTTAAATTATACAATATATAATGCGAAATATAAAAACATCGTCATTAATTAGAAGCGTACGATGACCAAATAGGTACCTTATCGCCTTAGCCTATCGGGTTATTTTTTATACTGAATTTTAACTGGCTTGTCAGATATTATATGTTAAAAAAGCAATTAAAATGTATACACAATTATGGAGCCTGGAAAGTCTGAACGAGTGGTAAATCATCTAGAACGCTTTCTTTGGATGTTATAATATTGTTTAATATGTTCACAAGGATTTTTATTGAGAGGTGATGTTCTGTTATCGGTGGTTGAATTTCGAAGCTGCGATCGCCGTAGCAAGGTTGGTAGGCAACTCAGATACGTCTATGCGGCAATGCTTTCATATTAAATTACTAAAATTTGCATCTGACTGTTCTTACATATGTGCAGAAAATATTAAAGTGCAAACCCCTCAATTGATCTGACACACGTGTTCCTTGTACTCAGTACATAACATAATGAAAGGGAGAAATTACAGGGTATTATAGATGATTTTTTGGTAAAATGTATAATTCGAAATATATCGCCCCGTGATGACGAAACAGTTACGGAATGGGTCGCCAGAGGACAAAAGTTAACATTGCGTCGTAAATTTGGTGAGCACTTAGAGACATTCATCACAGGCAGATTCGTAATGAAAACATTTTTATCAAGTTGTGTGACGAAGACAAAACACGTACTCTTCATATAGAAAATTATTGATAATCGAAACGAAGATTTTATCTATCAAAGGAAGAAGGAGAAAAACGACAATGAGAAGAAAGATAAATCATACAAACGTTGCAGTTGGGAAAGTCATGATGCAAAAAATTGCAAGTTCAGGAACAGTATATACGATATCTGGCCACATTTACTCCGTTTGTAGAGAAAAACCAAAAGCTAAAAAAAACATGGCTTAAAGCGAATCAAATTTTAGTAATTCTATTCTTAGTATTGTAGATAAATCTCACGGTGCTTCATAAACCTTGCCAGTATAAATTGACAGTGTTGGTGTTATAACAATATGTGACATTTCCTGTACATCACTCCCTACATCATTTTTAAAAGAGAAGAACACTAACCCGAAGCCTAGAATATAAAATAATTCGGACGCCTGGTATCGTGTTGATTGCGTATTAATTGTTGGTGAGTAGGACGTTAAAATCACTTATAATGGTGTCACGGAGGAGGTTTCTGTTGTAGTATCAGATACAATAAATCCAAACGTCTCAAAGTCTTTCATTTTGAATTACGTCAAGCTAACAAAATTGAGTTACAAAAAATTTATCAATACATCATTGATTAAATCAAAACTCAATTCGAGCAAGTAAAAATAGAACAAAAATAATTTAATTAGATTTTCTATAATGAGTAGATTGCGGTATACCCTTAGTGCCAGTTTTTAAAGATATTAGGTATTGGCATATGAGGCGACTATAAAGTCACCATCAATAAACATTTGGTGGACTTCAAATATTCACTGCCACGTATTGATGAAATGTTCGCACCCTTAGGAGGCGGTACAGCTTTTAATAAAGTTCATCTAACGCATACAATCAACTAGATGATTAATTAGATGGTATATCAGTTGAAAGTAACACGTCTACTAAACGGCCCTAGCCGTATTTAAAAAAACAAATAAAAATTTGCGATATTCCCAATGTTGTTGAGTATCAGGGTGATATAACAATTGGCAGGAAGCATTTGGGACGAGATGTTAAATCATTAAAAGTTTCACGCCAGTATTTATTTATTTGTTTACTTACCTATGAAATTCAGCTAAAGTCGTATTTAATTAACTCTTAGCAGTAAATCTATGGTAACTATTAATAAAATAGTAAATAATACGAGGTATTAGCGAAATAAATGGTGAAAATATAAAAGGAGTAAAATGCATGTGTAAACAAACAAGAAAGACAATAAAAAGAAAAAAGCATGTACACATTGTGATGTGTGGTTAGTGTGGAGCTGGGTATTTTTTTTCATATATGTATATTATGTAAAAAAAAAGTCAAAAATAATTTAAACCTGTCCGCGAGTCTCGTTGTCCATTAGTCAGTACCCATGGTGACTTTCCTATGCTCACAGGCACAGCGCATTTACCCTGTCTTCGCGGACCCTGTAGGATGCTTATTTTTTTGTAACATTATAATATAATAGCTTCATTTTCTTACAACTCCTTCCGCCGGGAGTGTCCATAATTTATAATAAGGAGATTACCGCGAGGGCAGTGATGATGACAAAATAGCAGCGACGCATTGAAGATGGTCGCATAATAAGAGCGTATGAAGACAGCCACCACCAATTGAGGTTATGAAGACCAACACAGAAAATTTTGATTATGCCCCCAAGTGCAAGCACATGGTCACCATTGGTGTGAAAGAATTCTTCTCAATATTGTTTCGATTTGGGAGAGATGCATAAAATTGCATGCATTTTCTTTCTATATGTATTTTGCTTCTTCACTAACTTTTCGATGTTAGTTGTCTGCTCGTTTTTTCACTACAAACAATTACTTTTGAGCGGATTCTAATGAATCTACATAGCGCTTATAGGATGGAGACCACAAAATAGATGCACAGTCACGTACTGGGTCATATTCAAACTTCTTCTGACGTAATGTGAAGTCGTCAAGTCCTTTAGACCATCGTTTAATAAAACCATGCATTGACGTAGCTTTATTTAAAGATAGCAAACTGAAACGAAGCTTATGATCGAATAGAACCCCTATGTACATGAACGAATCTAGATTTTCTAATTTTTGTGAATGAACGAAATAATCGCTAGTGAATGGAGTCCTTGAGAATGAAAGCTTTTTAGGTTTCGTTAAATTTAGTTGCATGAACTATTATGACCACCAAGTAATCAAGTTATATAGGTCAGATTGAAAAAAATGCGAGTGCGATTGCAAAATAAAGGAAGAAAACAGTTTAACATCGTTAGTATAAGTTGAGAAATGGTTGGACTTTCCATAGGTATAAAGGGAAGCTACTGGTGTGGAGTTTAGACACTAATAATTTTAAAATGCGAACGAACGCTCTACTAAAATCGGTGTATATGCCATGGCTGCGAGAGCCACTAGAAAATTGGCTGAAATGTATCAGATATTTCTGTAACCAAATAAAATGAATAAATGAATAAATTAGATGAAGATGAATTATTCCTCCAATTTAATTTTTTTTAATGATAAAACAGATCTTCGTTTTTCTTGATATGAATATTTTCACTAAAGTTTGATGAAACATTTAGCAAACATAAACAGCGAACATTGTAAAATTAACGATGAAAAGAAAACAGATATTTGCTACATACATGGCTACTGCTTGATATATGCGTACATACCCATTTATATTTATACCATAGCGCATATACACTTAGAACAAGAAATTGAATACGTTTCTGCTTTGCAAAACTTTGAGAGAATAGAACGTCACACAAGAAACTAGTAACAATATCTGTGCGCTTACATATAATGAGAATGAAGAAACGAACTTTTAAATGGTTGCTAATTAACTATTATGTTTATTACTAATAGCAGAAGACCGTAAAATTTTCTTTTTTTTGATTTTAGATAAAATATTGGAATATCTTCCTGTTTAGTTGTCTCTGATTATGGTTACTTATGACTCATTGTTATTAATAGCAATTTAATTTCAATTTAAATTTTAAGTTAGAGGTAGTTTAACATAAAGTAAAGTAAAGTAAATAAATAATTTTTGAAACCATTAGAGCAAATGTCACGAGGTTGACATTATGAGTTCACTACTGACGTGTTACTACTACAATAAGTTTCTACATTTGGGAAATCCGACAACGTTACCTACAAGCTTCAAGATAGAACAACAACAAATTTTTTGAATGTTGGATTGTTTGCGAAAAAGGCCTTCTCCTTTCTTTTACCTAATTTCAGGTTTCCATAAAACTTTTTTACAGGATTTTCTTTTAGAATACCTATGTAATCCGAGTGTGGGTGTTGTTACCCAGCTTTAACTACTCTTAAATCGCTTACAACGATTTGACTTTCGCACGTAATAGCGTCATAGATAGAAGCACCCATTTCAGAATTCTGCATTTTTGGAGTTCTTTAATCATCCATATTTAATTTTATTTTCAAATCTTTAAGCTTAAGTTAATTTAAAAATTTATAATACTGGCAAATAAGTAAGTCTTTCACGTAAAATCGTTGTACTGCACATGTACTTTGAAAATCACAAGTTTTTAACAATTATATAATACATGATATTATGAATTCATCTTCACCTTAACAGCCCTCTACTTGCTTGTGTTTATATTGGTATCCGTAAGAAAACTATATGCGGTGTTTTTGTTTCTTGTTGGGTTCGAAAAGTAAAAACCCTTATGATCTCTAATATTGTTTTAGTAGTTTAAAGGCATTATTTTATTAAACTCTTAACAGTATTATATGAATTAAAATATTCATTAAATATTTTATTGATATAAAAGGCTATGAGTTTACTTCTTCATTAACTTAACTATAGGACAATTAACATACATGAAATATGGAATTATACTGTTGTGTTTCTCCTTGAACGTGCACGTTTGAACAGCGACGGGGAACAACAAGGCGAAATAGAAAAATGGCACCAAAAGTAGTGGTAGAACCAAGCTAGTAAATAATTAAGTTCCACGTAGGAAAACAATAACCTCAAATTGCAAGTAGAGCGGTAGTTTTCTTATAAATTTACGTCATAAAACATCAAACATAGGAGAAAAATAAATGTAAATAGTAATGACAAAATTTAACTAGAAATGCTTTAGCGATAAAACCGCAAAATTGATCGGTTATATCAAAACTTATGACAGATGCACTAACTATTATTGATTCAAAAAGAAATGTAGGTAATAAAACAAACAGTAATAGAAGCAATAATGTCAACAATTACAATAATAACAGCAGCACTGCATATCAAAATAGCAATGAACACATAACTAAAGCCAATTATAAGGAAAATAACAATAGGAGTAGTCTCAACAACAACGTTACCGTACAATTGTTCATTAAAGTAAATTACAACTTCAACAACAGCAATTTCGATAACGATGATAAAGCAGTAATACAAAAATTACAAAATCAGCTGCGTCAACAATAACATCAACTCAATAATACCCACTTCAACTCTGTCTTCTATAGTATGCCTTTATAAAATTTGGTCGACAAGGTCTAGAATTGATTCGGATCGATACGTAACCTGCTGATTATGTAAACGCTTACTAGAAGATTTGCTGACGTATGTGTAAACCCTACAAGAAGGTTACACTGGTTGCGCCTAGATTGGAGAAAGAAGCACATTGAGTTCTACCCTTTTTTTACCCAGATTAGAATGGGATTTTCTGAATTAAATAAGGAGCTTTTGGCTCCGACCCTGAAATTCAACGAATATAAGGCGATGTTCAACAAGTGCCAGTAAGTGCAGACCTTTGGATTCCGCAAACTATCACGGAGACCACTTGCAACCTGTGTTTGTATGTACTACTTAGTTATATAATGTAATTAAAATTAAGAAGTTTGCAATTAAAAAAAAAGCATTTTGTCGCTATGTCAACGTGGATAGCGAGTAATGTCTATCCAAATGGATCATTGAAAACAGTATTTCAACTTTCACCTTTAAAGACGCAATATCGCTGTTCGCAAAATTAAATGTAAAAAATTGTCATGTCGCAGAGACTCGGCTATATAGCATACTTGGTGAGATCATTGAAGGCGTTGAAAATTTTAAAGGATTGGATGTTGGTTTCGATCCCAAACTGCGTTTCCATCCACGTATGAGCTTTACTAAGAATTGGTCTCGTGAATTAAAACAGGTATAGTGCTGATGGAAACGTGTAGATGTTGAAATTAAAAATGCAGTAAAAAATTGATCAAAATCAAGTGTATATTGCTCGGAAAAAGCAGGAGCCTCATTTGAACGTATTCACCTGGACTGCCGATCCGTTCAACTGTTCTTACTTTTTAATATTTTTCGATGCATATACCAACGTCAATGTGATACCCAACATCACTACAGAACCTATGATTCAGAAATGCCGTGAAATTTTTTGCTGGCTTGGAATTTCTCAAGTATTAGTCCGCAACTAACGTGACATGAATTTCAAAACATCTTGAAAAGTAATTATAATTACACACAAAAAGGAGAACTTTATCATCCAGCCACAAATACATAAGCCGAAATATATGTTCGAGTGATTAAAGATAAATTGAAAGAATTAAATACGAAAAACATGACACACATACAGTTATGTAAAATTTTTTTAGCGTACCGTGGAAGTGCGCATACAAAACCTGAAAAGTTATCTTCATAATTAACGTTTAGTCTCCAAATTGCACCAAGGATAGATGTAATGGTAGCTTAAAAAATTTTTTTACAATAAAAACGTACATAAAATCAAAATTTAAAGTGAGAGAGAGAGTTGCGGGAGAAATTATTTTTCAAAAAGCGAAATGGAAATTTGGCGTTGTCACAGGAAAACTAAGAAAATTATACGTTTGATGTAATTAGACGATATGGAAACGCCTCGTAAGTTAGCTTCGAGGTATCGGCCAGAATATCGAAGCACATGTTTTGCCACATCACGCACTTTTTGATTGCAAAAGAGCTGAGCAGAAGCCAAACTTTGCCAGAGCAGAGGCGCACGAGGATCCTGGCTCTACTGCATCCGAGTGTCGCTTTTCAACTCTACTTGTAAACCACCTTAAAGATTTCATTATTTTATGCAATGAATGAAGTGTTGGTTACATTTGTATATTAATGCATAGGTATTCACTTACTCATTATCGTAGAAGTAAATATAAGTTAGTCTTAATAAAGGTTCCAAATATAACAGTATCTTATGTAATATTGTAAAATTCATTAACCATAATTCTTCTAAGGGTGCGAAGTTATATTTAAATATAACTAGCAAAGACACAACCCAAAATTTTTTTACAGAGGTCTGTTAAGCCCTTAGCAGAATTCTATAAAACGAAGTCTCGGAGGGATTTAAGTCAAAGCTCAGTTAAAATAAAACTTTTGGAAAATTTTTTTACAAAATATAATAAACAAAACATGTATTTATGTAAATTAATTAATATTTGAAAAGTCAGTATTTTTACACTATGTCATAAATGGCATTGATAAAGCGAAAGTTTGCTTAACTACTGTGGGCAAACCATCTCCTGTGAAAAAATGAAACTATGGCAGGGTGAATCCTCTATTAATAGCCTTTCCAACGATGTGCAGGTTATATTCAGTTTTACTCGGAGAATTTTTTCATGGGACTTTGAAAATTGCCATACTTAACATAATACAAGCTAACATATAAGCAAATTTTGAAAGGTCACTGTGGGCAAACCATGCCCTGTGAAAAAGTGACACTAGCACAGCATGGATCCTCGGTCCCTCCGTGCAAGAACTTTCAATATTTTTGCTGAATTTGAAATAGAGGGCTTCATTTTTGCGGCCAGGAGAATGTTTACAACGGAGATTACACAGACGGACGGACTGATGGATATGGCTTAATCAGTTGAAAATTTCATACCGATCGAAAATGTACACTTTGTGGCGTCTCTGATGTTTCCTTCTGGGCGTTGCAAACATTTTAAGAAAATTAATATATCCCCCATTAATCGCTGATGGGTATAAAAATATCATGAAAGTAAAATAAAATTATTATGAAAGTAAAATAAAAGTATCATGAGAGTAAAATAAAAATATCTTGAAAGTAATTTCTGAAAATGTTTTTATGGGACTTTGAAAATTGCTTTTCATAACATAGGCTGCTGCAGAAATAATGGTTCTCTCTCATTGCTCAGTGCGTTGTACTCTTGCGTGGATTTGTGCGTAAACAAATGTAAACAGGAGGATTTATTGCTCTTGGAAATATTAAATAGTTTTTTTTCTTCTTCTACATATGTTGAACTAAAATTTTTTTGAAGGAATTGAGGGAAAGAGAGAGGCCGAAACAGAGAATGCGTAAACAAGAAAGTTTTTGAATCGTCTAAAACAGAAAAATCATTATCTATAAATCTATATAAATTAGATTTGTTTTTGGATTTGCGCGAAAAATTTAAATTAGGAAATTACCCTCGCTTGCAGCGTTTTCTACTAATTTATATACAACATTTTAAGCGTCTTCCATGAAAGTTATGATCATGAACCAAACGCATGTAATAACAAAACGATGATGACATTGTAACAATTTCCGGGAAATATTAATAACATTAATAACGGGGTCTGGTGGCGACGGTCGAAGGTAGCGGCGGTCAGGCTGACAAACATTACAGAGACGAACGAATGTCCGTTCATTTGCAACATGAATCCTCTATTAATAGCCTTTCCAACGATATACAGGTTATATTAAGTTTTGCTCGGAGAATTTTTTTATGGGACTGTGAAAATTGTCTCTAAATTTTAATATATTGTCATGGATTGAAGTAGTGATCTTTTACGGTTGATGTATTTGAAATACGTTTCAATACACGGAAAATTTGAAAAAATTAAGTTTACAAAACGTGATGGTGATTTAAAAAAGTTTTTTGATGCGTATAATAACGTAATTAAAAGATTCGGCCTTTCACATAAACTTCTTTTAGCAGATGGATTAAGAAGTAGAAAAAGATGAAATCAGCTGAAGGAAAGAATGGTATGTGTTTTTATTATATTACTAAGAGGTATTATATTGCATTTCTGTATTCAATTTACCGTGTGCATGAGCCGTTTATTTTAAAAGTGGGACAAGTCCATTGCTTATTGTCAGATATTTAAAGGTTTATATTTCAATAAATTTTAGTTATTGAAGGTATTATAATTGTTCTGTCTGTGTTCGTATACATACGTATCTAAAAATGCGTACAGATATATTAGCATTTTTGCGCATACACAATTTTGAGTTTTTGTTTTGCTATTATTATTTAGGAAAGTGGTTCCATGATGTTAAAAAAATGTACGGAAGAAATAACTAAAAAATGGGCTTCCATGGGAAACGAGCGAAAGAAAATACAGGAATAATTCGGCAAATATGGAGACAGACCAAGTTGACCTAGGCATTTCACAGATAGACGATTGTAAATTTACGACCACTAAAAATTCGGACGACTTGGAAATAAATTGTACAAAAAATGAATGTACCAAATTACACTAGTATAAGGTTATTACACATTTATTATTAATAAACTTAATATTCCAAAACTACCAAATAAACGCGAAAACGCAGGAAATAAAGTCCCAATATGTTGAAGGAAAAGTTTTTTACGGAACGCAACCAAAAAATAAAGAAGTGCTAGTAGAAAAAAAGTGGAGGCATATTCCCAAGAAGCACAAAAATACAAAACATGCACAAATTATGTTATCGTAGAAAATTTTCAAACGGTATGTGACAGACGATTGCTTCTCTAAAATAACTAGGCTTGTAAAATCAAAAAAAATAATTGTAGGAAAATACGATTATATATTTGAAACGATGCACTCTAATAACACTACACCTTTTTTAATGTACATGGAACTAAGTGATTTCTATGTTTACAAAATAAACAAGAACTATATAATAATGTATTAGAATTGTATATACACATTATTATATACGAACAAAAAGTAGATAATGTGTATTGTTTCAGTTGCCAAGAAGGCGATTTGCTATTTTTCGGTGATAATAGTCACGTCAAGGAAAAGTTAAAGCAAGTCTTTCTTCTTTGCAAAATAATTATCGTGCCCATTCTTCACAATAGGCATTTTACATTCGCCTATATAAATAACTCTTCCAACACGTTCACTTACGTTGATCCCATAGGAAGCGAAGAAGCAACTCTGTCACAATTATCCGAAAAGTTTAAAACCATACACAATAATAATAATGTATGGATAGCGAAAATAGAAGTGATTGCAAAGAAATATAGAAAGATAGAAAGGATTGCAAAACACGAACCCTAAATACACTTAACGCGTCCGTCTGATTACAGAAAACGGATGAAGCAAAAAATTTTACAATATAGTGAGGATCTGACTTATAACTGTCTTCACTGTTATAAAATTAATGAAATGGAAAAACAGTGTAGCAAATGTTATGGAATTATTTGCGTACAATGCTTCGTGAATCACTACTGGGAGTGGAATGACTTTTGTATTTTATGCAACAATTAATTGAAACGTCTTTTCATTATTCGTTTATTTAGAAATTACCTTCATGATATTTTTGTATATTATATTTTATAATTAAAATCTTCCTATGTTTGATTTTTTTCCTTTAAAAGTATCTACTGCCTACAACATATTAATTTAAAGGATTTGTATCTGTAGTTTTTTGTTTATATTTTTAGTTTTTTTTAATCGTATCTTTTATAATATAATGTAAGATTCCTTGAAATCTACCTAAATAAGGTAAATAATGACAATTTTAGTAAGATAAGAGAGAGATTTGTGCAAGTAAACTGTACCAAATGTATATAAATAAAAATTCTTCGGAATATCTGAAATAAAGTTGAAATTCTTTAAACGATCCTTATATCCATAAACCACAATTTTATATTTGTAATTATAGTTTTTTTTTTTTTATCATGTCATTTATATTATATATATATGTGTTATAAAACAATATACTCTTCGTTAAAATCTTTGTAAATAATAGAAATAATAATCATTTAGTAGATTTATGTAAGTAGTGTAGATAATTTTATATAAATTTTACGGACAAAATTCATAAATAGTGCAAATAAAATTGAAATTCGTTAAACGGTTTTTATTTTTCAATAAGAGGGAACTATATTGGAATATTAATAAAAAATAATTTTCTTAAAAAATGGAAAATTTTGTCTAGTTGGGAATGCAAAAAAAAAACGTAGAAAGTAATAGTAAATAATATACTGCTGGTTCCTGTTGCTGGAATACATATACTGTACTAGCAAGCAAAATCAAACGAACGGGCGTTCGTGTTTGTAATTTTTGTCAGCATGACCGCCACTCCCTTCGACCGTTGCCGCCTGACTTTGTTATTAATGTTATTGATATTTGCCAGAAATTGTATTTATAATGATCGGCTGTGTTTTCTTATCACATCCGCAATAAGCATAAAACCTCAAAAACGTGAAAAACATAAATGTAATCATTTGTAACCTTGTGTGGGCATGGCTGATTTTTTTCCATTTTCCATTTTCCAGTAAATGTGGAAAATTTCATGGTTCTAAATTTAATAATTTCCGAGTAACGAGCAAAAATCCAAAAATTTGTGCTGAAATAAACTGGATTGCGTTCAATTCACGCGCTTTTGCTCTGACCAATTTTCAACACCAACCTGCGTGCAAGAACTTTCAATAATTTTGCCCAATTTGAAACCGATGGCTTCATTTTTGCAACAAGGACTGTGTTAACAACAACCAACACACAAACACACAAACGGACAGACATGGCTAACTCAACTCACTATTTCACGCTGATCAAGAATATATAGTGTTACATACATTGCTAATTTTTATTTTTCACGCAAATTCCCACGCAAATCTAATTTGTATACCACGTGTATTTCTCAATGCCGCTTTCCTAAAAGTTCATTATTTACGCATTCTCTGTTTCGCCCTCACTCTCTCTACCCCAATTCCTTAAAAATAATATCAGATCAACGTACATAGAAGAATAAAAAAAACTATTTAATATTTGCAAGAGCAATAAATGCTCCTGTTTACGCACAAACCCACGCATGCATGCAATGCAATGAGCAATGAGGGAGAAACATTTCTAAACTCACAACATTTATTGTGAGCATTGTAAAGCGGAAAATAGTAAAAAAACAAAAGAAAATCAGTTTAGTATATGTATGTACATGTATATATTCATATACAGTTTTTAGATACACATATTTGATCGATTTTAAATAAACTTGATAGCAAAAAGTATGCCTGCCAACCGTTTATTATTATTTGCGAGGTTTTCTAGTAAAACCTATACTTTTGCTCTAATTTATGGAAAAAGACTGTTTCTCCTTTTCTATACAGATTTTATTGTTTTCATAATTTGGAGACAAAAATAGAAAAAAAGAAGGCGAAGAGAAAAAAACGTATAAAATAACAGTAGATAACATACTGCTTTTTATTGTTCATTATGGTCACTGTTCCTAGAATATATATGTTGTAATAGCAAGCAGAATCAAACGAACGGACATTCGTTCGTCTCCGTAATGTTTGTCAGCCTGACCGCCGCTACCTTCGACCGTCGCCACCAGACCCTGTTATTAATGTTATTAATATTTCCCGGAAATTGTTACAATGTCATCATCGTTTTGTTATTACATGCGTTTGGTTCATGATCATAACTTTCATGGAAGGCGCTTAAAATGTTGTATATAAATTAGTAGAAAACGCTGCAAGCGAGGGTAATTTCCTAATTTAAATTTTTCACGCAAATCCAAAAACAAATCTAATTTATATAGATTTATAGATAATGATTTTTCTGTTTTAGACGATTCAAAAACTTTCTTGTTTACGCATTCTCTGTTTCGGCCTCTCTCTTTCCCTCAATTCCTTCAAAAAAATTTTAAATCAACATATGTAGAAGAAGAAAAAAAACTATTTAATATTTCCAAGAGCAATAAATCCTCCTGTTTACATTTGTTTACGCACAAATCCACGCAAGAGTACAACGCACTGAGCAATGAGAGAGAACCATTATTTCTGCAGCAGCCTATGTTATGAAAAGCAATTTTCAAAGTCCCATAAAAACATTTTCAGAAATTACTTTCATGATATTTTTATTTTACTCTCATAATACTTTTATTTTACTTTCATAATAATTTTATTTTACTTTCATGATATTTTTATAGCCATCAGCCATTAATGGGGGATATATTAATTTTCTTAAAATGTTTGCAACCCCCAGAAGGAAGCATCAGAGACGCCACAAAGTGTACACTTTCGATCGGTATGAAATTTTCAACTGATTAAGCCATATCCATCAGTCCGTCCGTCTGTGTAATGTCCGTTGTAAACATTCTCCTGGCCGCAAAAATGAAGCCCTCTATTTCAAATTCAGCAAAAATATTGAAAGTTCTTGCACGGAGGGACCGAGGATCCATGCTGTGCTAGTGTCACTTTTTCACAGGGCATGGTTTGCCCACAGTGACCTTTCAAAATTTGCTTATATGTTAGCTTGTATTATGTTAAGTATGGCAATTTTCAAAGTCCCATGAAAAAATTCTCCGAGCAAAACTAAATATAACCTGTACATCGATGGAAAGGCTATTAATAGAGGATTCATCCTGCCCTTGTTTCCTTTTTTCACAGGATATGGTTTGCCCACAGTAGTTAAGCAAACTTTCGCTTTATCAATGCCATTTATGACATAGTGTAAAAATACTGAGTTTTCAAATATTAATTAACTTACATAAATACATGTTTTGTTTATTATATTTTGTAAAAAAATTTTCCAAAAGTTTTATTTTAACTGAGCTTTGACTTAAATCCCTCCGAGACTTCGTTTTATAGAATTCTGCTAAGGGCTTAACAGACCTCTGTAAAAAATTTTTGGTTTGTGTCTTTGCTAGTTATATTTAAATATAATTTCACGCCCTTAATTCTTCTCTTAACTTGGCAGATACGTAATACGATGAACCTTTAATAAAAAATTAATACATGAAAGGAAAAAAAATTGTAACTATTTAGTTATGTAGAGACCTAAGTCACTTTCTTAATGTTAAAGCCCCGCGCTTTAGCAATATTGTCATTTGCTGTCAAAATTAATTTATCTGGTATTGATAGATGAGTTGAAAATTGAATAACATAAAAATAGCAGTCCTTAATGCTCGGTAGCAGCATAATACTAAGGTGGGCGATGGAACATCGGAGGTGGATCTATTCCAGCTGTTTTGTACGCTGTGCCCTCTCGTTTTATTTGTGCATTGGTATTCACTGGCTTCCACAGAGCTGTTGTCAGAATCATCGTACGCAGAATAATCACTCCTAATCGGATTCAAATGTTCGTGGATTTAGTCGCAACGCCTTTGTGCATTGTATCATGCTCTTTAACAATCGCGCCTTCGAGTCGTTTACGAGCCGTCGCGTAATTTCTGACACAAACTGGATCTCAAAGAAAGTGCCATTGCAATTGTCATCACCCTTATTTTCTCCAATTTCATTGGGGTGAATTGTATCAAAATATGTTGAAAATTAAGTTGAATTGAATATAAGCTGCGCTGGAGCGTAGTGGGTTGATGGTTGACGTTCACTGAAAAGAAATCAAAGAAATTTCAAATCAAGATTTATGTTATTATCGAACAGCAATTTCTTGACAAAATGGTTTATTGTTCATGTTGTACGGTATGTCTGATCGTTTGATGCCGGATGAAATGGTACGCAAAGTATGTGGCGACTTAATTTTGTCTGAAGACGTTAAGTTCTCCTGACGTACACGTTGTTGCATAGTCGGAAACGATGCAATCTCGTAACCCGAAGGCAACGGAAAAGCTTTTTGGGCATTGAGTTTACAAGGAAAACATTTAGCCATTGTGTATAAAAGTGCATCATTAGGAAAAATAATTTTCAGCAAAATCTAAGTGAAAACGGAACCGTGGCTTTCGACTGTTTTATCCTTTGCCTTCGGTAGTTTATGGAAATTTTTTTCATACGGAACACCACCTATGACAAGACTGTCAGTACCTGAATCACTTTTTGCCCTCCATACATAGCCCTTTACAAACGTCTTCATTCTTACAATTTCAAGTATAATGCCTACTACTGAATTCGGCTATCCCCTAACGCCTAGCTTAAATGTTTGTTTAGAACGCCGCCTTTTGCAACTGCAAATAGTTATTTGATTGGCAGTCGCAATCGACTCATAAAGAGATCTAAAGAAATGGCGTCATCACTGCCGCCTAGCGTACAGCGATTTAAAAAATCTGTGGTTCAAATTTTTTAGCTGGTTGGTAGACTATATCGCAATCGTATGAATTAAAGAATGTGCATTTACCCAGCATTTCATTGCACGTAATAGCAGCTATTGGTTTAGCAGTTTTGGGCATACCAAGATGTTGGCGATTATTAGTCACAATTGCGAACTTATATGTAAAAGATCGTCCGTTTTCCGTTTCTGGCAAAATTCTTGAATAAAAAGCTATCAGCCTTTCTGACTTTCTGGATGGGTGAAGCCGCGTCAATGCCTCATGGTCACTTGCCAAAAGCGAGTTACTGGCCTTTGCGCCGATTCGAGAAAATAGTCTTATCTAGCAATCGATGCAGTTGCTTAGCTACCGTACTTTTATGTGACAAGAACGAACGGTAAGCATTCATGAGGTCTAAGAAAGCTTGAATGCTTTTATCTTCAAATGGTGGAATGTTTTGTATAGTTTGCAAAAAACCGTTGTGTAAATTTTTAGTTGGATTAAAACATTGATGACAGTTGTTGTTTTCTAATGCACTTTATTTCAACAGAATTTTGTCTTACAAAGCTCTAATGAATATAGAAAAAACATACATAATATGAATATTTAAAATACAAAAGAGAAGAGTCTACCCAACATGTGCGCAGTAACTTAATTAATGAAAGAACGAACTTTTAAAATTCGGCCTCCTTCATCCGACATCAACTAATACATGCGTGGTATTTGCTAAGGCTGCGGAAAACATGTGGACCGATTACTCGAGAATTGTCATTTTGTTCAACGGTTCAATGGTGGTTCGACTCAAGTATATCCTCCGGCATGAAGCATGGTATGATGGAAATCTTTGGAGACTTAAAGTCGATATATGCAAAGTGATATTTGAATAGTTTGAATTTCTGCGGTAGCTTCTTAAGAAATCGTTTCTAAGTATCACGTACTACAGCCTGTACGTGCTTATTTCAACTGAGTTTTTCCAATCATATTTCTTGTAATAAAAGTTTTGCTAGAATAATAGTAGGCACGAGAATATCATCTACGTAGATATGTTTTCAGAATATGTGACACTTGAGAATATTTGCGTTGGCTAGAGCAGCCTGGAGAACACCTCGAAGAGCTAAATAGCGTGCGCAGTTCACCCCAAAGCTAAGGAGTACTCATTGAACTCGCACTCAGGATGAACTAGAATTTGACGATACATTTTTTGTAGATAAGCACCATAAACATATCGCAAAAACGCCATTTGGTAATCAACAGCTTGGGGACAGGACCAGTATGGAAGACATCATTGGGCAAGAACCCGATTCTTGATTACCAGACTCATTGAATATCATCCTTAATCTAGTCGTTTTGCTATCAGGTTTAATCTTTGGATAATAAGGGAGATAAAAAGACTTGATTAGTCCGTCGGTATGCACTTCCATATTTAATGGACGTCGCAGTGACATATTCATTCAGTACTGCATTGTATTGATAATACAAGGCAAGGTCGTTGTTTAGCGACTGATTTGGATCTTTCAAGCGCGATGCTACAAGAGGACTCTAGTGATCCCTTAGTATGCTTGAAACGCACCATATTCCTACCGCTGGCTAGACGCGTTGTGGCTTTCTCACAATAATCTTCATAGAATTTATTTTCATCCGCCATTTGCTTGGAAGGAAGGATTACTTCTTGTTCGCGGAATGTTTTTAGATGCAGGGACTATCTGTGTGAAAGTACAGTTTGTTTCGGTAGCAACTGAGCGATACAGCCCCCATCCAAATATTATGTTGAGAATTATTCCTTCTAGGTTTACAACTTGATCACCGTCGTATCCTTATAGGACATCTATATGGTAAGCGCAATTAAAACTTGCATCTGCCAACTCTACATTTAACAACTCTTTACAGTCTTTAATTGCGAAGAATTGGGCCGGACTATATGCAGCAATTTTTGGAAGAGCAATAAAATTAATTTCTAATTGTTCTTTGGATATTATCGTTGTTACATGGCTTATTTGATGTTTGTAAGTTGCCACCTACACCGCTTACTTCGCAGCGAGATTTCGTTATTAGAAATAGGCGCCTCATTCATATTCTTTCAGATAGAAAAGAGTTGTCATATTTAGCAATAAGAACACGAATGATAAGGAATTTGTCTCTATGCAATGTTTGAACCAGAGCAGTACGCAGTCGTATGGAAGTGCAGTTTGGGATTGCTACTTGTTCTTTTTGTGTTTGAGAATAGTGCCTTGCTGGTTTTGACGCCGTTAATTCGTTCAACACCTTCAGTTCTGATGAGAATTTACTACAATACTTCAAATCCATTTACTTCCAAGCTGGAGCTTCTGGTGTTTAACGTTGATGAGTTATAATTTCGTTTGTCATCTTTGAATGATTGATGTTTTATCAACTGTATGTCATGTAATTTAAGCAAATTCAAGAAAATTTCATTCTCTTGGGTGTCTCCACTGTCTACTTATTATTCTATTAATAATTGTGGATTTGGGTGTGCTATTTGATTCCAGACTCACGTCAAGCTTTCATATTGCTTTTTCCGGTAACAAGGCTAAATCGGTTTTAGATTTTATTAAGAGATGGGCTAAAGAATTTAATAACCCATATATCTGCAACCATCTTTCCACTGTGCTTGTTCGTCTGATTTTGGAATATTCTGTCGTCTTTTATATCGATCAAATAGAGTCTGTTCAGAAAATTTTTCTTCTCTCTGTTTTACGCAACCTGCGTCTCACTACAATTCTTCCGCCATATGAAACCAGGCCTAACGCGATACGGCTACCGACACCGGTTAGAAGACGGGATGGTTTTTACAGTTCAATCGATTCGGGGCTCGGTTTCCTCTTGTTACCTATTCAATTTTGTCGACGTTAGTGTTCCGAATTGGTCTTCACGACGCTGTTATTCGCTTCAGACTCTTTCTTTGCCGGTTTAATTATCTGTTTAGCTGTTTAGTCCAATTAGTTTGCAGTCTTTATAAGAGAAATTACTCCCACTTTGATTAGTGATTTTATTAATAATGCAATAAATTTCTTTTTTATATTTGGGAAGATTCCTTATGCATCTTTTCACTATGTGATTTAAGTATTGTGTAATATTTTCCTACTCTGCTCAGCTTCAGACCGCCAAGTCTATCTGCTTCTTATAATGCCAATCAGATCGGCATGAAGCAGTCCCTCTAGAATATTAATTTAAGCGGATTGAACGCCTTATAAAAATTAGTGAATTAAACGCTGTTTTTGAATTGCTTAATAACAATTCAAATTCTTTATTGAAATATGCACTATTTATACTTAATTCTACAGGTGAAATTATGCTAACCTAATCACTAATTATTTGGAGCGCCTGGCGTCGTATTGCATTTCGTAATGCAATACTCAGCCGGTTGAAGTGCGACACAATTTTTGTTTTTCTTTTTGTTAAAGAATTATGCAAATTCAGCATAATTCTGTCTGCACTTCAAAGTGAATGCATATACCGATATGCGATCACACTACAATACAAGTAAAAACAAATCGTGACGATAATCCTTATAGTTACAAATTGGAAATTGTAGTATTGAATAAACTGCTTTTGTCATGCTGAACATGCACGGTTTCTTACATAATTAAATAAGCGCTAGAAGATTAGAGCTAGATTATTTTTTGGTACTGGATTTACTATTCGTACCACCATTATGGTTGTTTGTATCTCTCTTTTTATAGTAGTTTTAGCTTCAAGTTAAGTTAATTTTGAAGTTTCATCTAATTATTGGTCGGATCTTGTTTTTGTAATCAATTTGAAACGAAGGAAAAAATAAATAAATAAATAAAACAGCTGTATTATGCTATCGCAATCATTTATTTTTTTTAAATTTGATGTGAAAGCAAAAGATATAATTTTCATAACTGTAAGCATCATTATGGACATATTAATTCTGTGCTTGGAAAAATTTATATAACAGTAGATTTACGAACGTTTTGTATATAGTTATTTTTACTGAAACATGTCAATTTGACTGGCGATTTTCGTGAATTGTCATAGGCGTAAATGTAGAGTTGCTATCTTTGCTGAAATGTGGCATTGACCAATTAGGAAGACTAAAATGACATTGAAAAATAACGACAATTCCTCACATTTTTGTGTACAGCTTTCGATCCCGTGAATTAATTTTTGATAAACTGGTGAGCAAACATTCGCCATTCTTGCTACAGAAGCCCGGCAAGCCATTAGATAGACCGTCTTCTTATACACCTATTTTTCTCATGGGCGAAATGGTCAAACTTTTCGATTGTTACTAGCGATGTTAGAAAAAGAGGTGCACATATGGGGTGGCTTTTCTAGGCACTAATTTGGCTTTGTCAAACAATAATCGACATATGATACTATTGAACAAGTGGTCTCGGCAGCACGAAAAAGCCAGAATGGAAAGGCATTCTGCGTTGTTATCACATTGGACATCAGAAAGGCCTATAAAAGGCCTGACTGAGAAACCATCACAAAAAGTTTAAACACACGAAGGTTTTCTCCACACTTAGTTAAAATTATAGACAGCTATTCGTGTAAGAGAAGTGCGCTATATAATACAAACGGCGTAAGATAACAGAGGATTATTGCAGGGGTACGAAATGGCTCCATCCCAGGCCCCTTTCTAAGGAATCTCATCTCGGCCTGCTCAATGTGAATCTTCGAAGGCAAGCAAAATTGATAGGCTGTGCGAATGATAATGCTCTGATTATGCAGCTAGTGTCGGCTCCCTTTATAGAGACTGTAGCTAACAATAGTTCAAGCCGTGTAAGTAAGTGGCTATATAAGTACAAATTAAAATTTGCCGTGGTAAGAAGTGAAACCATACTGGTCCTATAGAGAAGTGTTCGAAGCGCCACAAATAGAGGTTGGTGGCCACACTACCGATTTCTGCTTCAATTTGAGATATCTTGGAATGCAATTAGATACGAAATTAACATTTGTAGATCACATTAAGAAAATTATGGATAAAGCTATGGAAATCGCAACCATCTACAAAATTATGCCAAACACGAACAGGCTAAAACAAGCGAGACGTAAGCTTATCTGTGTACAGCGCACCAATCTACACAGAGTACTGCAAAGTAACAATTACATACTAACGTTCAAAGGCTTTGTGTGCGGGGTGTTATCAGCCCACCGTACGTCTTCAACGTTAGCTGCAGAAACTCTGACAGGAATGGTAGCAATCGAGCAGCGTTATACTTCCAACCCGAAAAACGAAACGAGGACATTGGAAGAAGGCAACACCTACATCCGAAAAGTAAAATTAGCTATCCGGCAGAATACATTAACGGTGGGAGAGATAGGCGATTACACCTACAAAACCAGATAACGGCTCATCATTTGGGATTCAACCACAATGGAGATTCCAAGAACCAAAATGAACGACAAAGCTCATGCCTTGGCGCCTACGATATGAGGAATTAGAACACCTTCAAAGTGAGCGGCAAAGTACAAGGGCCGCCAGTAACTTTACAACTGCAGCCGCATCTCGGACAAACATTTCCTATGCAGTTTAGTACCAAGACAAAGATTGAAGCTTTTGAAAGATTCGGTAGATAAATTGACCACTTAATGAAAACGGTAACGGAGAAGAGAGTAAAGCGGCGTAACTTTAACTAACCAATGAAAAACACCATAGATGACTTAAGAGTAATGTATGCAAAATGCGAGAAAGAGGAGTAAGAGCCATCCAGAAAGAGACCAGTATTAAATGCTGCCAGACTTCGCTATGGTTAAAAAACCGCGTAGCAAAAGGAGAAGAGACCCAAGAAGATGCAGTAGGCTAAGAAGACGAAACTACGACTCCGTCAACATAACGTCGCAACACGGCTATAGACCCAAGTGCGCGCTCAGCCGATGAAACTAGTCAGAAAGGGGAGGGGCCACAGCTGCGAAATGACATCGTAGGCAAATGGGCAGGTGATTAAGGAGGATGAAAAAAACGAAGCCTAGAGCTCAAGCCGGTAGTTTGCGGCATATGTGAGAAGACTTGCCCCAATACCTAGAATGTTGGCAGAAAGCCACAGGTGCAGCGAGGAAAGGCATATCGTAGACGACTGCACGAACGCCTCTCTGTGCACGTTCAGCAAGGATGAGACAAATGCTAGCACGAAACACACCGCAGGGAGCGCAATCAACCTCGATCACAGTGAAGCGGCACAGGACCTACTGCATAAGACAATGGGCGAAAAGAAAGTGGACCTGATGTTGGTGAGCGAATGTATGAAAGTTAACATAGAAAAACCTGAGATCGCTCTAAAAAACGTAAGTGACGATAGCACATCCAAAAATACTTGAGAAAATTGAAAATTGACAGCATTTCGAAAGCTGAATTTATGACACCTGAAAAGTTCTCAGCTGGAAAGACAAAAGCCACACTACGTCAAGTAAGAAAAAAACTTTAAAATCTGATGAAAAATCGAGAATCAGAAACAAATTTATCCATGTATCACTCAATTCAAATGACCTTTTAAAGAGAAGGTTGATTTATGAAAAATGCTCCGTCAAGTCTGAGCTAAGATGCTATCAATCCGGACGAAAAATAAAAATCGATTCCGAGGTTTCCGCTTCAGTAGGGCGAAAAATGTTCTAACTGAATGTCTTTATGAAAATGTAGATTTCTATTTATAATAAATAAAGAAATATTGCAACACTGCATTTTGCTTTCATTTTTCCGATATATTTTAAGCCATGCACTACAAAGAGGATTTTTACGTCAATTTACTAAGCAACAACTCAGTTGCCCTTTACCAAAAGAACAGTTTGTCCCCATTTACAAATGTTGTAAGTGTTCCTACTATTACGAACTGAGCTGTTTTTAAATGATATCAATATTGAAAATGATAGCGGACAAGTGCAGGAATATTCAGCATTATTTATTTATAACTTGCACTAGAGATAAAATTTTAAGATGTGTTCATGTTCTGTCGTTTAATAGAAAAACCAAAAGTTTTAAGTTCAAAAGTATAGAGTATTATACTCTTCAAATTGCTACTATAAAGAACACATATATACTCATAGTAGGACGGTGAAAACTATAATTTTGGTGATTTTGTTACACCTATTTACATTGGTCTTCACTTTACAAAAAGTAACGCAGTTAAAATATAGCCGATATAAATGAAAGCACATTAAAAAATCCCAGCTCTATAGAATTTCTCTGTCTTAACAATGGAGATACATATCGAGAAATTTGCATCGTTTATTTAAAGTTGTTCAATTGAAGAAGATAATTCCGATGTTACTTAAAATGCTTGTAGCATTTAAAAATCTTCAATTCATTTATTTAAATAATGGGCTGGTTTGACAAAGTGACAACAATTACCACTACCGATCATATATACCGACTCTTCCTAATTATGGCACTGACGCTCGTCAAACTCATTTGTCACATTCTGCAGTGTAAACATATAGCGGTCAAGTCTTTCATGACGGAAAATCCAATTAACTGAGTTGTTTGGAATTAGCAATATAGGTGATTTTTTCTGGAAAGGTGCGTGGCGACGTTCTTATTCAACCTAAGCTTTTACTAAATAGTGTTGATCTGCGTATTATATTTAATTTGGAGAAATCACCTGTTCACATAAGAGAAAGCACTGACAAAGGAACGCAGCTTAAAAGATTAAAAGCACAACTGTTTATGGATTGTATAACTAGAAATCCTAGAATTAATCGTAGAAGACTAGTTAGTTATTATAAAATATTACAAACAAAACCAGTGTCACATCCATTTAACAAAGTAGAGGTTAAGACATTCATCCTGTATCCACGAACATATACTCCTTCATTACTTCCTGACATTTTTAGTGTTTTTTGTGTATGGATTATAACAGTGCCTACTCAGGTGATCGAACCACGGATTCTTTAAGTGCGAGAATTTTTGTTTGCTAGGGTTCAAGTTGTCAAGCAATGGTGTTCAGATTGTAATTAAACACGAATTTTATTTTGTAATTTAGTATCTTTTATTGTTCTTTTTGCTGATTATTTGTTTGACAAGAGTGTGTATATATAGCAGGCCTTTTTGGTTATACTAAATGGTCGAAAGTTGGCTTTAGCTTATTGTTATTAACAGTTGGTTTAGAATTATTAAAATTTGCGACAAATGTTTGCATATAGTAAAGCATTACCTTGAAATTAATGACATTGACATTAATAAAGTAGAAGAAAGTGGAGCAATAATACTAGAAAATACGCGGTCACCGGCTCAAGTTCGATTATTCCGAAACAAAATTAAGATCGACCATAGCTTATAGTACGCTATTCAAGTCAATTGGGCCTAGTCACTCAGGTCGGAGTCTCCATAGTAAATAAGAGACATTTTGATAAGAATTCCTTTATACTAGCGTTCGAACTCTCCGCTGGTCATTGTAATAACGATGTGTGCGCTAACATTTTAAAGCAAGGAAAGATATGTATAGTTTACTGCAAGTATGAGTCAATGTTAGAAGGATATAGAAACAGAAACGAAAAAATTACGCTTTAAAATGAATACAATGCAAACGGAACAAGCACTTGAAATAAATCTCTATACAAAGAAGTACTTTCTAGGTGTTTTCCCAGCTAATAATTAAGCTCGAAAAGTAGGTTCTAAACCTGCTATTATAGTGGCAAACATCGATTATGCTGATCGACCTGGAGAGTATTGCATTGCCTTTCACGACGGTTCAAAGCTTAAAGCAGAATATTTTGATTTTTATGCACAAAACCCAACGAAAAGACTTTTTTTAAAGAAAAATTTCGACAATTTCACATATAATAGACAGCAACACCAAGGCTACTTTTCCAGCACTTGCGGACATAATGCCTTCCTTTATAGTTTTTATAAGAATCTACAAAGAAGTTTGTATACTTATCTCAAACAATGTTGCCAAACTCACTATAGCTTTATTGACGAGATAATACTCAAAATATGTAAACAAGTATTTTTAATAAAATTAAAATTTTCATTGTAGACATCAAGTTCTGTTTTTTTTTTTTTAATAATTTCAAATCTGGCTACATTAGTTTGAAATTTATAACTTCATCGAGAGATTATATGTTAGGTATATTCTTCTTCCAGCTCTTTGTACGGATTTTTGCGGGCGGGAATGCTTGAGAAATACGGAAAAAAATATCCATAGTAAATTTCGGTTCGGAGATTTGAAATAAAGAACAAATTTCTTTCTTTTTCAAATTTCTATTTTTGTTTTAAATCCAATTATCTTATCCACCGTGTTGTCAATTAATAATTCATCAATCATGGTATATCTTCGTTCTGATGTTTTGCAGACGTCCCAAAGAGTGTTGTTGAAAGGATTATTAATGAAATTGAAAAATATGAGATTTTTATAATAATTATACGGGAAATATTTTTTGTGTCTTATTTCTTACTATGTACTTCTTTTCCTCCTTTTTTTTTTGCTAATATTGAGCAAGCATTTCTCTTCTTCGTGTTACAATCAAAAACAGTACAAAACTAACCAAAATTTTGCTTATAATTTATTTTCATAGATTAAAAGTGGTTCACGTTCGCATCAGCGTCACCATAGTTAACAAAAGAATAAAATGGAACATTTATTTCTTATTTTCATTTAAAAAGATTATTTAATTATTACCAATTAATGCTTCTATCAAAAATTGTATTATTATCGTTGCCAGAACGATAGATTGCTGATAATTGCTTTCTAATTCCATTAAATTATTTAGGGTTATTATACGAATATACCTGGGACGTGTTTCTTGCATCGTGATTTGGGGTTTCGGCACTAATGAATTCCCACATTCGGTTATTTCTCCCCAAGAACTCTGTGGGAGAGATCGAGGGCCAATTTAAATCCAATTCAAAGAATGCTCTAATAAATACAATGATTTTAACAAAACTAATATTTTACCTACTGTCTTCGTTCTATAATGTATTAAACATAGCTATTTTTGTATCTACTACGATCAAGCAACCTCGCCCTCGAAGCAGGTGCCCGCCATGGCTTAGCAAGACAATTAAATTTTACAAAAATAGGAAAAGCAAACTTTTCAAAAACTTTATGAAAAGTGGTTTTGCTTTCGACTACTTTGTCTTTTCTGCTACAAAGCATAGATTTAATTACTTCAACAACCAATATTATTGCAGACGCCTTTACTTGATTAAATCCTCACTGCTTGTTAATGCTAGATATTTTTTTAAGTTTGTCAACCTCAAAAGAAAAATCTCCATATATCCCTCATGCAAAAAAACTTTTATCCTTTTTACGTGAAATACGTCAACAATATTCCGGAAAATCGTCAGATCATTTACTAAAGTTCTTATGGTTTCAACGCTTACCGTCAACGATTAAAGTCATGTTGTAAGTCAGTCCAGTTAGTTTGTCCTTGAATAAGCACAGTGAGCTCAACGAATTCGAATGAAATGCTTTGTAATATCCAGGCCCAAATCACTGGGTTATCTAAACGTATCGATGGAATTAAGCCCCAAGACCGCAAAGGAAATAAAATAAGCAGCCGGAGTAAAGCAGCACCGGCTTCATCATTTGAGCATCAAAATGTTTTAAAGCCATAAAAACACTTCTAAACCAAACAAATTCTAAATTCAAGCCGCAAATAAGTCAATTACCAACACTTATGGGGAAAAGATTTTGCATTTAAACCTTAATTTAAGACTATAACCCAGTGGTTTTTAACCTGTGGGGCGCTCCCCCCTAGGGTGGCGCGATACTGTTGCAAGGGGGGGCATGTAGCTGTTTCCAAAATATCATTTTCAAATACAAACCAAAAAAGTCAAATAGGTGTCAAAAAAATGAATCAGCAGTATACGTAATCCACAATCCTCGCCGCGGATTTTTGGTGTACAAATGTTAAAACATCCAATTCATACTCTTCTTCGAATCGAAATATCTCGTTTTCGCGTTTAAAGCTGAGTACTGGTGGGGCGTGGAATCAAAAGATAAGCACTTGCAACATCCCGGTTATTCTTGTGCTTACTCGCGCCAAACTTCAGTAAACAGAAGCATCTGATTGTTTCGGTTTTTTTTGTTTTTTAAAGGGGGGCGCATTAATTTTTTTTTTAAAAAGGGGGCGCCGGTACATAGAGGTTGGAAGCCACTGCTATAACCTATATGAAAATTCATAATTGCAGATGTCTCCATAACAATTTGTCGGTTCTTACTTTTTAGAACGTTTTGGATAGCTTGTAGACGTCCAAAAAAATCGGCTTATAGATAGCATAACAAAGTTAAGTACGTCTAGTTTTATATCATTTAAAAACGGTATTTTCTCGGTTAGGAGTGGCTCATTTCCTGAAAATTTGTTTCGTTATGTTTTGCGTTTTATTTAAAGACATTACGCAACCATCATGCATTTTACCCGAGGTTCAATATTCAATGACCCATCGCATCGAAACGTACGGACCCCCGTTCATTGTAAACTGCGCAGATTACCTCCTGAATAGCTTAAAATTGAAAGAAAGAAAGTTTAAATATTTGATGCAATTTGTTACATGTCGTCCATCGAAGACCCGTTGGGCAAATTCTTTAGACTTTGTTGCAAAACCTAACAAGGAAGGGTAAGATTGCGGTTTTGGATAGATACCCTGTAGCATATTTGCGCAATTATTCCGTTAATTGACAGGGCAAGACGGTGTTTTCTAAAAAAGATTTAGTGAAAGTTTATTTCCGAATCCCTGTTGAAGAAACAGATATACCCAAACATTTATAACGCCAATAGTAATTTGAAAATTTACGAAGATGACATTTTGTTTTTGTAATGATGGAAAAACATTCCAACAGTTTATGTACGAAGTCGTCAAAGGT
Source organism: Glossina austeni (assembly GCA_000688735.1). Lineage (NCBI taxonomy): Eukaryota > Metazoa > Arthropoda > Insecta > Diptera > Glossinidae > Glossina > Glossina austeni. The sequence continues at coordinate 209,194 of KK502746.1, forward strand.
CTGGCTTTTGTTAAGTTTATATTGGTAACACTCTTATGGGTTCTACAAACTTGGAGGAGAATAAAAAAAACTTTAAGATACTCTTTAGTCGATTAAGATCATATGGCTTGACAGCGAGTGTTGTAAAGTGCGAATTCATGAAAATCGAATTATCTTTCTTAGGATATTTAATAACAACACAAGGATTACGACCAACTCCAGAACGCGTAATAGCAATAGAAAGCTGCAAATACAAGCAGGTGTGACACAAACCGTTCTCCCTGATTTAAAAAATGGTCAGATGATGAACGATAAACGAAAAATTATTTGGACAGATGAGCTAGGAAACCATTCGATTGTTAGAGAACTACACGTAATTTATTCTGGTCTTAAGTATATTTCCATTATTTCTTGGAGGGTCGCACATTAACCATCTATGCAGAAGACAAGCACCTTACGCTTGCTTTCTGTCAAAAATTGAACAAAGTTTTCACAAAGCAAGAAAGCACACTGTTAGCTCTTGAAGCTTCATTATATTTCATATATTATTTTTTTATAAAATGCTGCAGTATCCTGACCAATTATTGCGTAATTGCAGTTCGAAGTTCTCGGAGGCTCGTAGGTGCCGTGTTTCAGGTTCGTACTCCCTTTTTCAGCACGTCCCATAGATGCTCCATGGGAATGAGGTCTGGAAATCGAGCAGGCCACGCCATAACCCGCACTTCAAGTACTGGCGCACTATAGCAGTATGTGGTTTTCCGCTATCATGCATGAATTTGAAACTTACGCTAATAAATCCCAAAAAAGACACTACGTGTTCTTATAGGATTTCCTGGATGTAAGGCTGGGACCATCGGTATTGGGACCTGTGGGGTACACAAGTGTAGTCTTCGCTTCCAGTGAAGGCTCTTTGGACGCACTCTTCCCCGTTCGTAGTTATTATGAAAGCAGATACTACGCTCCTCAGAAAGCACTACTATTTCCTTACTGATTCCTAGTTCAATGCACTTGTTATTCAACGAACTGAACGCATACTTGTCGGTGGGTTGGGCTCGATTTGGGACAAGTTGCTAATCTGTGCACCGCTAGGCGCCCTTTGACTAATTTTCTTCTAGCCATTCACCGATTGACGTTCTCTCCTCAAACTTCGTGGAGCTGCTGCCCGAGTTGGGCTGCATTGAACTGGCGATTTCGTAGTGATTTTATGACAAATAGACGGTCATCACGCTGTGTTGTAACACGTTTTGGGCCGGTGTACATGTCGAACAACATACCATTTCAGTCTTTGCTTTCGGTATGGTATCCATTACCTTGTTCTGAATAGTCTCGTACTTGGTAAAGAATCTTTCAGACTGTGACTTGGTACGCAAATAATATCATATCTATCAATACTCATTCTTACATAGCTGCTCAAAATCGTAGAAACAGCGCTACGTGAAACGAACAATTTTGACTATTTCTATTTTTTATTGTTACAATAATGTTTTTGAATATCAAGGGTAAGCATCATGTGTTTTTCAAGAGCTGACAGTGTGCACTCTAATTTAATTAAGTTGTGTTTGTAACCTAAATTTAATTTAGTAAATATTAAAGTTCGAAGTGAAAATGTAGCGGGTATGCAATTTTTTTGCTCCCGAGTAAACTTTGTTGTAGAATGAATTTTTTTTTTTTTTGAGGAAGAAAATGCGAATTTTTTTTATGTGTATAGCGAAGAAAAATTACAATATTAAAATAAATATGTAAAAAAAAAATAAACAACAACACATGCTTCATTAGTGTCTTGTGACACCATTTTCTTCATCTGGATAAAAGCAATTTTCGAAAGCTGCATACTAAAAACAGGGTGAGTAAAGGTGCTTCGTTCGGGTTGTTGACATTGCCACCACTCCCAATCACTGCTGAAGTGAAAACAATGATTTCGTCGCAATTTTTCAAGCTGAATTTTTGTGTTTACTGAAAATCTAAACTATACGATAGCAATACTAAGTTCAAGTTTTCGGTACGTCGTCAAGCTCATTATTAACTTTACCATCCTTAATATCAATGTCATCATATGCAGTAGCCGGCATGTAAGGTTCTTCATCGTATTTATTTTACGCATGTAACATACACATCTGGTTTGTTTGGTATATAACATAATTCAAGTAATCGTAAATATACACTTACAAATTATGGAATCCGACCCTTCTTAATTAATGTAGAGAAATTGGTATTGAAAGTAAAAAGAAGAAGAAAAGGAAAAGAATAGAGAAAAATGTATGTAAAAATATGCTAAAGCTTTTTTTCGTGAGAGGAAAGCAGGTTAGAGGGTAATTGCACCCAACCACGGGGTCTCCCACTGCAATGATGGGCCGAAGGATACCATAGGTAGAGTAGGGTAGAGAATGGCCCAGGGACTACGATCTGCCCGTTCGATAAGTAGGTTTCGTGCGTTCGTTTATTCGCATATAAGGGTAAAGTACTTGCAATTCCTTCAGATGTGACCATCTATAGAGTGTCCGTGGGATAAAAATTTAATGTTTTTTTTCCTGTCCTTTTTTGAATATTAGTTGAAATTTGTAACATAAAAACTAACAATTTTAAACTAAATTAAATAAATAACTTAGTAAATAAATAAATAGAATATATTAGCCTATTTATCACAGATTTTTCAAAGAATTTAGTTATTACAGAAAATTTGGCAATACCTTTCAAGGATAGCCTTCTGTCGGACTTATGTAAGGTTTACTACATTTCCAGATATCCGAGAAAACTCAAAATTACACAAATTAAAGATCCCAACAATTGATTTAAGTACAATCACCGAGCACTTAAGGGGAACACTCCCTGCAGTTCCACCCGCATTAGAAATGCAAAAAAATGTTGGCTTGCAAAGACCATTAAAAACTTTCGCATATAAGAATTTGGTAAACGTCATAATTTTGAATTTCATAAGGATAGCTAGCAACATTCGCAACAGTCTGGGTGGTGTGTAATTGTACAAAAAATTTTGCAAGCAAATTAGAAATCATTTGTGGCTCGGATGCTTCGAGCCATGAACTGCATATGCTGCATATACCATTCGCCAGTTTCATATTCGGAATGCACGTAATGCACTGCCCGCCGGTCCATCTGTCCGTCTATTAGTCTGATCATCTGTCCAACTATGTAGTATATGTGGTAGACATTCTCCCGTTTGCAAAAAGAAGATATCACCTACAAATATATAAAAAAAAAAGTGGGAATGACCTAAACTACCAGCGGTATCCACACGTGTACGTAACAAAACCTGTGGACACCTTCACTTTCCGTGCTTTTTGCCTGTTACTCATAAAGTGCAACACATATAAGATATATGTTTCCACATTTATTCTGAAAATACAAAAAATCCGTGCCATCTAATGTTATAAAATATGAAAACTTAGTTCTTCTCCTTTTCTTCATTCTTTTTTAACACAAAGGTGAATAGTATGAAAAATTCGGTCATGACCGAATGTCATTTTCAGCTTATTGTTGTTGTCATTACTGCATTAAAATTATTCGATGAAGTTTTATGAGAATAATTTATATTTTATAACATAGATTTAGAGAAGGTTTCAAACGATCGCTGATTTTACTTAAGTGCAAGCTTCGCGGAAGTTATTTAAAAAATTTCAAAAAGAATGAACTTAGGAATTGGGTTTGGTACTATGCCGTACATACGTCTGCCGCCCGTAGAACAAAAAAAATATTCGAAACGAAAGTCTAGAAAAAGAAGAATTTGGGCTCAAGTTCGAAAGTCGCCCTTTTGACTTCTAGAAAAGGTCGACGCTGTCAACTTTGCCAGAGGTGTTCATACCTCGTCGTTAGTAGATGACTGCATAATCCTAGCTTATTGCTTTCTACCGCTATTTACTACAACTTAAATGTAATATAATTCCAGTACTTTCTTCCCAACCGAAACATGTACAAGGGCAGAACGAGAATACGACTTGGATTTAAACCCAAGCCTTAAAATTTTTGGACCTAAAGAAACTTAGCATGTACGTGTATTCTTGGCTTATAATGTATAAATGAGATCAGAATGTAGTCCAAATTGGCTTACAAAGCTGGGGGGCTGTAAGTGACTTAGGAATTACCGCAACGTCGATCTGAAATTTTCTAGAAATTAAAAATAAATTTTAATTAGTGTATATAGTGTATGTAGTATATATAGCTTCACTGCAAAAGTCTTTTTTTTTTCTCGTGAATTCCTCTAGGACATTTTCTTCGATTAAAATTTATAGATTGTTTTTCCTTGTTAACTTCATCGGTTTTCGATTTAGAAAAACAAAAAAATGTGCCAGGGTTACGTTTTGCTAATTTACTTTTTGTTAACTTTGTACAATAACGGTTTACTCTACCACTTCGACATTTATCACTTAGAAATAAAATTCTTAATTTGTTCCAGTATGAATTGCTATTTTGCGTTGAAGACAAAACCGATCCTGCTATTCAGTTGGTGGAATCTTTAACAGCCAAATATCCACAAGTGGAAGCTTCCATATTTTTGGGCGGCTCAAACGTTGGCGTAAATCCCAAGATTAATAATATGCATCCTGGTTATGAGGCAGCCAAATATGAGCTCGTTATGATTTCTGATAGCGGCATCAAAAGTAAGTACGTATTTCGGCTTTATACGCCATTGCTTTTATGTGTGACTTATGTTGTCACATTCGCTGCAACCCATATTGTCATCATATTGTAGTCTTTGCAATTTTTGTAAGTCTGAATTTACGATTTTTAAAGCATAGTAGCAAAGTTAGCAAAAAACTGTATTTTTGTATCAATTTTTAAAGAAGACAAATCCTTCAGTTTTAACATATCTCTCTAACTTTAAATTTTTTTATTCTGTTGCTTGTGTATATCTTCCATCAAACCAAAATTTTGTAAGCTTAGAAATAGACATATTCTCAATATTTTGTTAGCTGTCATGTAAGCATCAAACCAAAATTTTGTAAGCTTAGAAATAGACATATTCTCAATATTTTGTTAGCTGTCATGTAAGCATCAAACCAAAATTTTGTAAGCTTAGAAATAGACATATTCTCAATATTTTGTTAGCTGTCATGTAAGCATCAAACCAAAATTTTGTATGGGTCGAAACTCTTTAATTTCTAGGGGCTTGTGAGAGGATATTTGAGTAATAATATTATTCATTAAGACTAAACAGCTTAAGACTAAAACAGCTATTATGAAATTTCCAATTGACTCTTCTGGCGTACGTTTAGCAGAGACTTCTAGTAAAATATTGATGAAAGTATCGCTTTTCACTCTGAAATCTTAGCTGCCTACAGTAAATATTCGAGTGAAATTTTAAGTCAAGGGATCATAAGTTGCCTCTATGAATAACCATAGTGGTTTTTCTCCCCATAGATGGGCTTAGAATCGCTTAAGTTTGGCAATATTAACGGTATGAAGACATACCTTATGCTTGTAAAAAGTGACAGTGCATAGCCAATTAAAAAAAAACACCGCGGCATCTGCTAATGTAGGCGAAAGCAATTATGCTTTGAAGAACATAAATTGCGAAAAAAATTGCTGTAGTTAACAACATCATTTCGATCAAGATAATAGTGCTACAGGTAGTAGGATTATAAAAATCTTCGTGGTTTCTTTAATAAAAATTAAAATACGCATTATCTGTGTATTTGACAAAATATGTGAAACGTTCACTCAGCAAATTAACTTGGGCTTGGATTCCATGCAGCTCAACCTATAATTTACATTACAAAAAAATCGTGTTTTGTGCCTGTGAAAATTATTTATGATCGGGCTAACTTTTAGCACTTTCAATAAGTTCTTAGGCATTAAAAGAGGACTTGTTAATTCCAGAAATATCAACAACAAATATCATTCATTATGCTGTTCGACACCGTGTTTAATTAAATAAATCGTAATGAAATAAATGTTTTATGAAAGGGTAACGGCGCAGCTCAACGCTTTGGGAAATAAAATGTCTTTGCCGGCGAATAATATATTTCATTAACCTTCTTCGACAATAAGAGCAATTTGTCCTATTGGTTTTTAGCAGGTCATTTACATCCTGGGCTTGCGATATCGTCCGAGCCAATTTAGTAAAATGTATGATCAAACTCCATATCTTCTCAACTCTTAACTAACGTAGTCACAGCGTCGATAACGTTAATGAAACGTTAATGTTAGATTTACTGCTTGAATATTTCGTTTTCAGTAGCTTTGTTGTAATGGTTTCCTTCAGTTCACATTTCATACCAACTTCGTTAGGTGAGTAATCGAAGGAACGTCACGCGTTTCACCTGGCTGAGTCTCATGGTCCCTCCAAAGATATTTATGTGTAAATAGCTTTCGCACATTTTTGTTTGACCTTGTTACTCTTTTAGTGTGTTATATGCTTATTGCTTGACTTCAAATGCGTATATGGCAAGGATTATTGTGTTACAGGTATGTACTTATACTAATGACCATTTATACGCCGATATATTCGATAATATACGATTCCCTCTACGTTTTCTTTGTTTAATAATTCATTATAACTTCCTCACATTATTGCACATGTCAAATTTAAATAATCAATTTACAAAATTTCTTTAAAGCGTGACTACAAAAATAGGAATTCCGACCATACAGTTTTCCATTGTTTTCAATAATATATGATCTAAGCATGTTATCCTTACGAACTACTTTTCTTGTTAGCCATACTAACCTTAATCGATATGTTTTCTTTTTTTTTCAAAATCTTTCCTTCTTTTACTATTCTGATCCTAGAACTTTTTGTTTACAGAATTATTACATGGCAAAGTGAGTAAAATAGTATTCACAGTTTTCATATTTCTATTTCAATAATTATTTTCAGGTGTCATAGTTCCTGTTTTCCGAATAATTAATAATCTTGTTGGCGACATTATAACTTCTTCGTGGGTATATTTCTATACCTGAATAATATTTACCAAATCTTATTTTTATAACCATTACACTATAAAACAAAGTTTTTTGCGACCTCAACCATTCTTTCCGTTAATCTCTTTCATTTTGTGTAATACGGGCTAGTACTAGTTAATTTTTGGAAGTTGTTGGAATTCACAAGCTCCGAAAGGAACATTATCCAGAATCATATCCATAAATAGAAAATGGAATTACAAGTGTGACGCTAATTTTTTTTTTTTTTTTGGTCGGCCAGTCAGGGTATGGCCGCTATATGTGCAGGCGCGATGGTAATCTTCCTATAACTCTTACTGATCACCGCGCTAATAGTTGAAATAGTTTTCTTTTCAATCGGAACTAAATTTTTCAAGAAATAATCACTCATATTTAGATAATCTTTTCTAATAAATTTCATTATGTCTGTAGTCATTTTTCGTAATAGCCACTGGAGATTTTATGAGCCATTAATTGGCTCTTTTGAAGCGTGATATTTTTCGCATGTCTTAGATTTGATTACATTGACGTATTGTCCTTAAGCATAAAACTTTACTTTGAATCGTGTTTTCCTGCACGAAGCGTTTTTTTTTTTTTCAAATCCAATTTCACAATTATAATCTTTAGCGAAATAAAGCGCGTAATACTATAAATTTCAAAATTATATTATTTGTTAGAATTGAATAGAAAGAACTTAATATGTATAAAAAAGGTCATATACATATATGTATATAATACACACAAATATAGATATATATGTCGATGGCATCTTAGTGACCAGACAATAACTGAATACTCTGGAAGCGGTCTCGCCAATAAAATATTATGTATTATAGTTTATTGGTATTATGTACTTTATTGCTACATAACACTTTATGTACCAATACCGCCGTATGCGTTTAGAGGCATGCGGTCTTTAAATTCTTTTGACTATTACTTGATAAACCAAACGAGAGATTTAACTTTGTTCACAGAAGACCATGCTACTGATCAAGCACCAAAAATCCAAATTTTCTTTATGATTCTGAAGTAAACAAGTCATTGACAAACAATGCAAATAAGAGTGGACCTTGGGTGATTACGCTGACGAACGCCAGACGTGACAGAAATTTATCGTGTCGCCTAAAGCCTAAACAATTTAATTTGTAAATTGCAGCATTGTTAGGAACTCTGTCAAACGCTTTAGAAAAATCGATACAAATCAAATCAGCTTGCTTATGTTCCGAGAGGTCTTGAAATACACTAAGAGCTAAAACATTAGTGCAAGTAAATATTCCTTTAAAAGATCATGTTGGTATGGCGAAACAATCGACTTTTTTATTTATTTATTTTCTTTTCCTACATTAGAGATTTAAATAGTTTAGGTCGCTGCTTGGGATTCCTTGACAGTTTTTTTTCAAAACTGTCTGGGTTTTCTCGACATGAAATCTGAACAGCGCGATCGCACTGCTAGGTACTCAAACGGTTAAAGTAAATATCATTTCCTTGTGAAGCAAAGGGATTACGAGAAGGTTTTATATATATTCATATTAGGAAAGTCTGTGAGTATGCTGGGATAGGAGTGAGGTATGTAATAATCGACGTCCGCTTTGCGGCTTCATGATATATTAGTTATATTAAAATTATCCAATACCAATTAATATTTTATAACAAGGTTTGACTCTAATTATCAATATTAGCGAGAATACAACTCTTGTATAACAACTGACAAAGCATCATTAACTGTTATCTTATTATTACCGCTCCACCAGTTTATCTGGCCGTGTCATTTTTAAACACTTAGAGATCGGGACAAAAAACTTCCGTTTCTTTGATGCTCGGCTTTAATCTTGTTTCCATGGATAGTACGATGTGATAATTGCAACTGAAAGAATCTGTATATACATTATGTTACTTTGTATTTAAAGCGTGGCTACTTTGGTAAAGAAAATATAATGTTCCATTTAAATTTTTGAGTTAGTAGCCAATTCAAGTGAGGTTAGACCCACCTTCCTTCTACGGGAAACAAACTCCTTAACTAACGCCCCTTCATGACAAAATTTCTCATCGTCCTCGTGTGAAGAAGTTTAGTTTCACAAGTCGTTAATTTCGTTGCTGAATCAGATAATCGGATATCTTAAAAGTTATATATTTTCTCAATATATCAGTCGTAATGTTTACCGCAAACTTTAATACAACATCGTTTTCTTCGCTGCAATGACCACTCATTCATTCAGTGATTGTATATCACAATAGCGAACTCCATCAGCAACCGATGTTAATACGTTACAATTATCAGTCTTTTACTGATTAGGAGCGACTCGAATGTATTTAGATTTGAAAATTTTAACAAGCTACCTTCGTTGTTGTGCTGATGACTAGCTACAGTAGCAATTTCGTTTGAAGTCAGCTGACCCAACTGATTAAGATTGTTATTACATGTTATAAGTTCACTGCTACTAACCGGAATATCAAGTGATTTGGAATTAATAACAGCAGTAGGTAGAAACGGCAGCACCCCAGTTGATGCACTAGCCAATTTTTGGTCAGAAACCTTCCCAACGTTGGAGAATTCATATCCTACGTATGTGGAGATAGTTGTAACTACGAAGTCTAAGAGAAGAGAGAAGAATATGCAAAACTCCTAAGATATAAACAATTATCGAGCATCACCTAGTAATTTAAGTGCTCTTGGGAGAAAATTTTCACGTCGTTACGCCGAAACCCTTTGACCTGCATTTTAGACGTGCCCAATACAAAGTTTTCAACCATAAGCATCGCATATCGAGCTTAAGGCGAACGCTTAACATAACAACAAATTAATGGATTGTCGAAAAACATGTTAGAAATTCACCGAACGAAGGCATGCAAAAAAAAAAAATTTAAATTCAACTAATGAGAGCAAGTCCGTAGTACAACAAGTTAGAAGAATAAAAAGGGTAGGAAGAACATGAAAGCGAAAAACTCTCTAAATTAGCAATATAAAAACGTTGATATTACAGTTAGCTAGGCACAATAACAATGAAGGGTGCGCAGAATAATTCTTAAAATTTTATGAATACTACAATTTCGCAAAACTCCTAGAGCTGTAACTCAGCCATATTTTTTACGACGAAATATTACTTTTAAGCACTTACTCTTTGATAATTCAAGAAAAGATACTGACTTTGGTAAAAACCCGCGCACAGAAAATTTTAATCGACAAATTACCAGGATATGTATTCCATCATATCTACTTACAACTTCTGACGAACACTTACTTCATTTTAAAAGTAAATAATTCCGTCTTTTAAATGTGAACTATTTGAATTTTCCAGAAAAATGTTAAATGATTCAGTAAGCCTAACTTCCCAATCCTTCATCCATTCAAAAGGTTTGATAAAAGTTGTTGTAAAATATTACTTCTAAACTTTAACTACTAAAATTTGAAAAATCATTGATATGCTAAATGTAGAAATTTACTTGGCAAAAAATTAACTTCAAGTTAAATTTCTCTAATTCATTAGCATTTTGGAAATCGTGTTTTATTAGAATCTCTTTATATAACTTTTAATATAAGTTCATTTTCAGTCAGTGTTTCTTTTTCTATTTGTGCGATTTCATATTCTGGCGTACTTCTAAATTCAAAGCAAATAGTCTTTTAATAAACATATCCCCAGTCCGTTTTTAAACGAATAATATTATAAATGCGTTGATTGATCTTTTAACGGGTTCGATATATCGGCTAAATTCCCGAAAGTAGATAATAAAATCTACAACTGTTTGTGATCCTTTTTAGACAGTGGTCCTCTAAAAGCTATTTTCCTTTTAAGTTATGGCTTCTCTTATATATGTGCCGAAGGCAGAGCTCTTTTCAGATTGAAAGTTACTCCCATTAAATTTAATATTTTGTCTACTCTGTTTTATAATCTGTTTCTGCTTTATAATCTGTACAATTTTTCTGTCGTGCTCTTCTTCCGTTTTCAAAGCTACCAAAGTTCAATTAAAATGCTTACAATTAAATTCTTAATATTTGCAAAGGTTTCTTCATTCAATTTTTGAAATACTTCTGGAGCAATTTTTATACCGGGAGACTATTTTCAAAATCTGTAATACACAAATGGAGTATTAATTGTACATAATTCATTACTTTTTTTATCTAAAACTACTTTCTAAAATCTTTTTTTTAATTTTAAATCAAGTACAGAGAAAACCCTTTGATTAATATGTTTTGGCTTGATATTCATATAAATTGGTTGAAATTTCATATAAATTGTCTACTAGACCTTTATTAAACTCTTTCGGATTAATCCATTTTCTACAATAACTATATTTGATATACATGCAGCAGGTTTTTTTAACGTTTTCAATTATCTTTTTCAGTGTTATTACACCCATCACCGAAGGATAAGGATGCATTCATTATGTTATAATGTGTGCAGCACCCAAAAGGAAGCTTCGGAGACCCTGCAATGTATATATATATATCCATGATCATTGTCAAATTCAAATCGATTTGACCAAGTCCGTCCGTTTGTGTTCCAGCATGGCCGTGTATTGTTGGCACACGTCTAGTCGCGAAATTTAAGATGCCGGTTTAAAACAGGGTAGAATCATTGAAAGTTTTTGCCGGTTGGCATTGAAAACCGTCCAAATCGTCTAGAGGGTATATCTACAGTGCAAGTAAACTGAGAACATCTGTGCTCCTCGGATTTTGTGTCTATTATTTATAAATTTCCATGTATATTTGTAAAAAATGGATGAGATCAGCAACGTTCATCCAAGAGATAAGTAAGATAAGATAAGCTGAAGGTGTTTTGGTCGTATGCGAATTTAATGTTCTTACTTGCTTGTATTTTTAACTATAAAATTTGATTCTTTGATCCCATCTTTCGATATATTTAGTATAATTATCATTGCCCTTCTTAACTATCACGTTTTTACGTTTTATATATATCACGGTTTCATAACTCTTTCTGTTTACTGATATGTCCACAAGTAACGATAAAATTTACATCCAAACTATTTACAAATTTTTCTGATCGGATTAATGTTTTTCATAAATACAGTAACAGTATAAATTAGTCCGCTTACCAATGGGACCAAATAAATTCTTATGGGGGCAAAAATTATTAAATTGTAGTATACAAAAGAAATAAACCGTTTTATTTATTAAAAACAATTGTGGTCTTTGTTTATTTGGTATATTATGACTATCATTTGTAAAAAGTTTCCGTTATGATTGTATTTATAACAGCAAAATGCAAACAAACATAATACTTAATAAATTGTGTCATTTTATTTACGCGAACGCCTTTAATGAATATCAAAAGTGATAGTATTAAAAAAGGAGGTAAAAGGAAGTGTACGTACAAAATCAAGTGTTTAACTGTTAACTGCTGGCTTATTAGTTAACCGGTCGGAACAATTTGTGGACCAAATATGCAGATAATTCTAATGTTTAAAAAATGTTTAGACAATAACTTTTCGGAAATATCTTCACGGAACCGAAAATTACGGACGAAAACACTAAAAAATGGTTGTACGCTTCCCAAAATTGTCATAGTTTCTTCGATCGCGCCCATTTTTGCATCTTCGAAGTGCAAGGGTCAAGAATTGCTCGTTCAAAATTTTAATTCCACATTACAATTTTTGCGCCTGCAGTGATTTCACAAATAAAATAGCCTTAAACCCATTTTAGTAAAAACAGGCATATGTCATCGACTTCTCGAAAACTAGACCAGAGGTCGATAGGTGCAGGTATTTGAAGGTTCTTTATATAAATAAAAGTCAAAAACAAATTTTGGAGCTTTACATGTCGTACAAAGACTGTTTGGAGGTTCAAAAGCTGAGAAACGTCAAACTGACACAGGCAGTAGTTCTAGTGCTAAGAGTACGTTTCAGAAAATTTGACACGGGTAAGTGGAGTATGCGCTTAGTATATTAGATATGGGTCTTGCGTTTATAATTATATACTGTGAGAGTATTTATATTGTACATTATATATAAGCAGTATATATATAAAAATCCTAGAGGAGATAAATATACACCTACCTTAGCGTAAACGTGTCATTATTCCTGAGGAATTCCTGAACGCCTGCATTCGAAGACAAAAGATATCTGACAGATGGCCGAGAGCTTGGGCGATAAGTTGTTGAGCGGATGAGGTATGTACTCCCGTCTGGACGAAGTGTACAAAACCGAACAGATAGACTAGATAAACTTAGAAGGGAATTCTGTTCATAATAATTTCCTAAAACTAAAAAAAAAAAAATAAAACATTGTTAAATTTACGGACAATCGCTCTAGAAAACTTTAGTTGCAAAAAAAACGTCCTGTGAGTTAGTTTTAAGATTTAACTAGGCCCCAAAATGACCGAGTTTTTTGAAGTTTGAGCTGATCTTTAGATCACTACGCTGGGAACACAACAGGTATCACGTACCAATAAATGAGAACATTGTGCCTATTTAGGAAATTTTAGATATCTATGACCTCAACCTAAGATATAATATTGATGGGATTTTTGTTTTACTGTCAGTCGGTAATTCTTGCCGACTTCTATTTCTTCTTTTCTTCTTTTTAGGAATGTCTGATACGTACTTCTACCCGTTACAACAAGAAGACCATTCTTGGCATGTAATTGTCTTTAATGTCTCAATGAAAATTTCTAATGAAAAATATCTAAATTTGATTGATTGCATAAAGAGGTCGATAATTCCACGCTTATACCGTATATTCTAAAATTTAGTGCAATGACTTTAGTAAATAATGGACACTATAAAAATAGCTTAACTCAGTCTGCGGACATGCCCACAAATTAAAAGCATTATATGAATATAAAAATTATCATTTTAAATTGTCGATTATATCAAGATTTATTTTCTGTGGAGATAATTTTGAATGGGTTCTAACTGAGAAAAGTATTGGACGTTTGAACGCTGGCTATAGGTTATTTCTGAAAAAAGCTATACATATGCAATAATCGTGAATTCCTGCAAATGCCGTGACCCATGCTGGGACCATTTCCTAAGTAACTCAAAAATATAAAATGTATATAAATATGCAATATGTTATTTTTGAAAAACTTAACGGCTGGCCTAAGTTTACCAAAAAATGTGGTCACGACTTGTCATTGTAACTAACGTAGATCCGTAGTAGTGGGAGGGCAATGTACACATTGGGTAGTGGCAGAAAGTGAAATCTTAAGTGATCACCGGTATATCTATTTCGATATAGACGGGGCAGTAATTGAGCATATGACAATTCAAAAAAGTGAAACGTACGCAAATTGGACAATGAGACGAGCCCAACAGCTCTGCTGCCAAAAGAGACAAACTACAGTATACTAATCTGCGTCGAAAAGAACAGTTGAACGCTATATGCCATGTTGAACCATATATGCGTACTGGGAAGAGTTAGAAGTTCTAATAGAAGAAAGAAGCGAGCATTTTGGTGGAATGAAGCAGTAAGCCAACTGAGGTTGAAGTGTCTAAAAGCCAAAAGAGAAACAACAAGGTCCACAGGAAATGTAAATCATCTCGAGGCGTACAGTAAACAGCAGTAAAAAACAGTAAACTAAGACGCTTAAAAAATTTATTATTATTAAGAACAAAATAATAACCAAGGAAGTTTGCTTGTGATAAGCTTATATCAGGAATTACAAATGCTGCCAGGGCGCAGGCAATAGTAGAAGAGCTGTTCCCAGCAACCAAGCATTAACGCAGGTCTACAATACAGTTAACAGGAATTTTACCAAGGGATTTGATTACAGGGGACCAATCCAGAAAACATATCGAATGTTGGAAAAAAAAAATACAGGGGCTTGATGGAATGCCAAATGAAATAATATAACTCCTAGGTAACATATGGCTGGATGTACTTGATAATACGTACGAATTGCGCCTCAGACTTGGCAACTTTCTAACACTTGAGAAAAGACACCTCGTGGTCTTGCTATAAAAGCCAGGTTAGTTAGATAGCCCGTCTTCTTATAGACATGTCTATTTCATGGACAACGGGAGCAAACTTTTGGAAAGATTGCTGGTAGTGAGATTAGAAAATGAGCTGGAGAACCAAGGCCGCTTTTTTACGCAGCAGATAGGCTTTATCAAACGACGATCAGATATTAATGCGGCTGGCAAAGGGGTCTGCGTTGTCATCACATTGGGCATTAGAAAGGCCTTTAACACGGCCGACTGGGAAACCATTATAAGGAGATAATAAACGAAGGTTTCCTCTATGCTTGATTAAAATGATAGACGGCTACTTGTATAACAGAAGTGTACAAACAAAGGCACAAGAGAATACAGGATTTCATTAGGGGTACCATAAGGCTCCATCCAAAGTCCCTTCTTGTGGAGTTTCATGGAGGACGGCCTGCTTGATATGAAGCTTCCTAGCGGAGCGAAACTGATTGGTTATGCGGCTGACATTGCTTTGATTGTGCAGCAAGCGTCAATCCCACCAATAGGGATTGTTGCTGACAATACCTTAAGTCGAATAAGTAGGCGGCTATACAAATCAAACCGAAACTTACCGTGAGAAAAAGCGAAGCTATACCAAGTGCCACAGTTGAATGGGTACTGCATTAAATTTAATAGGTGCTTGCATGCATTTTGATCAGCGACGTCTATTGATAAACATAATAAAGTAATGCGAAGAATCAATGTACATAATGGTTAAATTCGATAATTTTTACCTTTCTCTTCTTGAAATATCAGTTTTCCTTTTAGCATTATTGAGTCACTCAGTGCACACAGACAATAATCACTGAACGCTCAGAATTTAAATTTCCACATTCATTACTTTTATTGTTGGATTTGAAGAAATCTGTTGCCGAAATTCATCAAAGACTTTTAGAAGAAACTGTAATTTTTGGTACCAACGATCTACAAATGGTGATTTTGATGTCAATAACAAAAAAACAGCTTGGAGGACCAAAAAAGTTCGTTCACAGTGTATTGCAAGACTTATTGGACGAAAATTCAGCAATAATTCTCAAAGAAATGTCGAACAGCTTAGTAGTTGGTGAATCTGTTTCTAGACGTTTACATGCGAGGGGGAAGATGGAAAAGTAGGGAAAATGGCTACCATACGAATTGACTGAAAAGGCTATTTGGAACCGTTTCCGCATCGCCGTTTCATTGATTGCCAGGCAAAAACAGAAGGGTTTTCTTTGAGATATTGTGAAAGATGATGAAAAGTGAATCTACTAGGGCAATTTCAAGCAGCAAAAGTCATAAATTACTCCAAGAGAGCCGTCCATATCGACTCCGAAGCCGAATATTCATGGCCATAAAGTTTTGCTATGCATATAGTGGAACCAGCAAGGTATGCTATATTATGGGCTGCTAACACCGAACGAGTCTGTTAGTGTAGATGTCTACCGATATCAATTGAGCAAATTTAACGATGTATTGTTGCAAAACTAGAAATAGCGGTTAACAGATGCAAAATCATTCTCTTGCATGACAACGGTCGACCGCATGTTGTAAGAGTTGTCAAGGATACATTGTTTTACACCTGTTCAGATTGATGCATCTTGGATTGGTTGCCACACAGTTCCCAAATGCTGAAAACTGCAAAAATGGGTCAATAAGTAGATCGCGATATGTTGTCAGAGAGAGAGAGGAAAAAATTATAGCAAGTGGTGGAAAATAGTTTGATTTTTGTCAATTTTTCTTTTTTTATAATTAACATTATTATTAAGATTCGCAGAACACGAAGGCGACAACGGAAGTTTTAATGTCAGGCGAGGACGCGGGAGATAGGATAATATAGTGAGGATCAAGAATCCACAAGGGTGCATCTTGAGGTAATGTGAAAACGGCTTTGACCCCAGTGTAAAAAAAAAGTAGTGGGAGGGCTTAACGTGTTCATCACACGTAGCGCAGACGCTTACTAAAAATAGTACACGTGTCCCTACCTTATCGGGCGAGTGAGCCGGGCTACAACCCACTCTACCATTGGTTTCCGTTCGGCCGCATTATCATTGGAGACCCAAAGCTTGGGCGTGATGTTGTGCCCAATAAAGGCCTATGCTCTACCCTACCTACGGTCCCTGTTCGACCGTATTAACAATGGAGAGTCTAAATTTGCGGTATGATGTTATGCCCAACGCACGTGTCTATTCCACTCTACCTATGGTTTATATTAGGCTCAAATTTACCTGAAGATTCGGAACTTTAATTGTCGGACTCCTAGATCCACTTTCCCCTCGTTTGAAGAAAATTTAGCATATTTTCAATATGTAATCCAAATATTCAAAAGCTACTTGCCTTAAAATTTAAACGAATAACTACGTATCATACGATGGTTTCAGGATGCTGCCATGCAGCCGAAGGTTTCGAATGCGAAGGGATGAACACGAAACAATGTAGAACAACGACTACGATGCGATAAGGCCACTCTTGAAGCACGACTAAATAGCACATTTTATTTGCTTCGGCAATCGTTGCACATGCTGCGCTACAACTGTCTATAAGCATTCGTTTTTTTTTTTTAATGGCTTATGATAAAATAGTTTATGCATTGTATTTGGCATCTAAATCAGGTCCATAGTTTGCAAAGAGGTGCAGGTATCATAAACGCCACTTATTTTTTTGGTTAACTATAAATATAGCCAAAGGTACTGAGACAAACTCATAATTTTCCATCCCCATTTCATTTGCAGTTAATGCATGGTAATTTAATTAACATGATTCCACTTGAAACTAATTTTCTATTTTGCTCGTTAGTAAGAAGAATTTTACTATCAGCGAATTTATTGATAAGTTTTTATTCGCTCACTTTTGATTATTATTACTAGAATTATTTTTAATAATTAGTACGCTTAGAATCCAAGTACGGCTAATTATATTTTTACACGAATTGTTTCGTTTTGTTTTCTTTACGCGACTTAGTTTGGTTTTTCGAAATATAGTTTGTTTTAATAACATATTTAATGAATTAAAATGTGTAAAGACGAAATAAATTTTTAAGTGAATCCTAACAAGGATTTTTTCTTTATTGTGCTTTTCAATTGTTTTTGCAGGTTTGGAGCCAATCTATTATTTTTTCATTTAGCCAATATCTTTTTTTACACGAATTATTTTTGGGAACGTGTCTATCGTGTACAAAGGGAATTATGTGTATTTATATTTATCGAAGTATTTCCATTTACGTCAATACTGTTGCAATTATATAAAACCAATTCACACCACCTACTTTCTTATTATAGTTATGATTATGTATGTGAAATTTTATAGACAACGCATTTATTTATTCACGCATATTAATGTGTTTTAAGTGGGAGATATTATATAAAAAAAAGTTTTCTAATACAACACACGTTGACGTTCTTTTCTCATTAATAAGAAATATGAAGAAAAAAATTGTTTTGCAATTTTTTGAATTATTCTATGTATGCATATAATGTACGTATAATTATTTAATGTACGTAAGCATACGCATATTCGAAATCAATCGGTGTAAAAATTTCTTTCTTTTCTAATTGTGCATAAAATTTTTGCTTACTGTTTAATGATGAGGAAATATCGAAGGGCAAAAGCGGTAAATTAACTTAAATGAAGTTCATATAAAGTTTTACACAGTATTCTGGTTTTTATCAAAAAGAAATATTTCCTATGAAAAACTTGCTTTCTTCTTTTTATAAAAATAAATATTTCTCGTTTTGAAAAATTTATTCTTTGACATAAGCGTTTGAGCAAAGATTTTTTTTCTTCCCGATATTTCATGCCGATCTGCTTTCATAAAAATCAACCGGTTTTTTTTCTTGCGATTTAACTAGCAAATAATCTATGTTCGTCATGAAATACTATCTCTTGGTTCTATTACATAATTTCGTTTGATCAGGTTTTTATAATGGCTATTCCATGGAGTCGTAAATCGTCGGCACATATCAGAGTAATAGAGGTAGAACACAATATGTGTGATCACACATTGACGGAAGCTGTAGCTGAAAAGTTGTTTTTGTAACAAAAGCATGCCTCAAACCATAAGCGGTAGTATGATATGACAAAAGAGACTTGCATAAT
Source organism: Glossina austeni (assembly GCA_000688735.1). Classification (NCBI taxonomy): domain Eukaryota; kingdom Metazoa; phylum Arthropoda; class Insecta; order Diptera; family Glossinidae; genus Glossina; species Glossina austeni. Next base: position 228,060 of record KK502746.1, read on the forward strand.
GGGAAACAGAAAAATGTCAATGCACTCTTATTTTCGCTTATGCATAAGAATAATCATTTACAAAAAGCGATCAGCATGTGTTGTTATGAACTGTTGAGTTCGAAAAGAAGGAAACAAGCACAGCTACGAAGACAAATGAATATTAAAGCAAAGATAACGAAATACGTAGATGTTCCAAAATTTTGTTCAAAATTGGGATTAGGGAACCTTAGACACTTTTTCGTATATTTTAAACGGTAGGCACACCGTTAATTTGCAGCCATTTTTATGTTTGTAGATTCCGTTAATAGTTTCTTGATATGACGTCATATTCTCTCAAACGTTTGCAAAGCAAAAACATATGCAATTCTGTTGTGTTTTTAAGTGAGTATGCGTTATGCTAACAATATAATTTTGTCTATACGAAAAAAGGTCAAGCAAAAGGTATGTATGTAGCAAATACTTCGTTTTTTTTCATCATTCATTTTGAAGAACTGAGTAATTCTACATTCTATATTCGCCAAGTACTGTGACAGATTTCAACGAAAATTTTTATATCAAGAAACATGAAGAAATTTTTTACTATTAAAAAAAAATGTCGTTTAAAAATATATTACGTTGTCAACATATTGAACTATCGCACATATGCCTCTACATCATAGCTCGCTTGCTTTCGTTCTTTTTAGTTGTTTTTTTAAATTGTTATTCTTTGTCCTTGTTGTTATATATAAAATACTTACTTTGTTAACATACGAACAAATTCCTATTCGTATACCAATATTTTAGGTTTCTTTTATACTGCAATAATAAAAGAAAATAAAGCTTTTTTAAATGCGTACCCTTGCCTATGTGCTATTTTATAACACAATTCATGTCGACGAGTATCATTGTGACTTGGTCTGCAATACAAGGTGTTATACAAAGTCACGAAAACTACGTCAATGAAACTCTGTCACAAATGTTCTGTTCTAAATGGTTATTAAAAACGAAATCGTACCGCGAGAATACGGTTAACTGTTTCACGCTTATCTCCTAAAAAAAATCAATCCTCAGGTTGAAGTTAAATAAAACCAAAAATCAAAACATATATTTTGACGTTTTTGGTAGATGTAAGTTCGGAAATTTCTGTTTAGAAATTTGTAAGAACTACTTTCATCCAAGAATGCATTTGCTATATCAATTTGCCTATACATAATATTCTCAGACTCACGTAGATTCAACATTTCTGCTAACATTTGAAGCATATTTTTAAATCCGCCCAAAGAAAATTTATAGTGTAAAGATGTGACAGAATTAAAACGAGCACATTTACTTAAATTTGTGCATGTATGAGTAAGCGAAAATATTATAGAAATTAATACGAAATGATGGTGATGTTGAGTCTCTAGCCAAAGATGAATTAAACTAACCAAAGCAGATTTAAAATTGGTTGGGTGTTGCGGATGATGGCTATCATGCGCACTGCACTGTTGATCATATTTCAAGCTAAATACGTGTGTTGATAGTAATATAAGGACACTGGGTCTGCAGTAGAGTAGCTGCTCGCGCAAGTGTGGTTATCCCTTCTTTATTCTCCCCATCTCAAAACTCCCCAGCCGTGAGCCTTACTGTTCCTAGTCGAGATGACATTTGCTTGTCGACAGCTCTTCCCAGAAAGGCAATAGTTGTGTCAAGACTGGCACCTGATACCACTGTTGATAACATAAAAAGTTATCTGGCGCCGAAAGTCCCCACAGTCAATTTATAGCGTGTTAGCATTTTCAAATTGGCTCCTTCTCAATCTAGAGCAATCTCGTCTTTTAAAGTGCTAGTTCCGACGGAAAACATGGATATGTTGTTAAATAAATCATTGTCGCCAGTTGGATCCCTAATTAAGGAATTTATCCCTCGAGATCGTCCCCGTAATACTAATGCACTAACCCTTTCCCCTTCAAAAACTAAGTGTTTCTTCAGGCTCATTATCTCTCATTTACCAACATGTTAGGGGCCTAAACTCAAAAATTAGTTCTACTTTTCTTAACTCAGTGAGCACCAAGTTTTCCTGTTTGGCGTTCACTGAAACTTGCTTAAAACCTGATCGACATTGGTCGGAACTATTCCATAATTCGTTTCAAGTTTTCGTGATCGACTGTATCGCAATGGTGGCGGTATGTTAGTTGTCATATCTGCAGCAGTCCCGTCCCATTCAATTGAATTTCCCACAACTCCCGACGTGGAATTTATTGACATTCGAGCGAAATTTCCTAATAAACAGTTATATGTAACCTGCTCCTATATTCCCTCAAATTCGAGTATATCCATTTATAAGAAACAGGCCGCCACGTTTGTGAAGTGGCCAAGCAATCTAAACTTACTTATTTTGTCATTGTGTTGGATGACTTCAATTTGCCGCAAGGCAATTACAGTGATAGTTCTGGCTGTTTGATTCCTACTTCCACATCTGATAGAGCTGTTTCGTTCTTTAATGAGTTATTTGATCATAATTTAGTTCAATACAACCGTACCTCTAATTGCAATGGTAGACTGCTTGATCTTTGCTTTGCCAATTTTCCTGAGATTAGTGTTAATCCTTGTCTACCGTTTAGTTTACCTGAGGATCCTTATCATCCTGCAATGTGTATTTCCTTTCATTACAAGCATTATGGTCCGTTGAACTTCTCTAATGTTTCCTATCCAACTTTTTTAAATAAATATTATGATTTCCATAAAATTAATATTACCATGCTAAAATCACATCTTTCACATATTAAGCTTCATTTCGCAATTGGAAGTATTGATAGCTTACTGCCATCGTTCTACAAATTGGAAAATTAACTATTTCTGCGTCTGTTCTGATCAAGCAGTCCCGTCCTCGAAGCAGGTGTCCCCCGTGGTTTACTAAGACAATTAGATATTACAAGAATAGGAAAAACAAGCTTTTCAAAAAATTTTCCAAAAGTGACTCTGCTTGCGACTATTTCGCTTGCTCAGCCGCAAGGCATAGATTTAATTCCTACAATCACCAATATTATTGCACGTACCTTTAGTTCATTAAGGTTTGCTAACCCTAAATACTTTTTTAAATTTGTAAATTAAAAACGAAAAATTTTCACACATCCCTCGCATGTTTTATTTAATGGCTCTGAGTTCTCCGATGACATTGAAACCTCAAATCTCTTTGCTGAATACTTTCGACAAAACTTTTCGACTGCTAATTCTGATTTATCAGCAAACTATCCATAACCGATAACTAATTTGAACTGAAAATAATGTTTGTGAAGCGTTAGGTTCTCTAAAATACAGTTGTCCGCCTGGACCTGATGGAATTCCATCATGTGCACTTAAATCTTACGCTGTCGAGCTATATGGTGTTATCTAAAAGATTTTTAATCACTCCTTGAATTTAGGCGTTTTGCCTTTGTGTTGAAAGTGTAGTTTTCTTATTCCTATTCACAAAAGTGGGAGTAGACAACTTGTTGAGAACTATAGAGGCATCGCCAAGTTGAGTATCTTGCCTACACTATTCGAACGAATTGTGACTCAGCATTTGGCCTTTGCCATCAAATCGTATATTTGTCTACTCCAACATGGCTTTCGAAAAGGAAGATCTACGGTCACTAATCTGTTAGAGTTTACTTGTCATGTTTTCAAGGCTTTTTCTAGTAGCTCTCAATCTACTTTCTACCTTACCTTACCTATGGTCTCCTTCTGCCCATGATTTGCAATGGGAGGCCTCGGAGTTGGGTGCAATGACCTTCTAATCTGCTAAGGCTAAAACATAGTATTGCTATTGTAATTGTAGGTTTCGTAAACCTAAAAATTCAACATGAACAATTCGCGACAAAATCATTGTTTTCACTTCAGCGATTGCTGGAAACGGTGGCAACGTTAACAACTCCAACGATGTATTCGTATTCATTCTGTTTTTAGTATGCTGCTTTTAAAAATCGTTTTCTCTCTCGATGGTGAAAATAGTATCGCAACATATTAATGAAGCATTTGTTGTTGTTTATGGGTTATTAGCACTATTCTTTTAATTGCATTGTTTTGCTTTGCTTAACATGTACATATTACGTTTACCCAAGAGATTCCTTTGCACATATATATGAAATCATCTATATTTATATATATACATACGTATATAACTGCATATATGAGTGTTCATCACAGATTTTTATATATTTATTTTAATGTTCCAACTTTTCTTTGCTAAATATATGAAAAGTTCGCCCGCTTTACAATATATTTAACGTAACTTATGTACCTTTTATTATAACTGTGATGTTTTTGTTATTTCTTTTTTTTAAAAACCTCTTCTTTAAAGAAAAGAAAGAATGAGTCTGCTGTTCTTGTAAAGTTCTTGAGGAACACAGTGTGCGACTAATGCTGGTTCATTCAATCGCTTGAATCATGCAAACACTTTTGGACAATAGGAGAATTTTGTTATGCATGCAAAAATTTCTGTGCAATAGGAGAATTTTACTACGTACTTTTCCCATAATTTTTCTAAAAAAAAAAAAGCAAAGTTTCACTGAATTTTGTAACTTTTTCCACGTGTTGTGAAACTAGGTATCTCCTTTTGTCTTTTCTTTCTTCCATAGTAAATAGTCTTTAGTAAACTTTTTCACTTGTTTTCGTCACAAAAGCCAGCAAATTAGATTATATATTAGTGGGGTCTCAAAGATAGGCCTAAATGGTCTTAATGTCCCATGGTCAATTTTTATGCCAAACTATTAGTTTGAATCAAATTAGCTTTTGCGGTAGAAAATGGATGGCAATTATCATTTTTCAAATATAGTGGTGGTCCAGGGTAAAAAAATGTCCACAAAACTAAACATCCTTTAGGTTATATATATTTCTGTTGGCTAAATTTAAGATAATCTGAACAGCTATCCATGAAAACAGCGTAGTCGTCTGCTTGAAAATTGAATATTACGATAGCGGTGGTATCAAATTGACTGACTGTTACTTTATTTTTATTGCGATAATGTATTTGACAGGTAGCGGCCCTTTCTTGAAAATCAAAAATGTCAATGTGGCTTATAAGGGGTCACAAAACGCATTACATTGCAATATGGCTTTGCCATAGTCATATGGTTTGGCATAGCTGTTTTTACAATTTCTGATGTTAAACCAGATGAAAACTTGGGTTGATCTAAATGTTATGCCATGTTCGTCAACTTCTAATTCATGGATATAACTTCATATTCTTTTATATGATCTGGTGAGTTTTTCAGTTGATGACCAAGAATTTCTTATGTAAGAAAACAGTTGTTGGCACATCGTATCACTTTTTGCAAAGATATCTGCAAAACGGTATCTTTTGCTTCTTTTTCTTCTACGTTATGTGGTGGCGCGTAATCTCGACTTAATAGATCAATCAAGAATAGGTTAAGACCAGGTGTAAGTTAGAAATCTTAGCCTGATTTTAGCAGGCTTGTTGATGAATTTTGTATTGGCTTAGAAAAAATTAATTGTAAGGGTTTGTAGTCTGCATCGAACTATATTGCAAGTGCTTCTTTTTCCAATTGTGAGTAACGACTTTGGCTGCTACTTAGTGATATGAATGTATATGTAACTGGTTCATCTTGTTGCAATGAAACTGCTCCCTGTGCTTATGAGTTTGCATCTATTTGAACTTTAACGTTGTTGTACAATTTGAGTATTGGCAGTCTGTATATATCTTTTAAAAATTTATCGAGGACCAGTAGCTGAGTGTAAAAAGAAGGCAAAGGGTCCATTACAAATAGCGAGTTCAGATGATTCATCCTAATTGATACTAACTTTTGTGCAAATGTGCCCTTCAAGATTTGAAATTGAAAGAATTAAGAAAAAAAATTATCAGGCAATTGATTAAAATATTTGAGTGCAGCTGATCACTTTTTTTAATGTAAATTTTTGCATATAAGCAAGGCTGTGGCGCTAATTATTGGAACTAAGAATTTTATCTGGTTTTTCTCAATGACACATTTGCCTTTGTTTAATATTTAATGTACTAGATGAAATCTTCTAAGCGACCTAGACCTTGAAATAGCGTGGGGTCATCATTTAATATATTTACTTTGCGTATCGTATTTGGCGCTTCATACTTTTCGGCACCGAATATTAGAGTGATGCCACAATTCAAAAAGCGGTGTTTAATTGTCGGGAGCAAGGTAGGTAGCAGAAACTCTTCGATGACAATTAACAGCACGGAATACAATTCGGAATAAGAAGCCACGGTCAGAAAACGCAGCTTTCTGAGAAAAGGCGTTTGTTCGTTTTCTCAATACTATACGGCCGCCGTTGGCACATTATGGTGATTTTCTTGGTATGAAACACAAGTTAGCGCAATTAACATTTGGTTGCATTTGTAGCCGCCAGACATAATTCCTTGCAAACTGTAACCCCGCCTACATTTACGTATAGGGTTTGTGTTTGCCATTGAGCATAACGAACAGTCAAAAACTTATCATCTAGCAGAATACCGCTAATCTACTTTTTTCTTTAATTCTTTTCCTTAGCTAAGAATTTCAAGCAGCGAAAGAATTATAAAATGAAGTAAAGGTCCTAAGTCCATCTGTACAATGTAAAGAAAGATATTGCTTAATACAATTGGGAAACTTATATACGCTAATCCTCATACATAGATTAACATACTGAGAGACATACCTCATGAAAACAAGATAAAAGCAACAGATTTCTGAGGGTGAACAACAGAGAACAAAACTTTTAAGAATAGGGCAACATGAGCAATTCCTTAAGAATCGTTCCTCAGTAACGTAACACGCTTTAGAAACATTAGATTAATTTTTATTGTATTTTATGCAAATTATAAATAAAAATTGATTACCTTTTGGTACAGAGTATATTAACTTAATGCGGTCGTATGTAACATGCAGAAGCGCTTAAGATGGACCCACCTTTCATTATAAGGATTGATTCGGAATCATTATCTGAATTGATCTAGGCCGGTCTGTCCCTGTGTTGTCTGCTCATGTAAATTTTTGTTCAATCTACAGATCGCAATTTTTAAGATATTTTGACGAAGTTTAGTATAGTGACGTATTTTCACCCAAGGACGAACCCTATTGAAAATGGTTCGGATCGGTCTATTTTTTCGATCCATTCCCATATAACGCCTTATTCTGAAAAGTCGCTATATAGGAAAATTTTAGATTTCAAAATTAATCGGCAAAAGTGGCTAAGTAGCAGTACCTCGGCATTATAAATTAGTATGAAAACTTTGGACCGGCTGGAGTAATTTTTGAACTCCTCTCATATAGCGAAAGCTGAAGTTTATACGACAAAAAGGTATAATTTTCAATGCTTCACGATGAAAATTATATCATAATATTACTTTAACATAAAAAAATTGGCTGTGACAAATTTGGACCATTTCGGCCTATAGTTTGGATCTTACTCTAATGATGATTTTCACGAAAATTTATTCTTTGCAGAGCGAAAAAGTCTAAGTTTTAACAAGTGGTAACGGAAATTGACCCATAATAGTATAGTAATTTCGTAAAAAAATGGACTTCATAATATTTGGACCATCTACGCCTATTTTGCGATCCTGGCCTATGTAAGGATTAAACTTGTACTACATTAGGTAGTAGCTTCCCCATACGTATAAATACGCGCATAAAAATATGCCTTTACATATAAATTAGATATAATTTTTGTGTTCTATAATAAAAATAAAAGGGAATAAAAATTAAGGGAACAAATATGTGGGGAAAAGAGATGAATGAAAAGTTACATTGGAACGTGGAACAAAATAAATTAAAATAAAAATAAGTTGGAATAATAATTCGTTGAAAAAGAATATATATAGATATACATATAAATTGAACATAAGGCTTAGACATTTTAAAAAGTCACGTATTTTATACTTACGCACAAACTTAAACCTGAAAGAAAATCATTTGTAGTGTAACGAGTCTTCTTTGGCAGGGTAAGTTCAGGGCTCCCCCAGGACTCCTTCCAAGAAATTTATAATAAAAAAAACTTGGAATCTCCGGCTTTTGTTCTTATTATTTAGATTTATTATTTTCAGAGGAATTATATAACCGATTTTTAAGGGGAGTGGGAGAAAAACCGGCGTGGTGACCCGACTCTTGCTTAACGCTTTCAATGTTTATTATTATTATTTTTTTTGTTCGTTCCGAAAGATTAGATTTCGCGTTGTAACCATATTGCGAGATTCTGAAAAAAAAGAAAGAATACGCCGCAGGTGTTATAGCAGCCAACCTCGGCGATTTGACCACTCGTCCGTCCCTGATCGTCCCACATCGCAGGTGAGAGCGTCCTTCTGTCATTCAGGGATGACGACTAAGCCAAGCCAGCCATCCCCTATCCGTAAACGTTAGTAGTCTCATCAGTCATTCAGGGATGACGACTAAGCCAAGCCAACCATCCCCTATCCGTAAAAGCTAGCAATCTTATCGGTCATTCAAGGATGACGACTAAGCCAAGCCAGCTATCCCCTATCCATAAAGTTTAACAGTCCTATCAGTCATTCAGGGATGACGACTAAGCCAAGCCAGCCATCCCCTATCCGTAAAGTAAAAAAAAACCCTATCGGTAATGTCAACTAGTAAAGTAGTCCTCGATTACTTACCTCTAGCTGCTATAACACGACTGAAAGGATAAGCGTCTTGTGATGCGCTCTTTTATAGTCGCGATCACCATCACTGTCCCGTTACATCTATGCTTTGACTATACTTGCGTTACAACCTCCATACTCGCTTGCATGTATGTTGGAACGATATTCTTATACATCTACTATTACCTATGCTAGCTTAGGTCAGACCAAATATGTTGGCCTGCATCTGTGTTATAATCTCAGTTTTTCTTGTATAAGTATTATAATGCTATTCTTATGTATATCGTATTGCTAGTGCTGGTTTAGGTATCAAATGGAATGACTTTGGAAACCCTTAAGCATGTCTTCATATGATATGCATACTTTTATAAGCTCTCTTTTGTTTATCGCAATGTTTGTTTGTATGCATATCTTTATGTCTGTCTTATTGTTATTTATGTTGTCATAATTAGTAAGGAAACAAAACGCTTCCTCACTGTAGATATCCTATACTTACCATAAAAAATTAAAACTTGGAACAAAAAGGAATTAAAAGTCAGTGTTGGACAAGAAACCACTTTATCTTGTCAAACTAAATAGAATTTAGTTTCATTTACACAACTTAACCATAATAAAAAGTATCTGAAAGCGACATGTAAAAATAATTGAAATAATTAAATTCTGGTAGAAAAGAAAAATTCTTGTCTAAATCATATACTTAGCACATAAAAATAGCATTAAAATTTGAAATAAAGCGAATTGGAAGTAATGTTAACGAATTAGAAATCAGTCAATCAATATATATATTTCTCTCCTTTAATTAGCTATTTATGTATTGGGTTGATGGTGGATCAGAAGTCGAGGGATAGACAATTGCATGAACAGACCAACGGATTAATGAGAAAAAGAACAGAAAACCAACGATGTCACGAAAGCAGACAGGGAGAGGATGGGACGAATTAACAGGCTGACAAGAAATACAATAATATATGATGATACGTACATATATTAATATATATATTGATATATATATATATATATATAAGCATTTTAAATATGATTAATTCTTCTTTATCTAATGACGATGGACTAGTTAGGCAAAACAATAAAAGACCCCACACTTCTCGTTACAAAGTGCTTTCATTTTGACAATCTCATGATGATAAGTGTGCACCGATTGAAGAATGTCTCGAACGAAATTGAGGAAAAATAATTTAAAAAAAAGAGAAAAAAAAAACGAAAAGAACGAGAAACATATCGCTTATTATATAGCCCATGAATGTCGATATTCAACAGCGAACTCGGTCATGCTTTTAATATCCCGCTAGGAATTTCACTTAAATCATCATTTGGTTTTGCAGTTCGCCTAAGTATTTGATTAACAACTGCAGGTGGAATATCTAGAATCTCATTTATTAATACGTCTGAGGAAAAAGGTCGTCATGGATCGTCGGACATACGTCGGAAAAGCATTCTACCAATTGTCTTACCTCTGCAGTCGACTTAACAGACATCGTTTACGTTGAGAAATATATTTGTAGCTAGCACTACAATATGTATAGGCTTAGCAATTCTGCACAGAGCAAGAAATCATTATTACTTACGCTGGCGCTTTAACATCACCTGCGGATGATTCTTGACAGGCGCGAATGAGGTAAACTTTTGCGAAAATATTGTTGCTTTCAATTGAAGTAAACACTGCTGAAGTTAATGATTTTTTTTTTTGTTGATTGGTGACCTGTAATTACCACATGTGATTGTTCCAGCTTTCCTCACCACAGCCTGGTGCAATCACTACATTTCACATACTCTAAAATGTTTTGAATGCACGGCTTGTCAATGTACCCTTCTACTAAAGGCATAATTACATAAGAATTGCGAAATTATACGCCGTCATTTCAGATCCGAGATAAAAAATAACCATTTAAGCATTTGCTTAATTTCCTCATACGGTGAATCATTCAATTTTTTTTTTGTATGACCAGCCATTTAGGAGATGCCCCCTATGCTTGCGGGCACGGTGGTGATAAGGAAAGGTTATAGGAAGAGTGGGGTGAAGAAAGGGAGTAGTAGGCGGGCAATACGGCAAAGAAATGACGAGTCGCGGTAGCGTATTGTTGTATACAGGTAACTGTAGCAGAATTAAGAACGCTGAGAAAGCCATGTAGTTCTGTTGAAGGATTTAATTAGTGGGCATATCTCTTTTATCTTTATAGAAAACTTGCCCTGAATGTGCCTGTACATAAGCGCAACAAAGCCCACATTCCGCCAGTGCTTAAGGGTATCGAGAGTTTTGGACACATTTTTGTCACCCATGAGCAATTGAGCCTTTCGCTGTATATGGTCAAAGGCCTCCAAGCAAATTTGGAGGCTCCTACTAACACTTGCGAGTTGTACTCTAATTTTGGCTATGGGCGGTGTACATGGTACGGATATTGGCTGCAGTGGACCATTTATTGCACTGCTTTAAAAAACATACGCTTTCGGCTGCATCTTCCGACACTTCGAACACATGTTCTATCCAACGAACATAGCATCAAGGGTTGCTGGTTCATCTATGCTGACACCACCAAAAGGGAGGGGCATCGATTTTCCTGTGCGTTAGAAGACAACTTTGGGTTTTGGTGACATTAAAATCCACCCTATTTTCACGATTATCGAACAGTTGTCGAAGAAACTCGACATGAAATCGAAACGTTATCGAAATCATATGCAATCAGTTTGGAAACAAGAGCATCTTCCCATACTTCGCCGCATGCCATGGAGACATTTAGAGCAACGGCTCTACTATCGTCAAAGTGGCGAATGGCTCAGCTCCACTTTTTGATGAGGTAGAACATTACGTTACCAGTCGATCGATTTTTGCGAAAGCCATACTGCCTGTCGCTAATTAGGTCGTTGGATTGTAATTATTTCGTTACATGCTGGTTGACCGTGGTCTCTATGGTTTTGGCTGTAACGGAACAGACTGCAATTCGGCGATAGTTTGCAGAATTTGTGGGGTCATTTTTTTTGGGTATGGGCTGGAAATTGGCAAACCTTCCAGAAAGTTGGAAAAATGTCAGCAAAGGAGCACTTGCTGAAAAGACTGCGCAGTGGCGTGGCAAGTGTTTCAGCGCATTGTTTTTTAATTTTAGCTGAAATAGCATCTGGTCCTGGAGCCTTGCGGATGTTGAGATTGGCAAGAACATTTTTAATGGCCTTTGTTCGAAAAAATAATGGGCATCGAACATGTTATTCTTTCAAGCGGTGGCAGTGGTTGATTTGTATGTGGTAAGTTGAAGTTTAAATCAAATATTTCAGCCAGCAAATTAGCTTTATTAACTGAGTCGGGTATTATTTAGTCGTTATTGAGAAGAGTCGAAACCGATGCACTGGACTGGTTTCAGGTCATTTTCACAAAAGACCAAAAGCTCTTCCTACTGTTTGGAACACCAAGAGCTTTGTTACGCAGCCGCTGCGTGTAACACTTTTAAGGGACGCCGGGCCTTGTTGCACATATTTCTGGACTGTTTATGTAGCAGCTTACTTTAATCGTTTGGATTGAATTGTCATATTTGGAAGGTTGATTGAATAAGCATCTATTTGGGCTTAATCGAAGTATTTTTGGATGAAATGTATGTTCGCATTCCATGTTTGATTGTGTTTTGTATCATCTCTGCAGTGGCATTAACGTTGTTGTGTAAGAAGTATAGCTTCCAATTAAAATGCCTGAAGAAATTATTGATCTCTCCCAAATCGTCTTATCGTATATGAAAATATTACGGTTCGGGGTTGACAAAAAATGTTGCAAAGAATGGCATACGACAATAGTGTAAAGGTACCGAAATACGCAAGTATCTTAACTTCATATTTATGTGGATGCAAAGTAAGAACAAGGTCTAACGTATTTTGTTGCAACCCATCAACGCGTTGCATATTACTGCATTCCTATCGTAGTTAAGTTTCTGTTTTAGTTTATGTCTATCTAACAATTGTTTGGCTACATTATATAGTACCTCTGGCCTAACCTTTGCTTCTTTGGGCCGGTCTTGTGTCAAAACAGTGCTTCAAGTACTTACGCTTTTCCTCCGAATTGCTTTTGTCAATGGATATGTAAAACCTAATGAATTCGTTAAAAGTTCTATGATCACAAGTGTGCAAAGTGTCTGGTGATGGTGGGCGGTCAATATTAATTTTTCAATTGCGAGCAGATTGCATAATTTTATCAGTACAGAGTTCTGTGTTTCTCTGTTCCCATGTCTGTAAAAAAGTTCTTCATTGGGCCATATTGGGCTTTGTTGATTTTGGGGTTAGTGTCTTTGAGGCTTTTATGTGTTTGTTTTTTTGAAGTTTGACATTTTAGGTATGCTTTAACGTACAACTTTTCAGTTATGTTCCTATAATATCTTTTTAAAGGTTTTAGAAAACCAGAGTGACCGACATCAGCCGCGTTATCATGGCATCGCTTCAAAATATCCTTTATAGTTCTCCTATCTCGTGCACCAATTATGGTCATCTTACTTAGTGGCGCTACTTTAATTTTATTCAATTTCTTATTGCCCCTGTCTTTAAATTCATTAATAGAGTTAAAATTGAAAATTTTTTACTAGGTGCCGCTTGTATATTTTTAATACCATGTCTATGCTACTTTTTTGAGTCTTTAGAAGAATTGTCCTAAGACAAATTTTCCATTTATAAAAAAATCAATGCGTACATGTGTCAATATGGATTTACGCCGTTTGATGTAACTTTTCCCGGGGTTATATATATTTTCTGACGTTGTTATGACGTGGCTTTTCATGTTCACATAAGTTGTGATGCTTCTTTGGAGTATTATTTTCGTTGTTATCGATCTTGTCGTGACTTTTAAAACGTTATTTGCCTTTTTTTAATGTCTTTAAGGTCATTTATAGCTATTCGCGATAAAGCATCAGGAACATGGTTTCCCCTAACATATCCCGCCGTCTTGTTAATTTTGAACTACTGTTTTTCATAAGGAATAGGTAAGAGAACAAGGAACAAGAAAATGGCTTCCGTAGATATAAAGTCGTAAGGGGGTGATTGGCCAATGTGTTGCAGTTAATTCTTGTGCAATCGTGGATTTTTTACTTCCAACTGTCGTAAATATTTCTCAGGCATAAGCTACTTGTAAGTGTTTTTCATTATATTTTTCTGTAAGTACTGCACCACAGGCTTGTTTGTTGCAGTAATGTGGGACTCATAAAGACTAATTTTAGGTTTTGAAATGCTATTTTGTAATCTTCATCTAAAACAACTGAATCGTCAATTTAAAAGAAGGCTTGTTCTGGTTTTAGTCCACTAAAGGCAGTTATCATCATTCTATAGAAAGAATTTGAAGGAACTTTCAAACAGTGTGGTAATCTAGTAAATCTGTTGAATTAAAATTGAAAATGAACTATAGTTTCTTCATCTTCTGCACTTTCTTCTCAAATCAGATCAAAACACGAAAAGTATTTTCTATATCCATGGAAGCGAGAATTTGTAAACCATCAATTTCTTATTTATCTTTCTAAAATCTATGACCAGTCTCCATCTTTTCTTTTTAGAATTTGCTAGACAATTTTTTGGAACAAACAGAATAGGGCTATTGTACTCACATTTTGAGACTGCGACTATATCATCATCTATTAGTTTCTGGACTTGTTTTCAATTTTCTCTTTGTGTGTATGTGGTATACGATAGTTCTTAATGTACACTGGTTGTGTATCTTTTAATTTCAATTTTTGTTTATAAGAATTATTAGTAGTTATTGTGTCGTCTTCTTCTTCGTAGTAAGAACAAAGGTTGACTGGTGTGTTGCCAAAACGTTCTAGAAAACTTTTTCTTAGAATTTATAAAATTTTGAGTGTTTTTCGATTCCCCTTTTGTTGATATAGTTAATTTATATATTATGTCTAGGATTGTAGATTAATGATATTTCAAGCATATCCTGTGAATTTGGTTTTGATTAAAGAAACGGCGGTGTTCTTGATGGCGGTGTAATGGAAAATACTCATTTAACATTAGAAATCACACCAAATACAACCAAAAACACGTCCAATATGTTCAACATATCTCGAAGCATTCTGTTTTGTTGGCTTTCATGACACCAAAAGGTCATATAACGAAATCCTCGTCATCGTCAGCAAAATTACGAACGAACGGGCATATATATACCAATTCATCCTTTTATTTTTGCTTTTTTACGTTTGACTAAACAACACTACGTTAAACACTAAACCGCTATTCCACGACTTGAAGAAATTTTGTATAGTTATTTGCATGCAAAAAGATTCCCCTATGCACAATTTAACGTCTGTTGAAATTGCGCAACAATCTATGAGTAGTTAGAAAAAAGGAATATAATATCGTAACGTGGAATGATAGTTGGTTAGTTGGGTTAAGTTGATACCTTTGGTGCTCGAATATGAATCTAATTCAACAAACGTGAAGTGTACAGTTAGTAAATAAAAAAAGAGGTTGTTCCCTGTTTTTTGATTTCTGAAATTCACACGACCAAATTTTTGCAAGCTCGTCGTGAGCAGAATGCATCATATGCTTATCTACATAAAACAGGTGAAACAGGTGAGGGTTTTTTGCAACGAAAATATAAATTTCTAAGACCCACAATTTAAGCTTGATATGACTCCACTTTTTTGCCGTCGATAAAGCCACAAACGTAATCAGAAAAAACCTTCCACGGCGTCCATGATATGCACTTGGACCTACTTGATTATATAAATGTGACCACGTGCGTATTGCCAATTTATAAAAATCAATAGTTGGCTCCCTTGAATGAAAAAAGTTATATTAACTGTACGCGTCTATCGATTTGCAATTGCACTTAACCTTATTTTAACCCATCCGGATTCTTGTGCTCTTTTTCTCCTTTGTATTCGTTCGCTTGCTACTTTAACGGGCTTTTGCCTAGCAATAATAAAATAAGAAAATTTAAAAAGAATTACATTAACGATTTTCCGCTATCATAATTGAAGTGATCATTACTCTTTACGCAATCACAATAACAAAAGTGGGACAATGGGCCATCTTTACTTTACATATGCGACCGTTACAACTATGCGCTTCACAAACATGTACATCACACTGTTTTCCTCATGAATTAAGTTCCACATAACTTATTTAATTGTGGCTACTATAGCGCTATTACATTAAACACGAACTTTACTGTAGAATTTTTACATGATATAATTAGGCTTTGAAGAAGTATTGATTCATTGCACTTAGATGGTTTCTGCCGAATTCATTACTTACCCCCAAAAGGATAACAAATTTTAATTCTTATATTCACTAAATGATAGATGATTTTTTAGTTTTTTCTGCAAAAGTATGAAATTTCTTCTTAAGAAAAAGAAATAGTATAAAGTTATTTTGAAAGGGATTGAAAATGCAAGACGTGCAGCGTGCCCTTACTATGTGCACTTAAATCAAAAAAAAAGTCTGAACCTTTATATTTTCGCCGATCCATAGTGTTTTTCATGGCGAAAAGACAATCGACATCTTAAAAACACTGTATGTAAAATTTCATTAACCATTTTGTTTGGCAATTTCAAATATATGACCCTTGGTGCAGGACCGCTGTCCATGATTTCTGAAAATTCTTTATTTCAATCAATTTTCAACTACAATAAAAAAACGTACCATGGTATACATTCGACATTTAATTACGTTTATTTTAATACAATAGATTTGAGTCAGGCCTGTAACAATGAAGTTGCTGCAATCACGATGAGCTATCTCCAAAAAAATTTTTTAATTTTTTTCTTATTACAATTTAACCCGAAACGAACGTCTACTGCTCAAAACTATGTTAATTGACGGATGTTTCAAATAACTATTGAGCTCCGATTTGCTTCGTAATAAATTGTAATGCTGTGTATAAACACCTTTTGCTTCATTAAGGAAAAAATCTATATGTTTGGTATTCGATTAAAAAAAGGATTTCCACTTTAATATTTTATAAGAAACCGAGTAACTATTTGCTCTGCATGTCGACTTTATTTCAATATTGCATTTGCAATATGGTTCTATGGCAGCTCAAGAACGAATAAAAGTATACCATACTACATATTCATTTGAAACACAGAATTATATATATATATCTGATTTGCGAACGTTTGAGTGAAAGTAATCTCTTATCAGGAAACTATTAGCATAATTCTTGTCCGTACAAATAATGAGAATGAAAGACCAAGCTGCCAACTGGCCGCTAATTAACAGCGTTACTGCCATTACTTATTACAGAACGACAATAGAATTTAACATCAAATGTATGCTCAGTGAAAAATTTGTTGAATTAAATGGTAAAAATTATTTTCGAAAGCATACGATAGCAGCACTATTGCATGTTGGCAAATAGCGCCGAAGTCTTTGGCAGTATGTAAGTTTATTTCTGTTGGGTCACTATGGGAGCTGAGTCATTCAATTAAACAATTGTTTACAGTCGTGAAAATGTGATTTGACTCTAACTGTTGAGGAACAAAATATTTAAGTAGTTTGTGAACCTTTTTTTATATTGTAGTGTGCAAAATAGGAATGGGTCTGTACGAATAAGTTCGTTTTGTATCTACATTTACATTCTGCATAGGACCAACAATAACAGTTTTTCACAAACATCGAAAATATTGTTACGAACTTCGCTTTTCCCTATACGGTCCGTATTACTAGATCGAGGATATTATTTTCAAGGGAAATGCACTTCAAATTTCTCTTAACTTTAAGTTTCCTTATTTACAATCTATTTCTTTAAGGGTAGGATTATTTACATTTTACTATGGCAATACTCTCGACTTTTCAACTCCTAATATCCTTTTTCGATTCAAATGTTCTTGCACGACTCAATGTTCTTGTCCGACTGACTCTGCCTTCCGCAAATAGTCTATTTATATACATTTTTACAAGCATGTTACTATTACCTAACTACACGGCTTCATCTTTAATCCATTAACCTGCTTTTCCGTTAATCGTTTTCCTCGGCAGGCAGTTGCATGACGCGCCGCGAATGTGCATCTGGGTTTCTCCCTGTCGCTGTTTTTCCGCTAATCTTTTTCGTTGACAAAGAGCTGCATGACGCGCCGCGAATGTGCACTAGGGAATTTATTACTTGGGAAAAATCAATTTGTTAGCATTAACTGGATTTGGGATTTCCGTAACAATATTATATGTTTTTGTAGTGGTTGAACAACATATTTAAAATACATATCCAAGTTGTCATAGTTTTCTTTCAAACAGCGTAGTTGCCAACGATAAATTTATTGTTATTTATTGCTTTTTGTACAGTTATATTATCTTCAATATATATAGCTTATCTCTTCGTTGTTGTTGATGGGCTGCGGTCCATCGGCCTCAAAGTTTAGGCCAGAAGTAATCAAAGCAGACCGGATGTTCAATTTGAAATACAAGGAACGAACTGCGACGCTACTATGAGCCCTGCTGAAGTATTCCACTAGTTTTCTTTACATTGTTTTTCTGTATACATATTGATTTTTTCAATGGACTTTTTCATGTTTGTTAGCCTTATAATTTCATCCCTTATCCTGAACACGGAATTTGCCGCGCTACTATGTTTGTTCGAAGAAAGGTTATGTTTCATGTAGGATTTCAATTGAATTAGCCCCCAACTATGTGCAGGGTGAAAATATAAAACTTAATTCACTTTTTGGTAATAATTTGTTAAGTACAAATTACATTAACGTTACATATGTTACAAGCGCCTTTGAACAATTACTATATAATCAAATTATGTTATAACATAGAAAATATTTTCAAATTATTCATTTAAAATTCCAGTGAAAAGCGATACTTTATTAGATATGGTGTATAGTATGGGCGAAAAATACGCGTTGATACATCAGATGCCATTTACTTGCGATCGGGAAGGGTTTGCTGCTACATTTGAGAAAGTGAGATAAGATTTTTCGTACCATAGCATTTGCAAATTGATTTTGAACCACATGATTTTCTAGATATTTTTTGGTACTGTGCAGTCTAGAATATACTTGTCAGCAGACTTATTAAGTATAAACTGCCATACGGGCATGTCGTGCTTACTCCGCAAATCCGTTATAGATGAATTGGGCGGCTTAAAAACATTTGGCTGCTATTTGGCTGAAGATTTTTTTATAGCAAAGGCTGTAATAGAACACGGTTGGAAAATGCGTATAAGTAGTCAACCGGCCATGCAAAATAGCGGAATCTGCGATATTAGCAGCTTTCAGGCTCGCCTGATACGATGGGCTAAATTACGGGTCGCTATGGTACCTAGTACGATATTGTTGGAGCCGTTATCTGAATGTATGGTTTTAGGGGCATTGACATCGTGGTCTGCTTCATTGATTTTTAAATGGGATCCTTTGGTATTTTATTTGGTTCACATATTAACTTGGCTCCTATCAGACTGGCTAATGCTGTGTACGGTGCAGGTAAATAAGTGACATAAATATTAAATAGTTTGATATTAAACGATATATTTTCAGAATGGTTCTTTACCATTTCACAAGTTTGAATTCGTAATCGGTTGGTTGTTTCGTGAAATGAGTGGGCCATACCTATTTCTCCATGCCCTCTGGAGTCCAAACATACAGTGGCGTGCTCGTACTTACAAGCTTCATTGGGGTGGAATTGCTTATGAACTGCCTATAAGTAATAATTCCAGTAAAGATGTTAGTAACAATGGACTACTCACCTCGTAGCATAAAATCTTTCTATTATTATATATCATATGTGAAAAGAATTTTCATTCGATCGTAATGAAACAGCATTTGCTTTTGTCTTATTTCCATAAAAATTTTGTGGGACTTTTTAGATGAATTTATATAAAATATCCCATACAAACAAAATAAATAAACAGATTTTGTACAGTCTATTTATATTATTTATTTTTATTTCGCAATGAAGATAAATAAAAATGAAATTAGTATTTGAAAATGACTTACTTTCTCTCTGAATTGAAAGCACACCTATTTATCTTTTAGTTTCATTTGTAAGTGTGGGCTGCGAAAATAGCGTTCGGATGCAGTTCAGTAGATGCGGATTGCATAAGCTAGGTGCGAGGTATTTTCAAATTTAAATACCTACTACTTCGGTCAATGTTTTGGGGTACTGAAAAACAAAAAATTTACTTTTTGCGAAATTGTGGTTTACTTATCAATACAGCCTCCTTTAACAATGGTAGTGTCCCACGCTTCTCCTAAAATTTCAATTTCGTTCGAATAAAATGATTTGTTACCATTAGACCTACGTTTCATACATATTTATTTCTACTTAAAAAGATCAATATGAACCACAATGTTTTTGGAATAGCCGCAGTCTCAAAAATAAAGATAAGAAGCTGAAAATCGACAAAACCCTATCTTGATTGGTAAGAAGCCCCAGGCTAGAAAAATTAGTGTAATGTTCTCACACGCACGCCCACATCATGGGTAAAAAAAACCCCAGAGTTTTTACATATTTCCCTCTATAATTGTCGATCACGTGAAGATATTTGTGCAAAACTGTTACGCATATTTGGTCAGAGCCTCGTGTATGTGCGTTCGAAAAATTGAGTCGATCGGCTACTCTTACTGATATTAATAGTTAAATTTGCATTCATTAAACACATGGCTAAATCATGTCAAGTGTTTAATCAAATCACATCAAATGGTGATTAAAGTCTGATGAGCAAACTAACAAGTCGTCAAGGTGAACGAAAACATTTTCACGTAAGCATCCTGGTATGACTTTGTCCATTAATCTGCACATGCGCTCTGCTGCATTACACAACTCAAATGGCATTACAGTAAATTGGTATACAGGTCTTTTCGGTAGAGTAAATGCTGTTTTCTCTCGTGAATCTTTTTCCAATGCAATCTGTCAAAAGGCGTCTTTCAAATCGATTGCGGAGATATAGTAAGCGACTAAGCAGGCCTTCCATTTGTATCAGTGGATAAGCATCTTTCAGAGTTCTTTGATTCGCCTTGTTTGCATCTAGGCATAGGCGATTTTTAGTACCTTTACGTACAAAAATAATTGGCGAGCTCCAACTACTGTTGCTCTTCTATTACTCCTAGCGCTAACATAAGATCGAGCTCGCCATACACTAATTGCTGAATCGCTGGTGATATCGCATAGTGTTTCTGTTTCACAGGTAAACTATCATCACAGACTGTGATCACGTGTTGCTCTAAGTGTGTTTTGCCGATACCAGACTTTTCAAACGATGGAAAAATTTTTTTATCATTACATAAGAAATTAAGCTGTGTATCAGTTAATTGGTGACCTGAGTTCAAATAGATGCCTGTTTTAACGTTTTTTATATAATGTATTACAATTAGATGAAGAGTTTGTGTCACCTGATTTAGTAACGACGGATAAACCAAATGTTTTCCAGAAGTGTATTCCAAAATAAAGTTCTTGTCGCAGATCTGGCACGAGATCCATGTCTCTAATTTCTCCTTCCCACTCAACTGATAAGGCGATTACCGCCGTTACAGGTGTTCTACTTCCATTAGCCGTTCTTACATGTTGATTCCGTGATTTTCTAATTTTGTCCGTACGATGTTTTAAAAATTTTTCTGCTCCTGCTCCACAACAACTAACACTAACTCCTGTATCTAATAAGACTGTTACTTCGACATTGTTGATTTTCGTTTTGGCAAATAATCTATTGTCATGTTCTTGAGTGATAATTGCAGGCATCACATTCTTTTGAAAGTTCTTATAGTTTTTACTTTTTTGTCGCAGTTTTGAAAGATTTTCTTATATCTTCTACTAACTATTCGTCTTTTGCTGGTTTCAACGCTGAAAATC
This sequence comes from Glossina austeni, assembly GCA_000688735.1. Classification (NCBI taxonomy): domain Eukaryota; kingdom Metazoa; phylum Arthropoda; class Insecta; order Diptera; family Glossinidae; genus Glossina; species Glossina austeni. Next base: position 249,370 of record KK502746.1, read on the forward strand.
TCTTGGCGTTTCTGCTGTTAGTCGTTGATTTAAACTTTTTCGAGGGGTAGCAACTTGTTCATAAGGTGTTAGACTACGTTCGCCAACTCTTCGCAAAATTTTTATTGCAGTTGATGCAGGTGCGATTTGCTCTGGCCAGAGTTCGCGGCATGCCCTGCCAGTCTCGCATTTTCCGGCAGTGGAAATGTATACAAGCTTTCATTTTTTCAACAAAACAAATCATATTATGAAATGGGCACCTGCATCCAATTTCTCTGGATGCTTTAGTAGGATTCTCAAGGAGAAAATCTCCAGGAATACCGCAGACCTAACATTGTGGTTAAGTGGAAGGGTGATTGACAAAAGGGTCTACTCAAACTTGTGTCAGACGTGACTGTGGATAGTTGAACGTGATTAGGGTTTACTACTGACTGTATAGTTGGCGCGACCATGTGCGGTGTTCCTGGTTGCCCTACAAGTGACGTAATAGGTTGGAATGGGTGTCGATCCACATTATTTTTGCCCATAGTATGCGTTTTACCTCGCTCTCTGTTGATTTTATCAATACCACTAAATTTTTGCTGTGTATCAATAAACTTGCTGTTCTGAGGCTCGAAAGCTTCAACCGTGTCTTCTCTGGTGATATGAATATGAATACTATTATTTTCCTGAGTAACTTCATTGATGTGAACTTCATACTTCTTTAATTGGAGATTTTCTCAATTTTATCATTAACAGCGATATACCGCTATTAGGTTTCAATTAATGAATAAGGGTAATTTACCTAATATTAGGTCGAAACTAATTGCAGTTTATTGCTTCATATTCAAGGAAGATTGAATAATCAATATTTTCTAAGTGCAAATTAGACGTTAATTTAACTACAGCCTTTATTTTGATCAGTTTAATATTCCTTGGTTTCATTCATGGTAAAGACCAAGAAGTAAAATAATAATAAAAATAATAGAGGAAATAGTTCAATAAAGTAAATTTGACGTTTTTATAATAATAATAACTGGTAAAATAGAGCAAATTCTACATCAAAAATTAGAAAACTAATTGTAATTAAGAAGAATCGTAAGGAAAAAGGAATTGAAGAAGAGGATTTAGAGTCAAATCCACATTCAAAAGGTGATATTTTTTCTCGGTCAAGAGGTAAAATAAGGGAGATAAATATTACATAATAAAAAATAAAATTGAGAAAATAAATATTACAATAGTTGAAATTAATAAAAAAATATATCTTATTAAAATGATACTAATAATAATTATTAACTATCGTCCTCATCAATAAATAGAAATATAAAGAAATAATCAAACAATAACAACAAAGTATCAATATCAAGCAGCTGCTTCAAATGATGATTTTTTGAAAAATAGAAAAGTTGTACCAATTAATACATGAATTCCGTGGAATGCAGTAGCTATAAAAAAAATAGACCCATATACAAGCCCCTGTTACATTTGACGAAAAAAAGGATATATAATACAATATAATATTCAAAATAAATTACTTAAAGATATGGATTAATAGAAGAATAAGCTATTAACTTTCGTAAGGATGTTTGATTTAATCCTCCAATAGCTCCGATTAAAGCTGACTTTATTATTCTAATGAGTAATAAACTTGACAAAGAATAAAAGATTAAAGGGGCTAGTTTTGTCAAGTAAAAGTAGTGAATTTATTCATGATAAACCTTCTATAACTGCCGGGAATCAGAAATAAAATGGAACGGAACCGCTTTTTAAAAATAAAGCAGATGAAATTATAATTTCGCTTAAATTAGAGTTTCTATTAAATTCAATATAAATTATAATAATTGAAAATAAAAGAATATAGGACGCTAATACTTGAGTTAAAAAATATTTCAGGGAAGCTTCCGTTGATAATAATTTTCTATCTCTTATGAGGGGGATAAAAGATAGAAGATTGATTTATAAGCCTAATCACGAATTAGAAGTAATTGTGATTAATGATCCTAAAAGTAAAGTAAACAAAAACATAATTTATGATGAATTATTAAAAATTAAAAAGAAAAGGGTTACAACCTTTATAAATGGGGTATGAATCCAGAAGCTTAATTAGCTTATCTTTTTATATTTTAGTGTATGATGCACAAAAGTTTTTGATACTTTCAAAAATAATTTAATTTAATAATTCAATTCTATTAAATATGACAATGGATGTAAAGCTTACGAAATTTAATCCTTTTGTCAGGCGAAACATTTCGACTTTGCTGATAAGTTTTATCGGTTTTTTCTTTTTATTCTTTATAATAAATTTTAAATGAATAAATATTTTAAAAAATAAATATATATTTAATGTAAATAATAAATTTTAGTTTTTAAAAATTTTTATATTTAATTGAATTAATTTTAGTATCATATATATATTTATATATGTATAAATATTATAACATATATATATTATTTATATATATATTATAATATTTATTGATATAGATATATTATAATAGAACAAATATGTTATACTAACCTTTATTGAATTGTTTAAAAATTAAAATTAGAAGACGAGATTATTAGATCATATACAAATTATTTAAATATTTATTATTTATTTATTTATGTATATATATATATTTATTTATGTATATAGATTAAAATTAATAAAATGAAGGCTACTGACTCATTTGCTTTCGAGGTTTCAAAAACTCCGAATTTCCGCAATTTGCCGAAAATGAGTACAGGAAAGAGGGTCAGCAGAAAGAAAAATTTGCCAAAAATGGCAAAATTTTTAAAAATTTTAAAATTTTGTCCCAAAAAAAAAATATCATTAATTTTTATAACATTATTTTAATTGAATATTTTTATACTAATATAAGTTAATTTAAGATTTATGTATATGTAAAATAAATTATTAATAAATTATAAAAATATAAGAATTATATAAGAGTCAAATTCAATGTCCATAATATCTGAATATTCATAACTTCAATATCATTGGTGGCCAGTAGTTTTTAAGGTAATAGAAGGTTCACTAATTTCGTCAAGTAAATAAAGTAATCGAAGAGATGGAAATGCAATAAATAACAGAATAATTGCAGGTAAAATAGTTCAAATAATTTCAATTGTTTGACCATGTAAAAGATAACGGTCAATGAATTTATTAAAAAATAATATAAATATTAAATATCCAACTAATATAGTAATTATTACTAAAACTATTAGTGCGTGATCATGAAAAAAAATTAATTGTTCTATAAGAGGTGACGAACTAACTTGAAGACCTAATAAAAAAAACTAATATATTTTATATATGAAGCTTAAATTCATTGCACTATTCTGCCGTATTAGATATTAATTAGTTAATAAAGATAATTCAGTATAACTATGTTCAGAAGGAGGTGTGTTTTGTAATCATTCAATAGAAAAATTTAATTGACTAGGGAAAATCACTATTCGTTGACTAACCAAACTTTCTCAGATAATAAAAAAGAAAAATAAAATCCCTAGTAAGGAAATTGTTGAACCAATTGTAGAAATTACATTTCAAGTTGTGTAATCAGGATAATCTGAATAGAGACGAGGTATTTTCGCTAACCCAAAGAAATGTTGAGGGAAGAAAGTTAAATTTACTCCAATAAGTATTACTATAAATTGACTTTTTAGTATAGATGTATTTATTGTCAGACCTGTAAATAAAGGATATCAATGAATAAAACCTGCTATAATTGCAAATACTGCTCGTATTAATAAAACGTAGTGAAAGTGAGCAACAACTGATGAATTGGCTAAAACTACCCCTGTTAAACCTCCTACTGTAAATAAAAAATAAAACCAAGAGCCCAAAGAATAGCAGGAGAGTAAGAAATTCGAGTTCCGTGAAGAATAGCCAATCAACTAAAAATTTTAATTCCTGTTGGTACTGCAATAATTATTGTAGCTGAAGTAAAATAAGCTCGAGTGTCAACGTCTATACCAACTGTAAATATATGATGAACTCAAACAATAAATCCTAATAAACCAATTGCTAATATAGCATAAATTATTCCTAATGAACTAAAAGTTATTTTTTTCCTGATTCTTGACTAATAATATGGGAAATTATTCCAAATTCAAGTAAAATTAAAATGTATACTTCAGGATGACCAAAAAATCAAAATAAGTGTTGATAAAGAATTGGATCTTCCCCTCCTGCAGGGTCAAAAAATTATGTATTTAAGTTTCGATCAGTTAATAGTATAGTAATTGCTCTTATATTAACAGGAAAGGAAAGAAGTAATAATAAAGCTGTAATTATTACAGATCAAACAAATAAAGGTATTCGATCAAAAGGGATTCCAGTAGCCCGTATATTAATAACAGTGGTAATAAAATTTACTGCCCCTAAGTTTGATGAAATACCATCTAGGTGAAGAGCAAAAATAGCTAAATAAATACTGAAGCTCCTCCATGGGCAATAATAGAAGAAAGTGGAGGATACACAGTTCATCCAGTCCCGGCTCCATTTTCTTTGTTATTAAAAGAAGAGACAAAGCAGGAGGGAGAAGTCAAAATCTTATATTATTTATACGGGGGATTGCTATATCAGGAGCTCCTAATATTAAACGAACTGATCAATTTCCAAATCCTCCGATTATAATAAGTATAACTGTAAAGAAAATTATAATAAATGCATGAGCTGTAACAATTACATTATAAATTTGATCATCTCCAATTAAAGCTCCTGGGTGGCCTAGTTCAGCTCGCACAAGAATTCTTAATGAGGTTCCAATTATCCCAGATCATGTACCAAAAATGAAATAAAAATCAAGCAGATAAAAAAAAATTCTTAATCAGTTACCCGATTAATTTTATTACAATTTTATTAATAAATTATCTATTAATTACTCTAATTGCAGTAATAAAAATGATTACTTCGAACTCTTCATGCAAATGGAGCCTCATTTTTTTCCTATTGCATTTACCTTCATATTGGACGAGGAATATACTATGAATCTTATTTATTTACTCTTGCTTGATTAGTAGGAGTTATTATTTTATTTTTTGTAATAGCCACAGATTTTATAGGGTATATTCTTCCTTGAGGGCAAATATCTTTTTGAGGAGCTACAGTAATTACAAATTTATTATCCCTTATGTAGGACAAGATTTAGTTCAATGCGTCTGAGGAAGATTTACTGTTGACAATGCTACCTTAACTCGATTTTTCACTTTTCATTTTATTCTACCTTTTAAAGTATTACCTCTAACTATAATTCATTTAATATTTCTACATGAAACTGGGTCAAACAATCCTACAGGATTAAATTCAAATGTTGATAAAATTCCGTTTCACCCTTATTTCACATATCGGATTTATTATCATATCAATAATTTTAATAATGTTAGTATTAATAAATCCTTATTTATTAGGAGACACTGATAATTTCATTCCAGCTAATCCTTTGGTAACACCTCCTCATATTCAACCAGAATGATATTTTCTATTTACTTACGCAATTAATAAATTAGGAGGAGTAATTGCTTTAGTTTTATCTATTGCTATTTTAGCTATTTTACCATTTTATCATTTAAGAAAATTCCGGGGAACTCAATTTTATCCAATTAATCAAATTATATTCTGATCAATAACTATAATTTCTATTCTATTAGCTTGAATTGAAGCTCGTCCTGTTGAAGATCCGTACGTGTTAGTTGGGCAAATTTTAACTGTTATTTTCTTATCAACTCGCTTAATAATAAATGGTGAGATAATTTATTGAATTAGATAATGAGCTTGAATAAGCATATGTTTTGAAAACATAAGATAGAAAATAGTTTTCTATTAACTTAATACTAAATTTAATCACACTAAAAACAATCAATTAGTTATAAATATATAAAAAGTACAATTTTTAAACCTATAATGAAAAGTAAATAACATAAAGAAAAAGGAAGAAATCTTTTTCATGCTCAATATATTAATTTATCATAACGAAATCAAGGTAAAGTCCCCCGAACCCAAATAAATAAAAAAGACATAAAAGTTGATTTTAAATAAAATAGTAAAGAAAATACATCTCTTCCTAAACATAATGCACAAAATAATATTCTTATAAATAAAATTCTTGCATATTCGGCTAAAAAAATTAAAGCAAATCCTCCTCTTCTATATTCAACATTAAAGCCAGATACTAATTCTGATGCACCTTCAGCAAAATCAGAAGGTGTACGATTAGTTTCAGCTAATGAAATTCTAAATCATACTAAAGATACAGGTAATATAACAAAAAAAATCAAATAAATAACTGATATTTATAAAATAATAACATATTATAACTCCCAATTAAAAAGATAAAACTTAATCAAATTAAAGCTAATCTAACTTCATAGGAAATAGTTTGAACAACAACAAACCACCTAATAAAGCATAGTTGCTAGAGGATCACCCAGAAACTATAACTATAAATACCTAACCTTCTACAACATAAAAAAAATATTAACCCTAAATTAAAAGAAAATAACTTAACAAACGTTGGCATACATAATGAAACTAATAAAGTTAAAAATAAAGAAAAAATAGTTGAAAAATAATAACAAATATAATTAGATATTAAAGGATAACTTTGCTTAATTTAATAGCATCACTAAAAGGCTGAGGAATCCAGCAAATCCCAACTTTATTAGGACCTTTACGAATTTGAATATAACCTAACACTTTACGCTCAAGTAAAGTT
>KK502746.1:256353-274299 GCA_000688735.1 Glossina austeni
AGACAGTTATTATTTCGTCCAACCATTCATTCCAGTTCTTAATTAAAAAACTAATGATTATGCTACCTTTCCACACTCAATATACTGCGGCCATTAAATAATTCATAGAGCAGGTCAGACTTTTAATAAATTTTCAAAAAGACATGTTTTTGCTAAACAGGCGAATAAAATTTTGCCGAATTCCTTAAAATAACTTTTCATATTAAACTATTTTTACATTAAAATATACTAATTTTATCATTATTACATTAATTAAATAAATAAAGTAAATATTTTAATAAATACTTAAAATAAAATAAATATTTTTATGTTAATATTAATTATAACATATTATTCAATAATAGCTAATTCTAAGCTTATACTTATTATTTAAAACTTAATTTTTAAAAATTTATTTTATAGCTAATCCCATAAAATATATAACTGTTATAATTAAATTATTTAATAATTTAAAAATTAGAAATTTAAATAAATAATATAATAATTACAAATTAAATTTATTTCTTAAAAAAGTAGATACCTTTAAAAACGAATAACATTTCATTTCTAACAAATTTTTAAAAATAATTTTATAACACTAACTTCCTAAATTTATTTCATATCTTCTTCTATTAATCATTTAGGTTGAATAATTTATATATATTTAAATAATTTATTTTGAATGCTATATTTTTTTTTATATTCTTTTTTTTCTTTTGCTTTAATTTTTACATTTAATACCTTTAAAGTATCTCACATTAATCAATTATTTCCTCTATTCATAAATTCAAAAACTATGAAATTTATATTATTTTTAAATTTATTATCTCTAGGAGGTCTACCACCATTTTTAGGATTTTTCCCAAAATGAATAGTGATTCAGATATTAATTATAAACAATCAATTATTATTATTGTTTATTTTAATAATATCAACACTAATTACATTATATTTGTATTTACGTTTATCTTATAGAGCTTTTATAACAAATTATCCTGAAAATAATTGAAATAATAATTGATTTTTCATAAATTTAAACATAAAAATTATATTAATATGTTCATTTTATTCTTCAACAGGTTTATTTTTAATATGCTCAATTTTCTAATTTAATCTATTAATTTTTTTTTCTAAAGTTTTAAGTTAAAAAACGAGTAGCTTTCAAAGCTATAAATATAAGAATAACCTTGTAAGCTTTAGTAATTTTCATGCTCCTCTAGAATTGCAGTCTAATATCATTTTTGACCATAAAGCTTGATTAAAAATATATTCCTTATATATAAATTTACAATTTATTGCTTAAACTTCAGCCATTTATTCGCGACAATGATTCTACAAATCATAAAGATATTGGAACATAATACTTCATTTTTGGTACATGATCTGGAATAATTGGAACTTCATTAAGAATTTTAATACGAGCTGAACTTGGCATCCAGGAGCATTAATTGGAGATGACCAAATATATAATGTTATTGTTACAGCTCACGCATTTATTATAATTTTCTTTACAGTTGTACTTATTATAATCGGAGGATTTGGAAATTGATCAGTTCGTTTAATATTAGGAGCTCCTGATATAGCAATCCCCCGTATAAATAATATAAGATTTTGACTCCTCCCTCCTGCTTTGTCTCTTCTTTTAATAACAAAGAAAATGGAGCCGGGACTGGATGAACTGTGTATCCTCCACTTTCTTCTATTATTGCCCATGGAGGAGCTTCAGTATTTACTTAGCTATTTTTGCTCTTCACCTAGATGGTATTTCATCAAACTTAGGGGCAGTAAATTTTATTACCACTGTTATTAATATACGGGCTACTGGAATCTCTTTTGATCGAATGCCTTTATTTGTTTGATCTGTAATAATTACAGCTTTATTATTACTTCTTTCCTTACCTGTTAATACAGGAGCAATTACTACAATTACTATTAACTGATCAAAACTTAAATACATAATTTTTTGACCCTGCAGGAGGGGAAGATCCAATTCTTTATCAACACTTATTTTGATTTTTTGGTCATCCTGAAGTATACATTTTAATTTTACTTGAATTTGGAATAATTTCTCATATTATTAGTCAAGAGTCAGGTAAGAAAGAAACCTTCGGTTCATTAGGAATAATTTATGCTATATTAGCAATTGGTTTATTAGGATTTATTGATTGAGCTCATCATATATTTACAGTTGCAATAGATGTTGATACTCGGGCATATTTTACTTCAGCTACAATAATTATTGCAGTACCAACAGGAATTAAAATTTTTAGTTGATTAGCCACTCTTCACGGAACTCAAATTTCCTACTTTCCTGCTATTCTTTGAGCTCTTGGTTTTATTTTTTTATTTACAGTAGGAGATTTAACAGGGGTTTAACAGGAGTTTTAGCCAATTTATCAGTTGATAGTATTTTACATGATACTTACTATGTTGTTGCTCATTTTCATTATGTTTTATTAATAGGAGCAGTATTTGCAATTATAGGAGGTTTTATACATTGATACCCATTATTTACAGGTTTAACAATAAACTCATCATTAAAAAAGCAATTTATAGTAATATTTATTGGAGTAAATTTAACTTTCTTTTCTCAACATTTTCTTGGTTTAGCAGGAATACCACGTCCCCACATACCTCAGACTACCCTGATGCTTACACAACTTGAAATGTAATTTCTACAATTGGTTCTACAATTTCTCTACTGGGAATTTTATTTTTCTTTTTTATTATTTAAGAAAGTTTAGTAAGCCAACGAAAAGTAATTTTTCTTATTAATTAAATTCTTCTATTGATCGATTACAATACACACCTTCTTCTGAACATAGTTATTCTGAATGACCTCTATTAACTAATTAATATCTAATATGCCACAATAGTGCAATGAATTTAAGCTTCATATATAAAGTATTATACTTTTTTGAAAAATGTCTGCTTGAACATTATTAGATCTTCAGCACAATTCTTCTCCTCTCATAGAACAATTAAATTTTTTTTACGATCATGCACTAATAATTTTAGTTATAATTACTATATTAGTCGGATATTTATATTATTTATTTATATTTATATTATTTTTTAATAAATTCATTAATCGCTATCTTTTACGTGGTCAAACAATTGAAATTATTTGAACTATTTTACCTGCAATTATTCTGTTATTTATTGCATTTCCATCTCTTCGATTACTTTATTTACTTGACGAAATTAGTGAGCCTTCTATTACCTTAAAAACTATTGGCCACCAATGATACTGAAATTATGAATATTCAGATTTTATAGACATTGAATTTGACTCTTATATAATTACCTGAAATGAATTGAATTCTGACAGATTCTGTCTATTAGATGTGGATAATCGAATTGTTATCCCCATAAATTCTCAAATTCGATGTTATTCATTCCTGAACAGTCCCAGCTTTAGGAGTAAAAGTTGATGGAACATCAGGTCGATTAAATCAAACAAATTTTATAATTAATCGACCGGGATTATTTTTTGGGCAATGTTCAGAAATTTTTGGGGCTAACCATAGTTTTATACCTATTGTAATTGAAAATGTTCCTATAAAAACTTTTATTAAATGAATTAGAAATAATTTAAATTCTTCATTAGATGACTGAAAGCAAGTACTGGTCTCTTAAACCATTTAATAGTAATATAGCAATTACTTCTAATGATTTTCATAAAAAATTAGTTAAAATATAACATTAACTTGTCAAGTTAAAATTATTAATGATTAATATATTACAAATAGCCACAATCAGATGATTAAGTTTATTTGTATTATTTTCAATTCGATTTTTAATTTAATAAATTATTATACTTTTTATCAATAAATTGAAAATGCTAACTAACTTATTTTCTGTTTTTGACCCTTCTTCAAGAATTTTTAATTTTTCTTTTAATTGAATAAGAACCTTTTTAGGAATTTTAATAATTCCATCTTTATATTGATTAATCCCTTCTCGCTATAATATAATTTGAAATACAATTCTTCTATCTTTACATAACGAATTTAAAACTCTATTACGGCCTATAAGACCTAATGGTTTAACTTTCATTTTTGTTTCTTTAATTTCCATAATTTTATTTAATAATTTTATAGGCTTATTCCCATATATTTTTACTAGTGCTAGTACTATCTTTACCATTATAACTATCTTTTATAGCCATATATATATATAGTATTTGGATGGTTAAATAATACTCACTTAGTTCCACAAGGAACTTCTGCAGTATTAATACCATTTTATAGTCTGTATTGAAAATATTAGAAATATAATTCGTCCAGGTACATTAGCTGTTCGATTAACAGCTAATATAATTGCTGGGCATCTTCTTCTTACTCTTTTAGGGAATACTGGCCCATCAATAAGAATTATTGAATTCATTCAGAAACATTAATCTGATTAATAGTTATTACTCAAATTGCTAGTATTAGAATCAACTGTTGCTATAATTCAATCTTATGTATGCTGTATGTATGCTGTTTTAAGAACTTTGTATTCTAGTGAATTCCTTGACCATTAACTGCCTTTTTTGGCGCAATAACCACCGTTTCAGGGTCGGTAAAATGGTTTCACCAATATAATATATGATTACTTGTATTAGGAATTTTAATTACTATTTTAACAATATACCAATGATGCCAACATGTTTTCAGTGAAGGTACATATCAAGGTCTTCACACATATGTAACTACTATTGGATTACGATGAGGTATAATTTTATTTATTTTATCAGAAATTTTATTTTTTGTTTCATTCTTCTGAGCTTTCTTTCATAGTAGTCTTTCCCCCTCTATTGAAATCGGTGCTATATGACCTCCTTCGGGAATTACTCCTTTTAATCCTTTTCAAATTCCCTTATTAAATACCGTTATTTTATTAACATCAGGAATTACTGTAACTTGAGCTGATCATAGATTAATAGAAAGAAATCATTCTAAAGCAACTCAAAGAATTTATTTTACTACAATCATATGAATATATTGAAGCCCCTTTTACAATTACATTGCAGACTTTGTTTATGGATCTACCTTTTTTATAGCAACTGGATTTCACGGTATTCATGTATTAATTGGTACAACTTTCCTATTAATTTGCTTACTCCGACATATAAGTAATCATTTTTCAAAAAATCACCACTTCGGATTTGAAGCAGCAGCCTGATACTGACATTTTATAGATATTGTTTGATTATTCTTATATATTTCAATCTATTGATGAGGAGGTTAAATAAATATTATCTATATAGTATATAAGTACATATGACTTCCAATCATAAGGTCTATTAAATAGTATAGATAATTTTTTCTATTATTTTAATAAGATATATTTTTTTATTAATTTCAACTATTGTAATATTTATTTCCTCAATTCTTTCAAAAAAAACTTTACTTGACCGAGAAAAAATTTGAATGTGGATTTGACCCTAAATCTTCTTCTCGAATTCCATTTTCTTTACGCTTCTTTTTAATTACAATTATCTTTCTAGTTTTTGACGTAGAAATTGCTTTAATTTTACCTATTATTATTATTATTATTATTATAAAAACATCGAATTTAATCTACTGAACTATTTCCTCTATTATTTTACTTCTCGGGCTTTATTACGAATGAAACCAAGGTATATTAAACTGATCAAAATAAAAGAGGGTTGTAGTTGCACTTAGGAAATATTGATTATTCAATCTTCCTTGAATATGATGCGATAAATTGCAATTAGTTTCGACCTAATCTTTGGTAAATTACCATTATTTTTTAATCGAAACCAAAAAGAGGTATATGACTGTTAATAGTAAAATTGAGAAAATCTCCGATTAAAGAACTATGAAGTTCAAGTAAAAGCTGCTAACTTTTAACTTTTAATGGTTAATTTCCATTTATACTTCTTTATTTATATAGTTTAAAAAAAATGTTACACTCTTCAATTTAATATTTCTCTTTGAGAACGGGTGGTGCCAAGTGCCACCTAACGAATTAACGACCGCAATGATCGGTAGTGCAGCAGCTTGGAACACCGTAGACGCGTTCGCTAGCAACACCTCCCTGGAGTTACGACGACTGGAAAGACAACAGGTGGACAGCAGAGGGTGTGGAAGCCAATAGTGTATTCCACTGAGGTCCCACCATCCCACCATAACGACAACCAGCTCCTTAACGGTGGTCCCGCGGGGGAGAGTGATAGAAGAAGCGTGTGGGGAGGTAGTTTTTAGTATGTGGAAATCGTATTTGCTATTACTAAGGAAGCAGCAGTATCTTTTGAAGATTTTCTGCCTCCAGCTCGCAAAAAACACAAAACACACACACACACACACACGAGTGCGCGCACAAACGCACACCAAATCCTTCACACCTACTAAACATTCCACATCAAACTCTATTTTCCCCCGCAACGCGGATTACTCCTTCCAACACGTACGATCGCATTTCATCACATGAGTGTAATTAGACTCCTTCATTACGCACATTACACATTACACGCACACATCTTAATGAACAAAAACGGATTCCTTTAAGGACATGCATTTTTTATGATTCTGATAAAAAAAATATACAAAAAGAAACACGATCGTGTCTACACACTTAAAAGTATTTATAGAGAAAAATAAAAGACAGGTGGAATTTTACAGATAACGCTTGAAGGTAAGTTCACCAACATTTCTATTCTATATAAGCAGAGTTTTCTCAAAAATACTAAAACCACCAATTCGGTTCGTAAGTTCATTACTTAAAATAAAAAATAAAAGAATTTAAAATGGAAGCAAAGAACAACAATATAATATCATCGTCATCATCAATTTTATCATTATCAAGGGAACACGAGAATCAATTTACTGGTGAAATGATGATGTCTGAAAGTTACGATTCTCAGATGACATTGGACTCTGTAAGCTTTTCACCTTCACAAAGTTCTGAAATTATTTCACTTTCTGACGATAATGAAGACGATCTGGAAATTTTTGTATCAATGCAACCTTGTATATATAATTCAATCTCGTCTATTCAAGTTGCCCAAGTTTCTCAAAGGTTGGAGTTTAATTGGACAACCGTCTCTCAATCAATCTTCATGGAGAATAATCGAATGGACCAATTTCTCCAAAGCGAGACTTCGGATTACGACCCCAGATATCAAACTGAAACTCTTTCTGATCAAATAGAAAGCTATGATCATTATTTCAATGCTAGCTTCGACGACCAACTGTTAAATATTAATATACTTACAGTCACTACAGACTACAACAGACTTTTAGACGATAGTTTCAATAATGAAATTCCTAAGATTATTTTGGAGAGTTTACTACAATAAAGCATTAAACAAACAAATAACAATTAAGCTTACGTTTTATTTTTATTCTTCTGGTAACTCCAGCCATTGTGATGAGAATGTGACCAGAAATCTATAAAAATAAATTATAAACAGTATTTTGGTTAGTTTCTTCAAACTCGTGATTGGAAAAAGAACTACGTGATCAATACAATAAAAGTCATGGTAAGAAATAACAAGCACAAGAAATATTTTTCCTACGATTATTCTAAAAATCTCATAATTTTTTTAAATATTTTAAATAGACCTTTCTGCAGACTCTCAATGACGCCTGGAAAACATCAGGACAAGGATAGGAAGTACAGTAAAGAAGTAAAGAGGATTCAGAATAGATAACTTTCCAAATAAACGCTAATTGTGTTTTCACTACATGGCGACCGTGACAGAAAAAAAATGTCCACTGGCGTCCAAAATTTTTTCGGTATAGAAAACAAATATAAAATAACCAAAAGGTGCTCCGTGAACCCGTACAAATACGGATGAACTTTTTCCTATTTGATGTTAACCAAAAAAATAATATTTGATAAACACTTAAAATCTAATTAAAGACAAAAGTGGAACAAATATTTTCTATCGGACAATTATCGAAGAAAAAGAGAAGAAAATGTTTAAAAGAATACATCGCAGTATAGCTATGCCGTTCGATACGTAGAGTATACAGTTATTTGCATAGCATAAAATTAATTTTTTTTTTTATGTGAAACAATTTAATGACGACAAATATGCCAAGAATCCATAATACAAATTAAAGGACCAACTTATAATAAAGGATGTGTTTTATCACGAAAATACACCACCCCTGAGTGTCCAATTCCTGACAAGCGAAACATACGAAGCCGACATGCGCAACTATCGCCTTAGTCAAGCGCAAGTATAAACACATCAGATATAAAATACATAATTATAAATATATTTAATTCCTCATTACATATAGCGTTAGTTACAATCTATAAGCAATTAATATAAAAATTATTATTTAAGTTATTTAACATATTTATCTGTGCTTTAATAATTATCATATGAAATAACGCGAAAAAGGGGGGCGAAAAAGAATTCTACTCAATTATATTTGAAAAATTTTATTAACAACGTAGTCCTAAGTGACCGCACATCTTAACTGGAATTAATCAAGTATTTAGTAATTTTCTCAATAATTTTAGGCACAACTCACTTTTTAATAACCCAATATCTGGTACAGAAAAAAATATACAAAGCGGGCTAACAAGACACTAAACGTCTAATACAATCTTTCTAAATTAACTTTCACAAGCGACATGACTCCTCCCCTACAAAAAACCAATATCCCAAAACCCGGCAACGAGCAATCATCTTTCATGCCGTTACATTATGAACAAGCCCACCCTCTCCCCACAGGAGACGATGTTGACACAGTAGATTGCCGAGAAGAAATCTCAAAAAGAAGGTACAGATAGCAGGTACAGCATCCACAAATTAATAAACTAAATATCATGCATGGACTGGCCAGCGATAGTACAGCAAAGCAAAAGCATTAGGGACGCTTTCATAAATCTTATAATTGTCTTAATAAACAGACACGTAAAATTCCTTGGGGAGCCTCAAGTCTTATCCCCGACTTCTATGGCAAAATTGAAAACTTTTAAAGCTTCACAGGTGCATTAGAACTAATGTATTCTATCAAAGAAAGACAATCACATAGCAGACGCCCTATCCCGCATAACAATTAACGCCCTCAAAGAAATAAACCACAAAATATATTCGAAAACAGCCATGGCCAGTCAGGAACTTGGTGAGGTAATAATTTACCTCACCATGTGGCCTTTTGATCCATTGCATTATATTTGGGATAAGAACGAACGTCCATCTTTCTTTCCTTGTTCTTTCCCAACCCGATTGCCAAGTCTTAATCGACGATAGCCGCTCTTCGCCCTCGTTAGCCCTCGTTTCTACCTGCGTCACACATTTTGCAACAACTGTGATTGCTATATCGTCGGCAAAGCCGATAATCGTTACCCCGGCAGGAAGGTTCAGCTGAAGAATACCGTTGTACATGATGTTCCACAGGAAAGGACCAAGAACTAATCCCTTTGGAACACCCACCGTTGTTTTATGGGACTCTTTTCCGTCATCGCTATCATACACTAGCGTGCGGTGCGAAAGGTAACTTGTTATTATTTCAAGTATATACCTTGGAACCTGCATTCTTATGAGGGCTTTACGAATAATCCCGCAGTCCGCCGAATTGAAGGCGTCTAGCGTAACGACGGCACAGTACTTTTTATCACCGCTCCTCTATCGGTTTCCGGCTATAGCGTCTGAAGCAAGCGCAACGACATGGTTTATGGCATCTATCGTAGACTGTGCTGTTCTGAATCCGTACTGGTTATCCGAGAGAGCACGCTTTTCTTCGACCACGACTAGCAAGCGTTCGTATACGACCCTCTCGAATACCTTGCTCATTGCATCTAAAAGGCAGATGGGTCGGTATGACGGTGGCTCGTTCAGTGGCTTATTGGTCTTCGGAATGAGGATCTTCCATTCCTCTGGTAATGTCTTTTTCTCCAGACACCTTTGCAACATCATCATGAAGACGTCTGGCCTCCTACGTTTCGCTGCCTTTAGGGCCTTGTTTGGGATTCCGTCTGGTCCAGGAGTTTTCTTGACCCCAACACTTTTGCAGGCGCTTAAAAGCTCATCAGCAGTAATTGCTTCATCTTCTCTGCCATGGAGGTCTTTGCCCTTTGACCTTCTTCAGGACGACTTTATATGCCGTTCCCCACGGATTAGTATTGTGGCATCGTGGCATATTTCATCAAAGCTTTTACTTTTGCTAGCTTTTATGGCTTCCTTTATGTCACTGCGCAAGTCTCTGCAGAGGGTGAGCAGTTCATTAAAGTTGGCCCTTCCCTCGAGCGCTACACTTTTCGTCTGGCTTTCAAACAGTTCGTTCTCAAGGATGCTATCTCATCTGTCCACCAATAGCACGGAGCTCCTCTTCTGCCTCTATATCTTCTTGGAGGCATGGCCGCGTCACACGTTTGTACAAGCAGCTTTGCCACGTCTTTCTGGAGTTCACCATCCGCACCGTCACCGTTCTCGTAGGAGTCCATAATGCTGTGAAAGACGTCCTCATCGAAGGATGAATCTCTCCATTTCGGCCAGGTATTTTGTTCCACCAGTTTTCCCTGTTTTCTCTGGTTTGTATGTCGAGGAAGATGGCCTGGTGATCGCCGTTTGTATACTCTTTGCTCAGCGACCACTTGCATCTCGCCACTAGACCGTCACTAACAAAAGTGAGGTCTACTTTCGACCCTCTTCCTGCCTTTCGGAACGTATCCCTCCGCCCATCGTTCAGACGAGATACTTTCAGCACTGCGAACACCTCCAATAAGCCGCGTCCTCTCGCATTGCAGGTTTTAATGTCCCACGCGAAGGCCCAAGCATTGAAATCCACCGAAATTATAACTGACGGTTTCCCACGGGCATCTTCCACAAGTTCGTCCAGCATGCGCTAGTATTCACCTTGTATCCAGCTTGGAGGAGCGTAGCAACTGTAGCAGCATAAATATTTAACTGTCGCCCTACCGAAGCCACTGTGCTGGCAGTTTACATCCAAAAATGCTATAGGTGCGGGCGCCCAAATTGCTGCTTTTTTGGACAAATCACTTACCCAGATACCCTGCCTCGCCCTTCCATATGGTTCGCTCAATAGCACCAACCCCACCTCTTTCTCAACAATCGTCGGCCGAAGTACGTCATGAGCTGCCTCCGTGGTTGAGATTAATCTGCATTAATCTCATTTCCGCGGTCTAGCGGCAAGTGCCCACTCGAGCAGCGGACATTTGCCGCTTTCCGCCACGTGCTTTGCGTCCACATTCTGCAGAACTTGCAAGAAGGCTCCTTAGTACTGCTTTTCGTAATATGGCCTTCCCCCCCACACCTCCGACAAGTCTTTGATCGGTCGGATGGGACTGCGCATTGCTTCGCCGTGTGCCCAAACTCCAGGTATCGGAAACATCTGAACAAAGATATGCGCTCTCTGATCCTACAGATCACCCAGCCTATGCGCAATTTTCTACCTGCCAATAGCTTAGCGGCTTCTTCCTGCTGTAGGCTAATGAGCGCCGTCTGTGTTGCGCTATATGCCTTCCTTAGGTTAACCACTTCTACGGCTATCACTCCATATTGGGACTTACGCACATTGCTTATGTTCTCCTTTGTGGTGACTTCGTCGATGTCTTTGCATTCGACCATTTTGCGTTGCTTCAGACACCTGACTTCTGCCTCTCATTCTATAAAGGATCCCACTGCCGCACTCAGCTCTTCTACCTTCCCTCCGCTTTGGTTTAATTGCAGTAGAAGCTCGCATTTCTGCGTTCTTCTCATTTTCTGCACCGCCTGCCCAAACTGACTTAATTGCGATTCAACTTTAACCCCTATCCAGTTCCGCTGCAGTAGTTGTTGTTAGGACCCCATGATTATCTTTGCAATCAGTGAGGCCACGCAGTGGATTCGCGCAGATCATATTGCTCCAATTTCAATTGAAGGGGATAAGCAACTATCAAAAAACTTATCCAAAAAATAAAATTTCTGATAGAATAAATAAAATTATACCTCACCGCAAACCAATAGTAACTACATATGTATTAAGGCCTTGATAAGTACCTTCACGAGAAACATCACGTCATCATGTTAAACTAGTAATTAAATTACCTAACACAAATAGTGATTTATTATATTGATAAAATCATTTTACTAACCCAGAAAGGCTATATCTACAAAATGAAAGGGGTGATTTGAATGTGTTGACATTAATTTACTTCACTAGAATATAAAGTTCTTAAAACAGCAAATACATAAAATTGAATTATAGCAACAGCTGTTTCTAATACTAGTTATGCAATCTGAGTAATAATTAATAAGATTAATGTTATTCTTTTCGATAGACCGGTGTTTCCTAAAAATGTAAGGAGAAGATGCCTGCAATTATATTAACTGTTAATCGAACAGCTAATGTACCTGGACGAATTATATCTCTAATAGTTTCAATACATACTAAAAAGGGTATTAATACTGCAGGGGTTCCTTGTGGGACTAAATGAGCAAATATATAAAAGATAGTCATAATGGTAAAGCTAAAGTTAAAGTTAAAGTTAAATGTACGGAGTACGGAGTAAAATATACGGAGATAAATCTATAAAATTATTAAATAAAATTATAGAAAAAAAGAAACAAAAATAAATGGTGATCCATTAGGTCTTATAGACTCTAAAAGAGTTTTAAATTCTTTATGTAAAGATAGTAAAATTTTATTTCAAATTTTATTATATCGGATTGGGATTAATGAGTATAGAGATGGGGTTATTAAAATTTCCAAGAAGGTTCCTAATCAATTAAGGGATAAATTAAAAATTCTTGAAGAAGGATCAAAAACAGAAAATAAGTTAGTTATCTTTTTCAATTTATTGATAAAAAATTTTTATTCATTAAAAATTTTGATATAGGTATCAAATGGTTGAACGAATAGTAGTTTATTATATTAAAAATTATAAATCTAATTGTGGGATTAAAAAATATTAATAATTAATAATTTTACCTTGACAAGTTAATGTCATAGTTTAACTAATTTTTTATAAAAATCATTAGAAGTAATTGCTATATTACTATCAAATGATTTAAGAGACCAGTACTTGCTTTCAGACATCTAATGAAGAATTTAAATTATTTCTAAGTCATTTACTAAAAGTTTTTATAGGAACACTTTCAATTACAATAGGTATAAGACTATGATTAGCGTCGCAAATTTCTAAACATTGTCCAAAAAATAGCCCTGGTCGATTAATTATAAAATTTGTTTGATTTAATCGTTCTGATGTACCATCTACTTTCACTCCTAAAACTAGAACTGGTCAAGACTGAATAACATCTGCTGCTGTAATTAAAATTCGGATGTGATAATAATACGATTATCTACATCTAATAGACGAATTCTGTCAAAATTTAATTCATTTGAATCAAATTCAATGTCCATAAAATCTGAATATTCATAACTTCAATATCATTGGTGAGCAATAGTCTTTAAGGTAATAGAAGGTTCACTAATTTCGTCAAGTAAATAAAGTAATGCAATAAATAATAAAATAATTGCAGCTAAAATAGGTCAAATAATTTTAATTATTTCTATTCTTGACTAATAATATGGGAAATTATTCCAAATTCTGGTAAAATCAAAATGTATAATTCAGGATGACCAAAAAATCAAAATAAGTGTTGATAAAGAATTGGATCTCCCCATCCAGCAGGATCGAAAAATGAACTATTTAAGTTTCGATCAGTTAATAATATGATAATTGCTCCAGCTAAAACAGGTAAGGAAAGAAGTAATAATAAAGCAGTACTTGCTACTGATCAAACAAATAAAGGTATTTGTTTAGTCTAAGTATATATATTTCATTTTATTCAAACATATACATTTTATTTCATTTATATTCGTTTCGCTTTTGCTTTGCACATTCATGTTTGGTTGAATGTGCACTCATTAGCGTTTCATGCACTTGCATTTGCACATTCATGTTTGTTTTTTGGTCTGTTTGGCATAACTGACCATAGACAACGATATCACAAATTACATAATCCAGACCTTGAAGTGTGTCGTCGCTGTTTACAGTAATTTGCCTATGTTGCATTTTTGTGACACACTTCAAGCTCCTCATTTCTCTGGAGTAAATAAACGCAAAAAGGCAGGTGCATCATTTTTATGCATTAATTTATCGCACTATAATTCTAAGTTAGTTTATAAGAATTGCAGCTTATATATTTGCATTTTTAGTAATAAAATTTGTCTTTTGTCTTCAATTGACCGCCTCTTTTTTTTGTATGCTTAGGGATTTTCCAGTTACAAGTGCTGGAAGGGCCACTTCAATAAGTTGACACGACCGGATGCATCTTTTGGTCGGTTCATGTCAACCAATTAGGTTTCATTCACAACATTTTAGTGACCAAGACCCGATTGGCACGTCTTATCTTTGGTTAAAGTTGCATAATATAGACTGTGCAAAACAGAACGTGTACACTGTACTTAACATTTGGTGACCCCCCGACGTGATTTGAACACGTCCTATTGAAACATAATCAACGGTCGTTACATCAGACCACTGAAGAATTCACAACGCAGTTATCCGTTTGGAGTTGCCAACACGGACTTGGTGCCTGATTCCAAGAATAGGCAAATAAATACCAAATATATTCAACAAGTGGTTGAAGCATATTTGGCAAGGCAGTGTCAATTGGACACATTCAACGCAACACATTAAACACAACTTAATTTAAAATGACATCAATGCAGGAATTGATCAACTTGCAAACCACAACTGGTGGAACCATTCAGCGTATCATACGCAACTTCAAAAAGGATCCAGTTGATAGAAAGGGCAAGGCGTGCTACTATCATGAAAAAGATCGGGTCCTCTCCGAGCTATGGGATGCTTTCGAAGCAACGGATGGAAAGTTGCGCATTCTTGTCGAAGACAAGACGAATATTGAATACTTTGACAGTCAATATTACGAAACTCTAACAAACGAGCATCTTGAGATATTCAGTAAAGAATCGGACCGATCGGATAATGGAAGCCGAATACCATGAGCCACCCCAAAAACACGTTAGGAAGGATACTTCCTAACGATGAAATAGGAGCTAACGTATCAGCTGCAAATAAACCTGG
The DNA here is from genome assembly GCA_000688735.1 of Glossina austeni. Classification (NCBI taxonomy): domain Eukaryota; kingdom Metazoa; phylum Arthropoda; class Insecta; order Diptera; family Glossinidae; genus Glossina; species Glossina austeni. Next base: position 271,360 of record KK502746.1, read on the forward strand.
GTATGGCCTGATTGGCAAATTTAATGCTCACAGCACAGCATTAAAAAGGTTTTTAGCTGGACTTGCAATTCTCAGCCCCAATGAACCACAGCAAGCTTACACAATCCGTATTGACACCATAAACAAGTTATGGGGTCAAGTCGAGGATTTATACGATCAAACCTGGAAACAGGTCTCAGATCCCCTGATCAATGGTCTCGATCAGGACAACCATGAACAACTTCAATTAATGGTCTTTGAAGCGTTAACCAAACTTCACGCAACGCCCACCCAAGGCACAAAAGCCGGCCCACCAAGTTGTAATACACCCATTTTAAATTCTTTGCCGCTTCCAAAAATAACCATGCCCAAATTCAATGGAGACTACAGCAAGTGGAGACAGTTCTACGACCTGTTTCTTGATGATTCACCTGCAGCCACTACCCAATGTACAGAAGATGTGGTACCTAAAATCTAATCTCACAGGAGAAGCCGAGCGCTTAATTAGCCATCTCACAACAACGGCAGACAATTACATCTTCGCTTGGACAACTTTACAGGAACGCTACAACAATAAGCGTCTTCTTGTCTCAATTTTGGTAGAAAAAATCATCGATCATCCAGCCACCACTTCAAATGCAACATCCATCAAAGGCCTTCATGACACAACGCGAGAATGTTTGTTAGCACTAAACAACATTGGAATCAAAACCAATGAATGGGACCCGATGTTAGTGCACCTTCTAATCAAAAAACTTGATCGGAATCTTCATATTAGGTTTGAGCAATCCTTACGCCAACCAAAGGAATTGCCAAGCATTGATGATCTGCTTTCATTCCTGGAATTCCAATTCCAAACAATGGAAACAATCAATCTCAAGGAAAGGCCGTCACATTCGAAGAACAAAACGGTCTCATCAGCTATACGGGCGGACACAGAAGCTAGAAAATGCAATTACTGTAGCACAGGAATACATTCACTACACCAATGTCTCAAATTTCTACAGCTATCCGAGATAGACAGATTGAGGCACGTTCAATCACAAAGGCTGTGCTTCAACTGCTTAAGGGCCAACCACTCGTCTAACAAGTGCTCTTCTGGCTCCTGCAAAAAATGCAATAAAAAACACCACACAGTGCTGCACCTGAATCAAACTGCCAAGCCTCCCTTTGGATCAGCATCCAGACAATCATCAAGTCCGGTGCCAAATAAGATTCATGTTCAGCCAATTCCAACATCATCGACCACTCAACCACCTAAAGTTGAATCAAATGCATCAAATGCAGTCGTGACGTCAGCAGCAGCAGACAACTCAATACCGCATAAGAATTATGTCTTAATCGCAACGGCAAGAGTCTGAATAATTGCGGCCAACGGAAATTCAGAATGCAGAATTTCGTGCAATTTTGGACTTCGGTTCCCAAGTAAATCTCGTTTCTGAACGCCTAATCAGAAAATTGGGTGCTTCAACACGTGAAACATCACTGCGTATTGACGGCATTGGCAACAAGGCGAGTAAACGTCAAATTATCATCTAGAGATGCTAGCTTCACTACGGATCTAGAAGCCTTCATTCTTCCATCTGGCTGAAGTTTAGGCAATAAACTGTAAACTTATTTATAAGGGATACCTTTTTAATCAGGCTTTATAGTCAAAAATGATATTAGACTGCAATTCTAAAGGAGTAAAAATTACTAAAGCTTACAAGATTCTTCTTATATTTATATAGGCTATTAGTTTGTTTAACTTAAAGCTTTAGAAAAAAAAAAACAATAGATTAATAGAAGAAGAAAATAGAATATACTAAAAATAAACCTACCGAAGAATAAAATGAACACATTAATATAATTTTTATATTTAAATCTATAAAAAATGAATTATTATTTCAGTTATTTTCAGAATAATTTATTATAAAAGCTCTGTAGGATAGTCGTAAATAAAAGTATAACGTAATTAATGTTGATATTATTAAAATAATGATTATTTATAATTAATATTTAAAATACTATTCATTTTGGAAAAAATCGTAAAAATGGAGATAAACTACCTAGAGATAATAGATTTAAAAATAATATAAAGTTTATAATTTTTGAATTTATAAATAAATTTAATAAGATAAATAATATGAGATACTTTAAAGGTATTGAATATAAAAATTAAAGCAAAAGAAAAAATAGAATATATAATAAAATATAATATTCAAATTAAATTATTTAAATATATGGAATAAATTATTCAACCTAAATGATTAATAGAAAAATAAGCTATTAATTTTCCTAAGGATGGTTGGTTTAACCCTCCAATAGCTCCAATTAAAGCTAATATTATTATTATAGCGATTAATAAATTTGATAAAGAATAAGAGATTAATATTAAAGGGCTTAGTTTTCGTCAACTTAGCAAGAGTAGAGAGTTTATTCATGATAAACGTTCTATAACTGTTGGAAATCAGAAGTGAAATGGAGCGGAACCTCTTCTTAATAATAAAGCAGATGAAATTATGATTTTGCTTAAATTAAATTCAATATAAATATAAATTTCCATTAAATTCTATATAAATTATAATATTGATGCTAATGCTTGAGTCAAAAAATATTTTAGGGATGCTTCAGTTGATAATAATTGATGATAATTTTCTATCTTTTATGAGGGGGATAAACGATAGAAGATTTATTTCTAAACCCATTCATGCTCCTAATCACGAATTCGAAGAAATTGTGATTAATGACCCTAAAAATAAAATAAATAAAAATATAACTTTTGATGAATTATTAAAATTAAAAAGAAAAGGGTTATAACCTTTGTAAATGGGGTATGAACCCAGTAGCTTAATTAGCTTAACTTTTTATATTTTTGTGTATGATGCACAAAATTTTTTAATACTTTTAAAAATAGTTTAATTCTATTAAATATAATAATGAATGTAAAATTTACATAATTTCCCCTATCAAGGTAATCCT
>KK502747.1:0-71322 GCA_000688735.1 Glossina austeni
CGGGTGTTGTAATGATATTCTTTGACTTGTTGATGGTGCTCCATCTCGAAGTCGATGGATTCCCTGTAGCTTTTAATACAGACACACTATCAGTAACAATGATGGTTTTGAGTTTGTCTTTATGCGAAAGGTTCGCAGCGTGAAGTCTAGCTCCGGCTTCGGTTGTGAAAGTTGAAAAACTTTCGTAAGAAGTTCCTGTCATGAATTGTCGACAGATTTTGAGCCGTCTGTGTAGAAAACATTCTAACCGTTACTCTCCAGTACTTGGGTTCTTTCAGCAATTAGATTCCTGAAGACGTCATTTGACGTAATCTACTTTCTTGCGCATAAACAGCGAAATGTCAAAAGAGTGGTCTTTCAAAACCTATGGAGGTTTAAGACCAAAATACCAGAAAATTTTTAAGAGAATATTCGATTCTTTTGCTCGGAATCAGTTATTCCATCAGCAGCGCATTAAGCATTACTCGTCTGCTTTCCAGCTGCATAGGCGCAAAACGATTGCTCCAATCCTTGCATTCCAGCAAAAAGACCGTAAGCACAACAGTAGAAAGTGTTCTTGTACGGACTCAATCCGTTTACGATAAAGATCTTATTGTGGATCCCAGATAATTGAACGATATTCCAGAATAGGTCTCACTAGCAATCGAGTAACGTAAGGATCACAAAACTCTTTGGTCGACTGCTCGATAAATGGGGCTAAATCCAATGGGCTTTTTGCCCTATTAACGGTTGAAGGATAGTTTTCTAGCGAACAGGACTCCGAGATCAGTGAATGAAGCGCCTTTATGAGAGAAGAAACATACAACATTTTAACAAAGTTGCATGAGTTGCTAAGTCCGTTGAAAGAAATTGAAAAGATGCCACGACATCATCTCAGAAGGCGAAGACACAGCGGTTTCATGAAAGATCCGCATAGCGTACCGCTCGAGGTTTGAAAACATTTAAAGAGCAACGACAATTATCAAGAGTTCTTCGCGGAGATGGCAGACAAGTGGATAGCGTAACTTATATAAAGATGTGAACACGCTTAAGATTACTCTGTGGAAACGGTAACTGCGCTTACTCAGCTTTAAGAAGATTACACAAATGGCTACAAAATGCGACAGCCGAGAAGGTGTGGTTATCATTTCACAGACAAGGGCAAAAAAAAAGAAAAAAGAAAACGAGAAGAAGTAAAAAATCTCAGCCTTTACAGTAGTTGTTGTTATTATTTTTCTTTTCTTTCTTTTTTTTTTTTTTCTCTTGATTTTTTATATATAAACAATAATGAGAAAACTGAAACCACAACGGGCGTTGCCCATCACATTGCTCACAGTGCGACACAATAGTATATCGAACGAGGGTAGAGTCTGGGAATATAAATAGCGGTGCAACAACAACAACAACAACAACAACAGCAGCAAGCACTTACAAAATCATTGTGCGCGCGCGTCAGTCTAACAGAAATTATACATGGCTGGTATAGTATGATTGGCAATAAGAAAAGATAGGAGAGGACGGAATCACATAACAACAATAACAAATGCCACAAACTACCACAAACTTGCTTTTATTTGTGTAAATAGTTGCCGAGAACATGTAATAATAATATGGCTGCCTTTGTATGTAAACTCAAACACGATTAGAGCACAGGTAGATTTAAATGCGGATAAGATGCCTTAAGGCAGGAATTTTCTTTTCTTTTATTTTCTTCTTCTTTTTTTTTTTTGCAAGGATATATATATATATATATATATATATATATCCATATATATATATAAGCACTTGCAAAAGAAACAGCATGTGTTGCTTGGTTAGGTAACAAAGCGCATGTTTTGGAAAAAGGAAAAAAAGGGATTAACTCAACCGCCTTGTGATGGTGTCTTCGAAAACCGTATTACTTGGCATAGGAGTAAAAGTTAATCCGATTAAGATAGACAGTAATTTAATGTACTTACAAATAATTACTTTAGTAATTAAACAAAGGCTCAAAGAAATGTTAAAATAAAGTCTCATAATGACATCAACAAGATTTGAATCTACGCCCATTTCCCTTTAACTTTAACGAACTTGAAGTTACGTCTTGCGGTTTTGTTTGTTAAGCTTTCGGGATTTTATTTTCAAAAAGTACTTCGTATCGGAAAATGAGGTATTGAAGTGCTTTTTGGTTGCGCCTGGATGAAGGCCGAAGCTATGTTAGCTGAGCCTTGAAAGCTTAGCTCTACATGTTCAGCTTTGTAGTCTCAGCGTTACACTTACAAGCGTTACATTTAAGCGTTACTGCGTTACAATTTTCGCTTTCCGTTCATAGCTTAAGAGAGTTACCCTCACATTCCTAGCTTTATAGCTTTGGTTTTACATTCTTAGCTTCATAGTCTTCATCTTACAGCCCTAGCTGCTGAGTTTTCGTCCCGCAGCCTTAGCCTTAAAGTCTCAAGCTTAGTCTCAAATCTCTTATCCCTTATTAATTAGAATTGAAACTTGGTTTATGGCTAAGATTAAGTTAAAAATTCAAACGGCATTCGCACATTAGATATGCAAATCTAAAGGTTGACACAAACGCTTATGGGAACCACTTGAAAATTTAGTGAAAAAAGCTGTAAGCGCACCCTTTAGATGCATCACATTTATTTTAGTTGCCGAAAATGCAAAAAGACACCACATTTTGATATCCTATAATGTTGGATGGGCGTGGATGATTCTCTCCGTTTTTGTAGAAAACAAGAAAAAATTTTCATGGTATGTCTGATGGAGTCTGTAACTATAGTGAGCAAAAAATCAGAAATCAGGGAGGAGAACGTTTGCGACAGACATTAGATAAACCGGACCGATGGACAAGCTTGGATCAGTTCAGAATTTGAGAACGATTGAGAATTTATATACTTTATCTAATCACTGAAGATCCTTCTAGTTGCTGAAAAACCACTATACCGCCATATTTCGGCGGTGGCTATAAAAATACCTAAGGTACGGCATGTAAAATATATTGAAGTGGAAAGGCTCCGGTGGGATGCCGTCTGCCATTATATACCTTAGACCACTTCGTTTAATACTGTTATTCATATAACGACTTTTCAAAATTAGGCTTTTCATGCGGATTGGCCGAGGATATGGTCTGAGCCGTACCATTTTCAGCGGCGTTCGTCCTTGGAGCAAAACATGTCTATGTACCAAATTACCTTTTGCTTAAACACAATAGAAAATAACACAGACGGACGGATGGTCGGACAGTCAAGCTTAGATTGATCGATTCACGAAAACGTGTCTCTATCTCAAGCCCTTCTAGGTGTTGCACACACCTGCACAAACTTAATACACACTTGCACCACAAGTGGTGTAGGTTATGAAAGCCTGGTGCAAATACTTCGCAGAACCTGAACAGTTTGTGACTTGAGGAAACAAACGATGACGATTAGTTAGTTAAAAAAAAGCCTCTGTCTAATAAACAAGAGTTTATGAGTTCGAATTATTTTCTTTTTTTTTTTTGCAAATTTTGAACTCATTTTCTCAAACGTATGGAAACGTGTTTTACTGTTGCTGCATATTTTCGAGTAATTTACTTGCACTTACCTCTCCCCAATTACTTTTGACATTTTAAATGTTTATTTGTTTACTTTATTGTATATTCGATTGGTTCAAATCATACATATATATATATATATATATATATATATCTAATTAATGTGTCAATTGTTACCGGTTGATTGTTCAAAGATCTATTAGATATAATGATCATCCATCACATTCGGGTTAAATAAAACTGGTAACTAACTATTCAATGAAATGTTGATTGAGTTCATTGAAATTTTGAAAAAAAAAAAAAAAATTGCAGAAAATTGCTTTAATCTAGAAATGAAACGGCAGCGTTACTAAATGTCGATCATACTGTCAAGGCAGATATAAAGAGAAATTGATCAATAAAATCGTAAGACATTTGCCATATAAAGCAAAAACTGAAAACAAATTTGAATAAAAAAAAAATTGAAATCATAACAAACCGGCAAAACTGACCCTTAAGGCAATTGAAACGATTCATGTGATTCTTGTGCAGCATATGGCCATCCATTCTAACTTTTTCGCACTAGTAGCGATTAGTCTTCGAAATTTGTTTCTACAATTATTGAAAATCTTCACTAATTTCTTATTCTAATTAATTATGATTTCTTTCTACTTGCGATTTCTGCGAAAGGGTATTTTTACACCCTACACCATCTGTGGTACAAGAGTATACTACGTTTGTGCGAGTCTGTGTAATCCTCAATTCGATTCAACGTTTTGAATGGACTTAAGTTTGCCTGTCCGTCCGTCCGCCTGTCCGTCTGTCCACCTGTCCGTTCTTTTTGCTTGTGTTCAACCTACAAGATTCGAAGTTACCAAAGGATGTTCCTTTTTATACCCCATGTCGATTGTGGTAGAAGAGGATATTAAGTTTATGCCATGGATTTCAGATGGGTTCGCTTCTCTCGATTTAGAGTTATTTTCTAAATCGATTTAAGTTTACCCGTGTGTCCATCTGTCTGTCTTTCTTTTTTTCTTCTGTTCCATCTACAGGTCGCAAGTTTTGGGATATTTTGATTTGAATTTTACTGGGCCAAAGACGAACGCTGTTGGTTCGAGTCGTACCACGTCCCATATAAAAAATTATTTCGAAAAGTTACAATATGAAGAACTGTGAGAAGTGTGCGATATGCAAAAACTACGTTTCAGATCCCTGATGAAAGTTGGCAATCCGCACCGTCACCTAAAATGTTTGTTATACTCGTTCATCCCGACTTTAGGATTCTTATGAGCTTTGCCTCATTCTTCGGATCGGAACCGCGGACGTATATCTGGCTGTTTGACGTGTTCGGCAAACACCTCCAGGCTGATTCTATAGCCGTTACAGCTGCCTCTACATTTCATATGGTACCTGAGAGAATTGTGGGCCATGTAAAAGGCATCAACCAACTATGGTTCACTCGTCCGTAAGTCCAACAGCTGATGGGCTATACCAGGATATTTTATAAACCTTTTTGCTTGCCATTGTCCTGCAGTATGCTTCCAATGCCAGCTGATTTTTTTTTGTGCCCGCTGCGATGTCAGATTATTGATACGGTCTGTGAATACGCTACAGAATTATTTCGTATCTGTAATAGTTCTACAGGCTCCCCTATCTGTTAGACAGCCTTTTCATTTCCCCGATTTTCGTATGGCCAGGAACGCCTACCAGGTACACACCATTGTGTTTGCTTAGCTGGTTCAACCTTTGAAGCCGTTGCAACACTCATCAAAATGTTATCTTTGATCCTTTCTATGCCTTTAAGGCGGCTATCAGAGTGAATGCAGATCAATTCTCTCCTTCTTGGACATTCAGAGGAACTCCGAAACAATGCGCGGTTGTCAATTTTCAAATATTCAATTTCTAAGCCAAGGTTTTAGCTTAATGTCCTTGAATTTCTCTTTCTCATTACAGAGCGCATGATTTCCGGAGTATTACTGTATTAAGTTATTTGCCGGTACACTTGGCGCGGCACTGCAAAACAATGCCCGGTTGTCAATTTTCCAATATTCAATTTCTAAGCCAACGTTTAAGCTTAATGTTATAGCGCCCTTGTCCTTGAATTTCTCTTTCTCATTACAGAGAGCACGATCTCTGGGGTATTAGGTTATTTACCGGTAACTAATTAAAGAAATTTCTCCGGTTTCAGCCTCTTATGTACCAACAGTACTTTGATTTTTCTGCACGAGAAGCCTAATAATAGATGAGAATAGCGGGTACCAAATCAGTATAAGTGGGTTGAAATCGCAAGCCCGTTCAAGAGTTCACTTTGGTTTGGCATAACACTTCACGATTTGGCGAACCCACTTCCTGACTTCTTTCTACACGAATAGCGCATATCCCCTGAATGATTGGTCAAATTTTCATATTTTCATTTCATTTTCGAAATGGTTGTTAGTTTTGTTCCCACTTTTATTATTTTTTTTTTTCATTTTTCTGCAAGCGTCTAAAATATGAATAAATTCATAATAGTTACATATATTAAATAGAAGAAATACCCTATAGGGGGGAAAAAAGAGTGAAACCGGTAATACATATATCCATATAAGTGCGTATGCGAATGCAGAGCATATCATTTCGTATATGACCCTAATTACAAGAGGAAGATAAGAGAAAATTGCAAACTTGTTTTCAATAACAATATCAACAACATAAACAAAAACATGAGCCCAAGAAGCAAAGGTGAATGAATGAATGAATGACTGACTGACTGACTGACTGACTGATATAAACATAGGTAAAGTAATTATCGGAGTATTATTCTGGCATTTTGGGGAACGGAATGAGACGCATTATGAAAAGAAGGATATTTGCACGTATTATAAGCCTCGTTTAGCGATTTGTGCCAACGTGTGTACATTACACCTGCTTGCAAAGGACCTTAACTGGTTGTTACTTTACTTGTTTTTTTTTTTTTTGCTAAAAATACTTGATCCTGCAAATTAGTTAATTTCTTTTTTTTTTATTTGTTGTTGTTAATGTGCTTTTTATAACGCGGAAAATCTTCTTTGTCATGTTTTTCGTTTTGTTTTTGCTTTTTATTTGCACAGGACAGAGCGACAGAAGCTGGTTAATTTGAAGAAACACTCTGCTAGTTGTTAGTTTGGTATTTGTGGTTGATTTCATTTATTTATTTATTTAATTTCTTCTTTTTTTTTTTATTTTTTTTTTTTCCTCATGTTTGATAAAATGAAATGATATTTGACATCTTAAAATGCCAGGCAAGGTGTTTTCAATAGTTGTTACATTTTTCCCTCCTGTTATTTTAAGAGACAGCCAGCCAACCATTCTTGACTGTTTGCCTGCCTGCCTGCCTGCCTGCCTGGCTGCCAACCTGCCTGGTTGCTTGTTAAAATATCTTAAGGTTTTAAGGTTCAATGATCAACCGGCCCCGTGCCAATTTCATTTAAAATTTCTGCGTTTTCTTACTCAACGCTAACTCACGTAATTACACATCTTCACTAAATTACTTTTCCTTACCTCTATCTATCCTAATATACATACATATATATATATCGTTTTTTAACCCCAAGTTTTAATAAATTTTCTTAATTTATATCGAATTCTGTTCTGTTCCTTTTACATCGTATTGTTGTTGTTTTTTTTTTTTTTTTGCAAAATTATTAATAAAATTATGCAGCAATTATTTATTACGTTTTCTTGAACGATAGCGTAACACTAAGGTTTAACCTGCGCAAGCAAAAAAAAAAAAAAAACCCCTCTTGCCTTACAATTTTTGTAAGAATTGTAACGCGTTCCTCCTAAGGGTGTCGAGTGCAATTGATATGCAAACAACTTTGTCAAGGATATTTGTTGAAAAGCGCGACTTTTTTTTATTATTAAGGAACAAAACAATCAATAAATCCAGATTCACGTTAAGACGAATCTTCGATACCCATCATCATCGATAATGAATAGTGAACGGACACAAGGGCACATAAATTGCACTTTTCCGCACAAATTAAACCAATTTTTTTCTTTTTCTTTTTCTTCACCCGGAGAGCGTTCCATATAAGTGCAACATGGCGATGATCAGAAGGAAGTGGAAAAGAAAAAGTGATCCCAGATCGGTAAGTATTACGCCCCTACCGACACACTATAGCTACGACCAAGTATGCTCTATAGCACAGAGATTTCAGGATTCCGTAGAAGCATTCAATGGTAACTATCTTAGAATGCTGTTAATAGCAAGTGGCCATGTAGACTATCTAGCTCAGCCAACTTAGTGAAGTTTAGTTCCGCCAAGCTAACTTATCTTACCTTATCGTAAGTTCCGCTTGGCTTAGGTTAGCTACCCTTGTCTTAGCTCAGCTTACCTTAGCTTAGCTTAACTCAACTTAGCTTAGCTTAGCCTAGGTCGGTTTACCCTAGCTTACCTTAGTTCACTCTACCTTAAATTAGGTTACCCCAGCTCAGTTTATCTTAGCTCGGCTTACCTTAGCCTAGCTTACCTCGGCTTAGCTTATGTTACTTTACCTTACTTTACCTGAGCTTACTTTACCTTAATTTAACTTACCTTAGCTTAGCTTACGTTACGTTAGTTTAGCTCAGCTTATTTAGCCTCATGTTAGCCCAGCTTAGCTTTGCTTACTCTATCTCAGCTGACCTTAGCTCAGATTACCTTAGCTCAGCTTACCTTAGCTCAGCTTACCTTAGCTCACCTTACCTTACGTTAGCTTGGCTAACTTAGCTTACCTTTGGTTACCTTATCAAACCATGAAGAATGGCTGGGGAGAAAACAGGGAGAAGTAAATTTTTTTCTAAACCAAATTTCAACCAATCGTGGAACCGTTTCGACCTACCAGAGAACAACGCATGCGACTTGTGACAAAACAAATAAAGGCCGATGAACGCAATACTGTGTTCATCTGTCCGTTTAGGGCACGTTTGGGAAGCACATTTTCCAAATCTCTGGAAGTAGAAATTATATCCTGTGACATGCTAGCGACTATATTAATGGACACAGAAGGAGAGCGAAATGGACCAGTTTTTTACACGCCGTGCTCAGGACATTTGGGCCCCTAATCTCATCTCTCTGGAGAGGTTAGATAACATAGTGAGGGTCAACAATCCATCTCGAGGCAATGCGAAAGCCATTCCGGGATGGTTTTGCATCAATATCGTAGGCCTTCTAGTTCGCAGTACTCTACCCCTATGCCCATGAAAAACAAAAGCTTACCTTAGCTTAGTTTAATTTATCTAATGTTGGTTTACCTTAGTTTGGCTTAGCTTGGCTTAGCTCTATTTAGTTGAGTTCAAGCTTGACTTAGCTTGGCTTGAGAATTATTTTGAACTTTTATCGATTTTACTGACTCAAGGTTAAGTCAAGGGGAAAATAATTAGTTTTCCTCAGGATTTCTGACTAAGCAAAAATATGCATCGAGAGCGTATGTAAAATTTAAAATAATATTATGCGCGTAATGTAACCGATGTAGTATTTTAGTAAACTTCTTCGTATTTGCATATGGTAACAAGGTTACATTAATAAATATTCCAATGAACTGAAAATGTAATGCATTTCTGCAAGGAAAGAGAAAAAAAAAACAAAGTATTTTTCTTAGCTACACTTAGCTATAATAGCGTTCGCCTTAAAGTGGACTACATACGGGAGAGATTGTTATTGATTTCGGATAAATGTTCTGGGACATTAGTGCTACAACAACAACACTAAACCATCAAAAATGTAATGCATTTTATATACTTTCCGTGCCTTTTCCGATAGTCTCATAATTAAAATGCAAATAGAGTTTTTAGGATAAGATCTCTTTTCCTCATTTTAATTAATAAATGTGGCCGGTAAACTAAAGTTTCACATCATTTTAAGAGAAAAAAGTCGATTTCAGATTTATACCATCAATTAGTGCATCATATAGAAGGACAGATCGATGATTTGCTTTCTATAAATACAATATGTGTACCAAAACATAGAAAAAGAAGAAGAAGAAGAAGAAGAAGAAGAAGAAGAAGAAGCAGAAGAAGAATAGAAGATGGATATATTATAGAAAAATCGATTTAACTCTCACTGACTTAATATTGTTAGGTTCGTTATTAGGATGAAATTTGTCGACCTTAACAGGTTATTATTTAACATTGACTTGGTGCGGACGTATGTATGTAACACGCAGAAGAGCTTAATTTAGACCCCCCTTTTATTATATCGATTGATTCACAACAATTTTCTAAATTGATCTAAGCTTGTCTTTCTGTCCGTCTATCTGTCCGTCTGTCCACGTATATTTGCGCAATTTTTGCGATATCTTGTTGACATTTCACCCCAAGGAGGAAAGCTGTTGAACATGATTTGGGTCGGTTTACTTTTTCGATCACTCCTCATATAAAGTTTCCGTTTGCAAAGTCGTTATGTGGAAAGAATACACAAAACTCGTTCTGCAATCGTGCTCAAATTTTCCAAAACTGGTATGAAAAATTTAGCGCGGCTTGAACTCTCTCTCTCTTATATAACCGATCCTATGAAAACTGCATCTTTATATAGTAAAAAGCTATAAGTTTTAACATTTCATGGTGCAAATTAGTTCATAATAGTAAATTGATATAGAAATCAACTTTAGTAAGTTTGGACCGCATTGGTCTATTTTTTGGATATCAGCGGATATAAGGATTGCTTCAGTATGCATGCTTTCACGAAAAGTATGCCTTTGCATGAAAATCATGTGTAACTTTTCACGTGTATTAGGCAAAGCGGTGTAGAGTATCTAATAGTCGACCTAGCCCGATTTTGGTGTTCTTACAGGCTATAAGCCTAAGTCGGAAAGGAACATGTCTCGCTTGTTTAATATTACATTTGCCCGAAACGCGTCAATTTGGTGAGCAAATTTGGGAATCGTCACAGTCAACAAAATAAAGATAAGAGACTGGAATTTGACGCAGACTTCTTCAGATTTCTTGATCGATTAGATATATGTGATTAAAAAATTGCTGTGATCTGCTCGCAAAGATGCCCACAATGCAGAAAAAACTATGACAACCTCGACAATTTTTTACTACTTCCGTCTATAACTTTCGATCTCGTGAATATACGTTTGAAAAAATGGTAGCCAAGCATTTGTCGGAACCGTCTGCATGTTCGGTGTGAAAGCGGTCCTTACTGGTTTACTGTTACGTCCACAATTAGCGACAACATTTTGGCTCTTGAATATTAGGAGGAGGACAAGGAGTAGAAGGACAAGACCAATGGATAGAAAAAGAACGCGAAAGAAGTTAAGAAAGAGAGAAGAAAGCGAAAAGAGGGAATATGAAGAGAAAGAGGAAGAAAAAAGAAACAAGAAGAAGAGGAAGAAAAAAAGGAAGAAGAAGAAGAAGAAGAAGAAGAGATAGAAGATAAGAACTCGGAATTATTCATTAGAAAAAACTCGTTATATACAAAGACTTTTCTCATCCTATTGCAGATAGGATAAGTTTGATAGGAAAGTGAGATGAGCAAAGCAAAGAAATGAGCGAAGCAGATAACAGAATAGGCTGAAAAGTTCGGGCTGCTGGTGACTTGCGTGCGAAGGGTCTAACAAGTGGAACTAACTAATGTAACCAACACAAGAACAAATCAAATATTTTCACTTTTTCACTGATTTCTTAATGGAACTCATGTCCATTTGGCTCAGCTTTGCATAAAAAAGTTAAAAGAAAAAAAAAAACTCTTGTTTTTTTAACATTTTTTACATATGTTTGTGTATGTTTTATGTATGCATAGCTTTGTGATCGGATGAGCAAACCTCAAATCACATTTTGATTTTTTTTTTCTTTTCTTTTCTTTTTATTTTGCTTTGTTTTTTTTTTTTTCTTTATTTATAAGCGAAACAACAACAAAAGCAACAATTTTCTTTTTTTTAATTACAAATTTTCCTATCAGTAAATGCAAGTAAAACGGTAGCCATAAACAAAAAACAATTTTTAAAGCATTGCTTGAAACAACTGAAAACAACAACAACAGCAACAACAAATGAATATATAAGTAAATCAGGCAGCAATAGAGGAACAGCAAGAAGAACGTTAACAGTAGCTAAATGAGAATTTTTGTGGCTTGTGACTCACGACTATAGTAATAATGGTTGGATTTGTTTGATTGTATGTTGTGTGAGTGTGTGTGTGTGTGTGTGTGTGTGTGTATGTTTATATTCGTAATGGCAATAAAATGGTGTGAAGAAAAATCCTTTAAAAATAAATAAAATACAAACAACAAGACCAGCAGCAGCAGAAAGAACAACAGAAACAACAACAATGGCATGAGCAACAACAACAACAACAACAACATGACAAACAGGGAAAAAACATCTTAGCAAACACATCAGATTTCTTAATTTAATTGGCTTTATGCGAGTTTTTCTTAATGTGGCCTGTCGTTGCCATTATACCAGAAACTCTTGGTTCGGGTTTAGATATTAAAACTCGGCAGCCTCTAGAAGAATATATGCGGTTGGTTGGTTGTTGTTGTTGTTCGTAGCGTTACCGAGAGATTTGTCAAAACAAAAAATTTCTTAGTGAAATATTGCAAAGAGACAAAAACACATACCTATCTATCTGCAATGCATATCAATATATATACATACATACATATATACATACGTACATGCATATGTAGCTTACAAGTGAAGTGAAGCTTTGCATAGTTTTGTGTTTGATAATGTAAGAGGTGTGAAATGAGCTACTGTCTGTCTGTCTGTCTGTCTGTCTGTCTGTCTGTCTGCCTGTTTGTCTGTCTGTTTGTCTGTCTCTCTATCTTTACATTCGTGTATATTTGTATGTATGTGTGCATTTATATGTTTGTAAATAAATATATGCGAACTCTCTATCTGTTATCTTTTATGCTATGTGAAGACGCTGACTGGATGACTGGATGCCTGGTGCAGAGACAACTATAGACAAACTGTCTGCTTGTTACACAAACGTGCAAAAACGATATTTTATTGTTATTGTTGTTGCCGTTGTTGTTGTTGTTCTTGCTACTGTTATTCAAGTGTTTTTTTTTTTTTTGTTTTATTTTTTTGGTCACATTTTCAACACCTTGTTTAACTTATTGTTACTTCTGCTTCTCACTTTGGCTTAACCATTAACACTTTTCATTTAATGCACGTTTGTTTATTTGTCTCTGATCAATAGACCCTAAAAGAAAATCAACCAAAAACCTTGCCTTTTTGTCTGTCTACCTCTTTCTGATTTAACAACATTTCGGTTACCATATGGACTTCAATATATTTTAACACTCGTATGTATATGTATATGTACTTATTGTGATTGCATTTTTGCTGTTATTATTATCGTTGTTGTCGTTGTTGTTGTTGTTGTTGTTGTTGTCATTTCGAATTAAAACACATTTACTCGCGAGCTCATCCCACAAAGTGTTTCCGAGATAAACCATCGCATCACAGTTTTATTTTGTTCAGTCTTAACCTTTACAGTCATGTTTATTATTCTCAACACTACTACTACTACTACTACTACTACTACTACTACTACTACTATTCTACTACTATTCGCTGCTACTCATAAGGCTTCGTAGTAACCTATCGGTAAAATTGATTCACTTTGGAATGTTCTGCTTTATGAAGTTTTGCATGAATTTAGGTCATGACTCGAATAACTCGGATTATAAAAAACCAAAAAAAAAAAAAAAAAATCAAATAATTTACGTAAGGATTCTGCCTGCGACTGTTTTCTTTTTAATCTTCATTATCTGAACTTTCAGCTTCTTTCTCCATGCACTTGTTTAAGAAAATTGGTTTTTGTATGTGACTTCACTCCTTCCACTTTTGTTTCATTTTAAATCGGGGCACCGGAGTGAGCGCTAAGAAGTATTACGCAATTGATTAACCACTTGGCCACTTGACTTCTTGAAATATTTCTTAATGACCTTGTCATGGCTTCTTCTCCTCTCAATCGTTTGCGATAGATTAGACTGTTCAGGCACTTTCTGGACCATGGTCTGTGAAGATCAACGGGTATTACGCAGAAACGAAGAAAACAGACGGGTTAAGTCCGCATAAAACGCCATTACCCCCATACTGTGCCATAAAGGACATGAAGTCAAATTTTCCCTACCTTTTGTTCGATGACCTTTCCGTTGACCGAACTATTGCCTAATTTTTCTGAGATATCTCGTCACTCAAGTCCAAACAGTCCGCTGTTTTTCTTCACTCGACTGTAGTGTATTCGGGATTGAGTTAAAACGTTTTTTGACGCTTAGAATGTGAAGGCCAAGGATTTCTACGTGAGTTTTGCAAAAAGTGTTTGCCTCTTGTCACTGCGATCTCTTTAACGGTTCTTGTTGAACGATCTCCTCACAATCCAAACTTTACCAGCGATTCTCTTCCTAATCGTAGTAAATTAAATTTTCAGTCTATGTACCAGCAATTAATGTCTGATCCTTTGCTAAGCGTGGACTTCCAGTTTTTACTTTCTAGCCCGGATATTGGGAACAGATTATTAGTAGTCTCTGTAGAGTATTTCCCCAGTTTCTGCAGTAATCTCTTTCAGGCATCATAAATATAGTGGTGGTCTTCTTCGTTCGGTCCCGAACGTCAGTTGCTTGCGCACTCGAACCTAGACAGATTCTCTTAAGACAAATCTTTAAAAAAATAGAAACCGTTATCTGCGTGGATGCAGTAAATTCTCTCAGGTCTTTCTCGTTCTAAAACGCCAGGTGCTTACGGAATCGAATCAAGACAGATTCTCCTAAGACAAATCTTTAAGAAAATACGTATTCTTATTAGAGCGAATGAAGGAGCATTAAAACGTCTTCTCTTTAAACGCATAAGCGCTTAATTAAGCCAGAAGCAAACGATTTTTTCTACCTTTCGTGGCGTCACTTAAACGTCACCTTTTTTTTTCAAACTTTACAAGCATACATCCAGAATTTCCAAGAGTAACATTTAGAGGCTTTCAGTGTTTACTTAACATATATAATATTATAAAAGAGAATGAACCTGGTGGTGTCATCTATCTTTCTATCCATTGTTACTTTGATGTCGAGTCGTGAAAAACAATACCGCTCCTGTTGTCGTCGGGAGTGCAGCCAGCCAGGAATTACTGGAGATTATGTTTGACACAAATTTTGTTATCGAAAATCAAAGCGCCTTCGAATTTCTTCTTCTAATTCGAGATTTCATAATCGCTCGCCCTATTATATATAATCAGATGTATTTTGAAAATCTTATCGGAATATGGAAGTTAAGAGAATGGGCCATCTCTGTACAAAAAAAAGCCTTTTTGAAGGCCTTCAAGGCTCTAATTAAGCTTATGATCATAGCATGGCTTGGTATTACTGCCATTACTATTACTGCTACTGCTACTGCTACTGCTACTGCTACTACTTATATTCCTACTACTGCTACTACTACTACTAATAGGTATACTACGCTAGGTTCCAGTAAATCCATTTCCTTGATTCAACAAAAAACAATGGTATCTTAACTATTAAACCCGTCGTGGCTCATCGCTTCCGCTATTCAAACTCTTGCTTGAGAGTCTTCCATCGCTATCCTACGTTCGTGACAACTGCAAAAAGGATGAAAAGAAAGCAAGTGAAGAATATTATAATAATATTATTGATGGATGTAAAATTCCCGAGCCTACTTAACCATGTCCGTCCGTTTGTCAGTCAACGGTTACAAGCTAAACCATTGTATTTATACAATAGAAAGATAAAATTTGGCATTAATTAAAGGTTACCCGTTCCATTTTGGAAGTGGACGGCAGCCCATCCTTAAAGGCAACTACAGCTTGTAGCAAATGTTAAATGTCCCTAAATTCAATAATTTTAATATACGAAAATTATTTGAAATTGCTGAGGGAAAGTAAAAGCAATCCGCCTACAAGTAGGCAATAGAAAACAGCTTAAAAGAGATATCAATCTAAAATGTGTTTAAGAGACCAGTGCAAAAATTAATTCAATCGACCAATCGTACACACCCACTTTTAAGAAAACATTTTGCAATTATAAACGTATTGGGGTTAAGTCAATGGCCATCAAAAAATATTCTCCTCACAACGAATACAATTTTCTTGCTTATTATTATTTTCATTCATTCCTTCGATACCAAATCGATAAATTGTTATGCAGAGTCTAGCACAGTATAGCGTAGCAGTTGTTTACGTATGTAAGACATTTAATGCCAATATCTGGCAAGCGTAAATAAAGTATCGCTGTCGTGGGAATATTTTGTTATTTGCATTAACAAATGCAATCGTTTTCGTTGTCGTTTTTTTTTCTCCTTCTTCATCGTCTTCTTTCTTGAACGACAAAGTTTTGTTTTAAAATAGCAAAATTTTTTTCTTAAAGTTAAAACTGCTTACACTAATGCTTACTGTTTTTTTTTTTTTGGTTTCATTTTTGTACCCTACATCACTTATGGTGCAAGGATGTATACAGTTTATGCGGATGTATGCAACAGCCAAAGCAACATGGGACGGATCCATCTTTTATTAATCCAATCGATTCAGTGTCACTTTTTGGAGCAATTTAAGCTTGTCTGTCCGCCTGTCTGTTTTGCTCCTTTACGCTCAACCCGATTATTTTGGAGATATTTTGATGAAATTTGCTACAACGAGATATTTTGGTCCATGGACGAACGTTGTTGAAAATGGTTCGAATCGGGTCACTTTTTCAACCACTTTCCACATATAAGGCCAGTCATTATATGAATAACTGTAGGGTGGTGTAAGGTGTTTAATGGTGAGCACTGGCCCACTATAGTCTTTTTACTGGTGTTTCTTTTTTTTTTTTCCTTTTTAAGTTAAGTAATTATATTTTACCTCCTTTTTTCCTTTCTTCAGTTTAATAAAATTCCGTGATATCATAAAATGTCGTAATTGTCTTTCGACTTTTAATTATTGGCTTGTGAAACGAAAAACACGGTAAATTGTCATAGTTTAAACGTCACCTGTCTACCTTCAACGGTCGTCTAGTTTCTGTTAGCTTGGACGTGGTGGACGCGCGCTAAGTTGTCAATTTGCCAAATTAGTCGCAACACTCGTTCATTCTCTTTCATCCCGTGCTCCAATGCGTTCGTATAAATTATTACAAAAATATTATACAACAATAAAAACAATAACAACCATAATATAATGAATGATTAATGACCGTGGCCAACCAAACGAACACTTTAACTGCATTTTATTACTAATACCGTCATTGCAATGCAATGCAATGCAATCCAGTGCAGTTGCATTCAAAAAAGATATTATAACAATAACAATAACAATAATAATAATAATAAAAATAATAATTTGCAATAATAAAATTTAACATAAAAATATTTTAAAGTAAAAAACTTTTCCTTTTCCTTTTCTAAAACCCTTAAGCCACACTTAACTTAACTCATTTACGCATACAAAGAAACATTAAAATTTTATAAGGTGCCAGGAAAAATGTTAATAAAATAACGACCAATACAAGAGAACTGCATTAAGCCGATGTTCACCTCATGTTTCTTGCCAATTAAAGTTATTATTATTACGTAGAGATTCTTTTGTGATAACTTGAATCGATCATAAAGTTGTTACTGATTTTCTTTGTTGTTTTTGTTGTAGTTGTTATTGCTGTTTATACTTAGTTGGAAGAAAATTCGAAAAGAGTTTTGAGCAAAAATTGCTCTTAGCCTCTCTCGAAGCTCCAATGGAACTTGAATTTTTCATTCAAATTCTCTTCCACAAAACACTTTGCCCGCTCTGCCACTTCACAGAGTGCTTCGCGTTAAGACAAGGTGAGTACTTCGTTGCTTTATAAAACGATCGGGAAACGGAAATATCGTTTCTCGTTAAGATAACTGCTATTAGAAGTACTATTTTATTTTTTACTGCAATATACTGCTACCAAGTACTTCTCTCTCTTTCTCTTTTAATCACTGAAATCAATTATTTTATTAGTCATATACTCTCCCTTTTGCTATACATCATCGAAAAGTTTATTGTACTGATAATAGCGTCTCAGTCCATTACCCCCTGTTTTCACTGTTTAGTTTTTATTCAATACCAACCAATTAACGATTACCTTAGCAAAGACTTGAACCAAATATATAGTTAGTCCAACTTTTTCCTAAAGATAGAAAAGTGGACTACACAGGATGGCCTAATTGCACGCCAGTGACGTAGTCAATTGGAATATGTGCACTAAACTCTAGCGACTAAGATGTACGTACATTGTAAAGATCAATTAAATAAATAAGCGAACAAGTAACTGAGATAATTCAACATGTTGTCAGACATGCAAACTTGAGAATAAGTGCACCTTTCTATTTTCAAATAATTCAGATGAACATATAGAATATGAATAAACGGCGACAGTAACTAATTGCACACCATTCGTCTTATTTACATATTTAATGAACTGAAATTGTAGCGATCGAAATCGATACATATGATGATAAACATTGAAATATATTTTGGAAGAATGCACGTGCCATTCATTTACTCTACATACATGCATATATGCATGCATGTATATATCCCTCTGTCTATTTCAGTAAGTAAATTGATCTCGTTTTTATTTTTTTTATTTATTTTTTTTTTTTTTGCTCTTTTTCCTCTTTTCATTTTAATTGTTTACAATATCGAATTCGGTACCGGCGACCTAACAATTAGCATAATTACGGTATAGAATGCTTAAGCTTTCATAAAATATCATACATTTTCATGGAAGGGTTAAAGCTACCTTGCCCCTCCTGGCAATTGCTTTTACTGCTGTCATATTTCTTTTCAACCTGTCTTGAAGTGTTTTAAGGGTTACTTAAAAGTTTGATAGCATTTTGAAAGAAAACGAGAAACAAGAAAATTAAATTATTATGCATTAAATTTTGTGGATCAAAGATATTTATCTTAAGGTTTAAGCTTAGTCAGCGTTAAAACTTTCTGAGGCAATAATTCATGTCAGTTTCTACAATTTTATGTTAATTTCGAAAAAAAAAAAAATTAATAAGAATTTTTTTTGTTTTTTTTTTTTTACGCAACAATTTTGCGTAAAAATAATCAAATTTATTTCAATTCCAATTAAAACTCGCATTTCTAAACCAATTTACGATTTACTAAACCACATGTAGATTTCTGTACAAAGAGTATACGCACTTTAACGTCTTGTCAAGAGAATTTTAAATGAATTATTATAAAAGATTTTCTTTACAAGTTCTTCTCTCATGCGATCTCGTTCAAAGCTATTTAAACGGAAAAAAACTCGCATATGGTTAAGGACATATTTTTCATTCTCCCATTTGACTTATCACATACTGAAATAGTTAAAAAGCTTAAGTATCAAGTGGGCCACATATGGGATCAATGTTCAGTGTGATAGAACCATATCTGGATTTGTGTATAAACATTATAAGCACTTTGACATCTTGTTATGAGAATTTTCAATGAATTATCAAAAATGATTTCTTTTAGAAGTTCTTCTCCCATGCGATCTCGTTGAAAGTCATTTAAGAAAAGAAACTGCATTCGTAATCGCTCAAATTTTTCATTCTTCCATGTCGCCTGTTAAATAGCCGAATAGCTTAAAAGCCCAACTATCAAGTCAACTTATCGTGTATGAGTTCAATCCTTAGTGCGCTAGACTTCACATAAGGCACTGTTTATATATCGGGCGTTACAACAATAAAAACAATAATTTGTCCCTAAAAATCATAGCATTTTTTCTATTCCATTAACTTGAGACACCTTCGAGATTAGCTTTTTAAACACACCAACGACTTCCCCTACCGAAAGGAGTCGTCATTCCCATAACCTATTCTTTCCATTCGGCAATAAAAAGAAGTCATTCGATAAGACAAATCAAGACTGGCAGACGTCCCATTAATTCAATTTATTAAAGATTTAAATGGATGGCCTGAGAAAGCTTGCTTTGCCTTGACGGAGAACGATCTGACTGCGTTTAGTTGTTTTTCTTACTTCCCCAAAGGCTTCCTGCGAATATGAAACCTAAAGAAATGATTTATTGAGCACAAAACCGACAAGACATGGGTCAACTACAAGCCACCGAATGACTTCCCGATTGATCGCTTGCGAAGGTCGATCGTGTCAAAATGGTATGCAAGATTTATTTTTCAATATTTATTTTATAATGACTTCGTTCAGTTTGCTATAATAAAGATAAGATTATTCACAGTGACACGTGTCTACAAGGCTACTATTAATTATTTTATCAATCAAATTCGGAGAAACAAATACGTTTGATTTCTGCTCGCGTACGTGTCGTTCAACTTTTAGATTCGACTACCAGATAAAATTAACGGAGCTTATAATAAATACATCATGCACCGTTTATCGCATGACATAAATATTTTAGATTATATTATTGCACAACTATCTAACTATAGTTCGGGAAGGTCCAACCGTTAGACAGATGGACAGATGGACAGATGGACAGGCAGACAGAACACTGAGCAAATGCAACCATCATAGCTAAATCGGTCAAAGATATATATATTGCTAAATCCCTTAAGGAGATAGATATTCCTAAATCCCTCAAGTGGACTGTATATATATTGAAAGATGACTCCGATGCTTAAATGCTTTTAATCTCAAATCTAAGCTACTCTCTCTCTTTAGTACAGTATACAAATATGTAATTTCTAAAAAACGACTTGAGAGAAAAGTTTTTTAACAAACAAATTAAAATTCCCCGAATTACATAATTGATTGTCGCAGTTGTTATTTTAAGCTGAATTCAAATTTTTTTTAAGCACTTTTCGAAACTTAAGTATCGCGTAAGCAGATATTTACTACTTGTGTACACATATATAAAAATATACTTTAATCATTTTGTCTCTTTCCCCTTAAAAAGATTCATTCAAGAATCCTATTTTTATTCTTTTTGTTTTTGGTTTTGTTTTTCTTTTCTTTTTTATTCTTTGTGAAATAAGTAAAGAAAGCTTGTCGCGCTTAAGGCGCATCTTAGATACCCATTCCTTTGAAAACTTTTCAGTGAACTACGCTTTTTTTTTACGTCTTTTTTTTGTTGTTGTAAGGTGATAACACTCACGACTTCTCCCGAAAGATTCATCTGAGCTTTATGCGTGAAGTGAAAACTTTCTTATCTTAGTTATTGGAAAAGAGAACAATCTTCGAATAAGTAAATCGGCGAATAGGAAAACATACGACTAGACGAACAACAGATACGAATGGAGGCATGATCTACGAGTAACTAATAGAGGGATGTATAAATAATATAGGCATGAATAAGTGGGGTGGATGACCAATTGAATGATCAATAAATCGGAGCAAGAAAAAGGTCATCGATCGTCGTACGGGCGAGGTGATGGAAAATTGTACGGGGATCGATGAATAAGCGGAGGAATAAGTAAGTGAACTGTTCCACGGACATAGAAATGAGCGGCGAATGTTAAATAAGTTGACGGGTGAATCGTAACGCAAGTAGATCAAAGAAAAGAGGGAGAGGACGGAGGGACGCTTGTCGATAGTTAAATAAAGTGACGAGTGAATGAGGATCAGATATAATGAAACGAACGCAAGAAGGGCATGTTACAGTAAATAGACATACGGACGGATAATGTAGGCCAGGAGCTTAAGGATCTATAACATGGAAATCTTAAACTTATTGTCTCACCACGATCAAGTAAACACATGTATATATACATATGTATATGTTACAAAGAGTTTGAAGAACTTAATATACAAACGAGCATCAGTTATAGTTATAGAAAAAATCCCTAAATAATGAAATCTCTTCGCACAATCTGAAATTGCTCATTAACATTTTGTGTTTGTCGTATCACTTGTGAAAATCACTTTAAATAAACCAACAGCAACGTCGTCTTAGTCAGCCTTAGTCAGTCCAGCAACGAAGCAAATCGAAGCAACTTTAAGCAACGAAAGCAACCTGCCTTTCTGACTGGTCTACCTGGTCTATCTTGGATTTGTGTGCATCGACAAATGTGCAATATTAACTACACACATATACACATGTCCGTATGTAAACACATATATAAGTTTTTTTGTTGCTACACTGATCACTACTACTACTTGGTATTGATTTGATAGTTGCTGCAAAGACACACACCGAAGGCAAGGCATCTATCCAGTATTCTCTTTTCGCTTAAAAAATTATTCCCTTACCTATAAATAGTCTTAGCTGAGAAAGTTTTTGAAGCTTTCATTCGACAACAAGTGAATACTTTTACAATTTCAAATGTTTCGCTAGTTTTGTAAAATATTCATTTTACATACGTATGGAGCGACGATGCAAGAACTTTATTATACCGTTCGTAACATTTAATTATATTTATTTAATAGAAATTTCAGATCAATTTCATCATCATTTTTTTATTAATATGATTTCTTCTTATTCTTCTTTTTTCTTATAAGAATTTTTAAAATTGATTTCAGTGCAACCACCAGCTTAGTATAATTTGAAAACTGAAATCATTTCGAATCGAATATTTAAATATATTGATAGATAATCCGCCTGAATGGCCGAGTAGGCAAGGGTCTCGTCCAGCAACCCAATGGTCGTGGATTCGAATCTCAAAACCCGTAGAGTTTTTAATAAAATCCGAAAGCCTTAGATGCTAATGCTTTAAGACTTTAGTCTTAGAATTTATTTATTTATAATAATTTTAATTTATAATAATAATAATAATAATAATAATAATAATAATAATAATAATAATAATAATAATAATAATAATAATAATAATAATATTGTTACGAAAATCCCAAATCAAGTTAATGCTAACTAATCGATTTTTCCCAAGTAATAAATTCCATAAGGCATATTCGCGGCGCGTCTTACAGCTGCCGGCCGAGGAAAACGATTAGCGGAAATGCAAGTTAACGGATTAAAAAAGAAGCCATGAAGTTAAGCGATTGTAACATGCTTCTAAAAAGGTATATAAATAGACTATTTGCGGAAGGCGGAGAGAGTCGGACACGAGCATTGAGTCGTACAAGAAGAGAGAAATAAAGAAATAGATTGTAAATAAAAAAATCTGAAGTTAAAAGAATTTTGAACTGCATTTCTTTCCAGAATGATATCCACGATCTAGTGATACGGACCGTATCTTAGAAAGGCGGAAATTCATAACAATATTAATAGATAAGTTTTTACTTACTTATTTCTTCTTCTTCTTTTCTTCTACTTTTTCTTCTTCTTCTTCTTCTTTTGCGAATGAGCAACGAATCAACAAAAGATGATTTACTGAGTTGAGTAAAAATAGGAATGCGAGCAAAGCTCCTGATTAGGTGTTTCCATGTATTTTGATCATTTTTACACTTGAAAAATTGGCACAATTTACCACCATTTTCTACACTTCTTCCCGTCTTTCTGGCAACATGGTGATATCGTGACGAAAGAGCGATACTGGTTTGGCAGCGCTCCAATCATCGGCCCAATTTAGCACTTCTTCAGCACTTCCAAGCCGCCTGCCAGCTAAGCCATGCTGCATCGATCGGAACAAGTGGTAATCAGAAGGCGCTTTGCTTGATGCGACAACTCTTCCCACTCGAGCTGCAACGGTGATATCCTTGACAACTTTTGCAACGCATGGCCGAGCATTGCCATGCGGAAGAGAATGATTTTGTGTCTGTTAACCCCTATTGCTGGTCTTTTTTGCAACAAGACATCGTGCAATTCGTTCAATTGACGTCGGTAGACAACTACAGTATCAGCTTCATTCGGCTTTAGCAGCTCGTAATACACTAAACTATATACTTTTCTTGCGCTTAGAATTTTCGTAGTAGATGCACTTTTTATCGCCAGCCACAATGCGGCACAGAAAACACAGAATATTTGACTTGCGATCCAATCCAATCACGGAAGAAACTTCTTATCGTCTCAGAGAGTAAATCTCTCTTAACTGCTTTGCAATCGTGTCATTCAAGTAAAACTCACCTTTACGTGGCAGAAATTAAATGTTGATTGAATTGCCAAATGGCACTCAGTCTTTTCTTGGCAACAATTCATTGTCGTCAGTCAAACTTTTTACTTACCTTAGTTTACCTATTGCCGTCTCAAATGGGGCATTATTTGCCCTATCAACCGTTTGATGTTTAATTAGACGAGAGGCCATGATCACCTATACAAAATTAACATAGTGAACAGCTTCGCATGCGCGGTTGTGTGTGTGTGCAATCTCCCAATCGTTTTCTGTTTGTCTGGCACTTCTATTCGCCATTCCACGTTTCTCAAACTGTCTTTATGGTGTCCTCCTAATCGCAGTGTCTTTAACATTTTGTACTCAGGCAATTGGGCGGTTTACCTCATGCGAGTACTAAAATACGAGAGAACTTTCCCGTCAACCTAATTTATCTCCTACAAACAATTTCCTTGCAAAATTCATAACCCATTGCTAGAAAACTAATCACAGAAATATTAGAGTAAAGCCATAAAATCGCAAAAGACATTTCACGTGGGAACATGCAAAACACTGCAGCAATTAAATATATTGTCACGGAGCTCGGCAAAGATGTTAAAGACAGCATTACCAAGCCACAAAGGAAAAAAAGGAACGGTTTCACGACATCATAGTGTCCGTGCAGCTTAAATTTACCGTTCCATTTGTTTAGTATTATTCCTCGAAATCCTATTAAAAAAAGACTCTAAGAGATAATCTACATGGAGATGACACTGATGGGTGCTTCCTTCAAGGGATAATAAAAATCTATTAAATTATTAAATAATGATCGAAGCAAACATAATGAATAGCAGCGAATGAATGCACGGACGCATGGACAGACTGAAGCATAATCAGAGCAGACAAAGGGAAGAATATGCAGCGAAGAGCGGATGGGTGAGGGAAAAAATTAATGCAGCGAGAAGGAAATGTTATGGAGGAAAATTTATTACGGAATGAACAAGAAACGCGTGAATATGGCCAACAAAACCAACCACATCTTCCTCCGTCTTTGACATAATTCAATGATAGCGCTTGTACCTGTTCATGCCAGTTACCGGTTATCAAAGGATCTGCGGTATCTCAGGTGGTAACAATGTCTTTACTTGGAAAATAAATAAATCTATTTCAACGGAAAGGTGCACTTTTTCTTCTTTTTCTTTCTTTGTTTTGAAACCATTTCCGTTTCCCTTTTTTTGCTTTTACAATATTTTAAAATGGCGTCCTTTTCACCCTTGAAGTTAACATTTCAATGAATTATTGTTGCGGATCATAAATATTCACAATTTATGGCTTAATTATAGTAAGAAAAAAACCAACAACAACAACAACAACAACAACAACAACAATACTAATAATAACAGCAACTACAACGACAATCAGTAACTATGTAGGACCCTAACCAGGCATAACTAATAGAAATGCAAGCCAACCCACAGAAAATGTCAGGATTACCTAAATGCTTTCTTCTTTTCTTTTTTTTTCTTTCTTTCTTTTAAACAATTCTCCTTTGATGTTATGCTTACATTTTCTTTTTTCCGATGAAACCATAAAAAACATATTTGGTTTTAAATATGTTCACTCATTGTTGAGTTAAAAATCTTTTGCATTTGCACGCAATATAAATGCAACCGCATATGTAGCGTACGACTGCATTAGGATTTCATGTAACATTACGCACTACATACATAAATATAGTGTAACGAATAGTTTTCAATTTTTGAATATCATTATAAAAAAATTTTTATTAGTAATCGGGCCGCAATTTTCCAAATTGTCGGAGGTCGCAACTGATGGATGCCTATGCCATAGTAAAGCTAGCTAGGTAGCTAGGGGGTTTCAGTCTTTATCCAACAGAGAGTTCGCAGATGGCTGCACTCAAAAAATATACGGGCAAAAATTTTAATGAAGACAGATAGACGGACAAAATTTACTTATCGAACGATCTTATGCCCTGGTCCACTCTATTTCCTACCCTCTCCTAGCTGTGATCTCCTTCGGCCCATGATCTTGTATGGGATATTTATATATATATATATATATCAGCCGCATACATATACATATGTACATACATATATAATATATTATATAATATACAATACAATATATAATAATTGAAAACTTGCGTACATTTTGGGACACCCTATATATATATCGCATATATCCGGAATAGGGGAATAGAGAGTGATAGATTTTCATCAATAGATTCATAGATTTAGGGACACCCTATATATATGTATCGTATATATTGTATATACCCGGAATAGGGGAATAGACAGGGATAAATTTTGATCACTAGATGATGTTTAAAGTCATATGTCCGGCAATGACAATTTAAAACTTTCGTGAATCGTGATTGCGGTGCATAACGTCGCACGTTCAACAAGCATAAGCATCATCAAAAAGTTTTTAAATTAAAAAAATCACTTTAACAAACGTGTTGCACACGTACCATAAAATCGATTTCATAGCACCTACGTGCCTTTTTATCGCTACTGGATTATGGGTCTAAATCCACACATGCAGGCCTAATCCATTTCCCTCACAAACAAAAAAAAAAAAAAGAAAGAATCGTGTTAAAAATTGTATTAGCGTGAAAGCGAGTAATATTTCACTATATTTGATGAAAACGGGAGAAGGGCTCCGTAAGTCTTTGACAAAAATTTTCAGTACTTATGGTAAAATGTTTGCAATCCAAAAAGAAACAGGTCAACAACTGACAGTTTAGGAACAGTGAAGGCGACCCAATACACGAGAGCATGAAGCGCTTTCCTTGTCGAACAGTAGTTCACGAATAATAAAAGTTGGGCGGCCATAGGTTGTTTACGCAAAATTCCGAGAAACCGAGTTACGTTTTATGGCGGCATTCTTTGAACTTAAAAGTCTACGCCCACAAGGCCACAATCACTGGGGCATTGAAGAAGGTCATGGAAAATTTCGATAGTAGAGTGCGTATGCACCAGCAAAGCCATGGAGGCCGCTTGTTTCCTCCTATTTTACAAATTTTGATGTCAAAAGTACTTGTCGCTGAAAGAGTTCAACGACATTTCAAAACAAAACGTTACGTGCTCTCTCCCATGAGAGAAAGCCGTGAATTCGAGGATTTAATATTCCTTTGAAGATAACCTTCGGGAACGACAGTACTAAGCATAATTAAGTTTGCGGATTCCATGCATTTATTACTCTTTGGAAATTTTAGCTTACAGTAGCTTACAGCAACAGTTTCCTGGTTTCCATCTAAGGTAGCGCAGACTCCCTGCCGTTCTGTGCAACTTTCTGCGACATCGCAATTTGATAGATATAGGAGATCCGACCGGTTGATCTTGATACCTAAAAACCCAATGAAGAGTTGAACCCCATGGCTGGGTATGAAGAACTTACGGGTGTTATTTCGCATCAGAAATTTATCAATCTATTGATCTGCTCTCGCATTTTTCATATATTATTGAATGCGGGAGTATAAGGAGCAAAGTTTTACCTTCGACTTCTACAATATTTCCTGAATAGAGAACTAAACTGTACTGCCACGGCTTGTTTAGTCTTGTGCAAGTTGAGAGCAACAGCCATGTCAGGCTTGCAGGTCGCTAGTATTGAAATACGCTACACTTAGAAATAAGTGACGATCGTATCAAGTCGGAATACTTTACGGCAACTTTATATTCGCTTACCTACATATAGATGAAGTTGTTTTCACCGAGATGGAGAAGTGGGTTACAATTTGACATATATTCAACTTAACTCTAGTTGGTACGACGTGTCAGAAATTGACCGAAGTCAGTTAATTGAGTTAACATGGGTCGCCGAAGAAGCTCTTCACAATATATTTTGATTTCCACGTAAGGCAATGTGAGCGTTTCTAGATGATTGACACTGGGGTTGTTATTCACTGATATTGCGGCGAGCGTTGCTGGCCCCGTGGCTTAGTTGGTTAAAGCGCCTGTCTAGTAAACAGGAGATCGTGAGTTCGAATCTCGCCGGGGCCTATTCCTCCTTCTGTAGACACTTGAAAGTATCTTTTTTCTTTTTTTTTCAATTATTTTTAAATTCGAATTACTTAACCTAGACAAATTAATGTTTTACAGTTTTTCAGGAGACGTTTAAGACGCGTTTTGCAAAATCTTTGAATATTAAGAATACGTTTCCCAATTTTTTTGGTCTGCTCATCAACGCCTCATCTGCAGATGCCACAGGCTCGATGGTATTAGAAACTTTGTCAGTCAGTCAGTCTTCTCAAATTGTACGATAGCCTCATCTATCTTTTTGTGCCATTTCGGGAAACCGACTTTCTTTACTAAGAAAGTGAATTTAGCTTTTTTCTTATTTTCACATTTAATCCAAATTTTCTCGAAAACCTTCTGATTTCTCAGCCAAATTTCGCAATACTATTTTCACATCGCTACATATAACTCAACATTAGACTTATTATACTGGCCTTATCATGTTAGTACCGCCGTCTTTTTTGTTATCTTAATAATATTCATACATATTTCTTGATCAAATTTTATTATCGGGATATATAAGCCACACTTTTATTGGCTTAGTCCATGGCAAACCAACAACAATGAAAGAAAACGGAAAAAGGCCCATGAGCATGGTCGTTCACTTTAGACGAAAAATCGAGGTGATGGTCTTTCTGACGGAGCATATTCATTATCGAATGTCTATGTAAATTAATTTATTTAACATTTTATTTTTAATTAAAAGCATTTTACTCCATTTTGTACAGATGACCTCATGATTTCTCTTTATTAGTGAATAACAATAATTACAGACGAGCTAAAAAGTCTATAGGAGAATGCAGAAGATGGGAAAGACGTCTTCTATAAATTTAAGTATTTTTCATTATTATTATTATTATTATTATTATTATTATTATTATTATTATTATTATTATTATTATAGCTATTAATGTGAAATACACGCAATGTGGTTTTGAAGAGTCTGACAATTTTAAATGAATTTCTCAATAATACAATAAATAAATTAAGCAAATATTTAACAAAACGCTTCCAAACAAAAAAAAAAAAATTTTTTTTCTATTTTTTATTTATAAACTTAACTTTAATTGACTATCAGTTGGTGTGCTTTTCATGAATGGCAAGTTCAAATTTTGCACTATAACTACTTCATGCAAGCTTACTAGTTCGATCTTCCTATTCGAAGCGCCTATCATTAGTCAATTAATAATCGAATAAAAACTTGAAGATTAGAATTTTTTTCAACTACTACGAGTAAACGAATCGTCTCGACTAACAACATGGCGGTCGTCGGTTCAAATCTCAAGCACGGTAGAGTTTTCAATAGAGCCGATAGCCTCTTAGAATTTATTTCTCTGGCTAAATTTATTACAATAATAATAATAATGATAATAATAAGAATATTTATTATTCATTTATTTATTATTACCCATCAGTGGATTCTCAAGAACTCTACTCCTCCACTATATAATTGCGAGCGCAATGTTTTTTGATACTTTTAAATAAATACCATTTGTATGCCAAGGCCTTGAACCAGTTTCAAAATTCGCACTCCGAAGGACGAATCCTATAGACGGACTTCCTGAAAGTACCTGACATCCTGAAAGAATGTAATATTAATATCGATTAGACTAACAATGTTTTATTAGTTTCTTTTTTAATAGACCCCACAGTCCCAACGCGCTTTAGTCCAAGAATTTATTTCAATAATAATAATAATAAATTTTTTTGAAGAACTGGAAGAAAACTGCCAGGGCTACCAAAGCTGCTAATAACCTTGGTTTTAATGAAGAACTTCAGATTATTAGTCATCGGTATAACTCAATTTGCTTGCATGTGTTTTCATTTGGAATATAGAATTGAAACTAAGATAGCAATAATTTGGATGTCGGCATTGTCCGATTTCTTTTTGTGAACTTGTTCTTTAATTTTTGTCTTTAAAGGATCTGCGCATGTCAGCCACCATCGGAAAACGCCAAGCCCGCTCATCTTCGAAGAGATTAATGTGAATCGTTAGCTGGGGTATTTTAAGCCTGTCTTCATTTATCTTGAGGACATTTAATAAAACATAATTTTAAGTATATATAATAATAAATGTAATGATTTGATCCAAATGCTCTTAATGGATGCTCTTGCTTTATAAACATTGCTGGCGTAAAGAAAATTCAAGTGAAATGTTTATATGACGGCAAATACTCGATAACAGTTCGGCAAATGTACGTTCTTCGGAAGGGAAACAAAGAATAATGGATTACACATATATATATAGAAGCGTAACCAAGGCTCCTCATCCAGATAATCCTAAGTTTGTGCCCCAACACCATATTAAGCATTTTCGCATTTGTTTTTCTTTCTTCGTTCTTTTGCTTATTATAGCATGCATGCCGACTATTGGCTGATAACGAAACGTTGCACACAAATTAATTTTGATAAAAGATTTTAATATTTTATTTGCTTATATTCGGGCTCATCGTTAGATGATTTGATTTTGCGTTTTTGTATTATACCCTGCAAAAATGATATCGTAAAATATTTGAATACAAAAATGATGAAGCGATTAATACTTGCCTGGATCTTTTGCCACTCGCGATCTAATTCCGCTTTCTCATTTTTACCTGTCTTATGTTTTCGCGTCTTGCGACCATCTTCCATTTTAACGCCATATTGAAAAGCGGCTTTCGGTAAAGCTTCTTTAGTGCTCATATAATCAGAGTATTCCTCTTGAGTATCAAAATCCCAACGCCCAATAGGTCCTTTCTTATTGCCTAAATCCATTTTAGTATAATCCACTTCATCGTCTGAATCATCAATCGCATCATTCATTTCCTCTAATCCAGGATAACATTCAGCATAGCCTTCAGGTTCGTTGGTAAATCTTGAAGCTATCGAGGATTTCGTTATTTTAGGCGGAGGTGGTATCGTAGTAATAACAGGCTCAGCATCTTCTACACACTTATCTCCAAAATAAGTTGTCGGCTTTTCATTGCTATTACTGGAATAGTGTTTATCCGCTTTTGACGATTTGCTATCATTTTGCGCCAAAGGTTGATAATCTCCAATATCATCGTATATACTATCGCCCACTGGCGCTTTATTAATTAATTTCGCTGCTGAAGTTAATTGCTCCACCTCCTTATCATAGAATAACGGTTTATCTTTATCGCGTTTTTTATTCTTTTTATTGCGGCCACCAGCTCTTAAATAGGAGAGAATTTGTGATAACTTATTAATTACTATATCATTAGTGGTAAGAGTGGCTGCGTCTTCGCGATTAATTGGTACTTCATATTTCGATCTTATCAGTGTGGTAGGTATGTCCGTTTCCCCGGTATCATCTTCCAAATCAATTACATACGCCATACGACTTGGGGCAAACAACTCCATCCGTTGTATTTCCTTTGAACGCTTGCTTTGCACTAGATTATAAATGTTACGCGCCATCGAACCTTTTATAGCCATAGTATCTTCTGCCTCACGACGTTCAGCTTCCAGGCGTTCGGCAGCGGCAGCTTCTGCTAATTTCTCAGACGCCTCGGCCGCAGCCATTTCTCTTTCTTCTTGCTCTTTCACTTGCAATTCGGAGCGTACTTTCTGCAATAGGGCATAATCAAGACCCTTCACCAAGTGAGTGTGCTCCATGTCACCACCCAAGAACTTTGATTCCTGAATAATACGTTTTCTTCTTTCGGCCGCATCTATACCGGATTTTAGATCTGGTGCTACAGCGCGATAAGCATTAGTACTGCCATGTCCCGGAGTACTCACGTTCTGATAATCTGGATTTGCACCATCGCGACGTTCCCGGGCTCGGTCGCGATACTTTTCCGATAATTCTTGCAACTTATTGTCCTCTTGTTTTTTAAGGGCTGCATAGAAATTTTTCTTTTTACGGCGCAAGTCCCCACGCTCGCTATTGCCGCCATGAGAGCTACGTTTCTTTTCAGTCACAGATGCTGGCGTTCCTGGTGTGGCAAAATTGGCTGTAGCCAACGCACCAGTTCCAGAAGGTGGAGCCCGCGGCGTGGCCAACAACTTACGGAAATCATCATTTGTTAAACGCACCGAAGGTGTAGACTCCACTTGCACTGATTCAGCCATAATCTTAAAAAAAAAAACACAATTATTTTTCTTATTATTCTTGCAATATCTTCTGAAAATACTATTTCAATAACAGAGATGCCAGCACTCGAGATACCATCAGCAAGAGTTGCTCATTAGTATGGCAAAAAAACTACAAAATATAACAGATGTTTACAAACATAACCTCAATTTTGCTAATTGTATTTACCTGATATTTTGTAATTAAGCAAAGTGTTTACAACTTTTCCTGCCCACCACCATCACACAGTCGGAGTAAAACTCACAATATCTGGTCGCATATCTGTAACTATGAAACAAGTCAGGATCAGAGTACAACAATGTAACCAGAAAAGAAAAGCAAAGAGGTAAACATCCAGTTTTCGATGATTATACGAATTGCATGACTGGAGCATTATTTAACGACTCAGGTAACTAATACTTGGCGCACATGTGTACAGGTTGTAATAATCAATCTCCTATACAACTTTTTAAATAACGAACTAACTAACTTTTAGGATTCTCTGGCAAAAATTTCGCGCCAAAAAGTTATACAAAAAAAGGTGTATTATCTTTTACAAAACAATACATTGACTTAAGTACTAACTAACACCTACTTACATAGCTTACCACTTAACCAGCATTCGGACAAAAGCTTGTCAAGCCGCGTGGATGGCAGCGGAATATCAACTATAATAAAAGACAACAAATTTTAATTTATCTCAAGAAAATACGAGGGACAGCGTGTCAGCAAAATTACTTCACATTAGCAAAAAGTGTATTAAGCATAAGCCTAAAGATGTTCGTGATAAACATACTGGCAAGAAGATCGTGGGCTTTCGCTAGACAACGAGTGCAGGGGCTCGAATTCACTTTTAACGTACATGAACTACGTTATAGATGGGGCGAAGAAGAAGAGTCACTCCTAGCTAAGAAAAAGGACGAACTGACAGCCGTTGCACTCACCTCTTGAATAAAGCTTTGGCACCTCTGCTTCCATCGAGATCACAGGAAGCTATTAAAAAGATCCGTCAAAAGAAGCGGAAGGCGATGAAGATAATGAAATGCTGCAGGAGAATGAAATTCGGATTCAGCGTCAGGTCAGCGTAATGGTGGCTCAGAAATGGCTTGGCTTTACAAACACTCCGCTCC
Organism: Glossina austeni; assembly: GCA_000688735.1. Classification (NCBI taxonomy): domain Eukaryota; kingdom Metazoa; phylum Arthropoda; class Insecta; order Diptera; family Glossinidae; genus Glossina; species Glossina austeni. The sequence goes on from KK502747.1 coordinate 32,574, forward strand.
GGTAGTGAATACGCAGGCCGATCTTAGAATGAACCTGAATTTATGCTAAAGGATGTTATTATCAAACAGATCAGAGTTTTGAAGAATTCAAACGGCACTTTCGTCTGTTAAAGGTACAGTAAATATCTTTCATATTCATATATATGTATACGTATATAGTATAACAGTTAAAATTAATTTTTATAAATTACAATTGACAAGAAATATAAACGAATACAATGTAATAAATGTAAAACGAGTACAATGCAATCCAGTACCAAAAAAAAAAAAGTGCATACTAAAGCTAAAATTTATTTTGTTAAATTATTAAGAACTAAATGATATACAGGTGTAACCACAACAATTACTGCAAACGTTATTATAATGCGCGTATATTTAAGCAATGACTTGAAACGTTGGATTTTTGATTTATTGCGTTTCGTTAATAGTTATAATTTCGAATCCATAACGATCTGTTCACCTGACATGTAATATTGTTTGAAAGGCATTAAATCGCAATACACTGCCAATTGTTGTTCTAAATCGGACAGCGATTTGTGGGATGAGCGTCTTAAATCGCCATTTTCACGATTTTTCAAAAGATACGATTCTTGAATAAGAGCGTGTATAGCTATATTTAAATTATCCAAAGCTAAACAATAGGGATGAACACATCTCTGGGAATTTTCCAGCAAAAGTTGCTCGATACGTTCCTGTACGCTCGTAAGGACATCTTTATTCGTGAAAGTGTGCTGACCAGTTGGAAACTAGAAAGGCAACAGATGAAAAGAATTAGTTTAATTTATTTTTAGTTTATTACTTATAGTCGTTATCAAGCTATGCATAAATAGCACATACACCAAATTTATCATTTAGTTTGTGATATTTAAAAAGACGCATTAAAACATATGAGTTTTAATTTATGTTTATGTTAACATTTCTAAAGATAATTTCTCAGGTACATAAAGGAATGGTACAGAAGAAAAGGGGCGTTGTGCAACTGCCATTTTCTTTTTTAAAAAGTCCCTCTAGACGAAAGGTGATTAGTTTAGTTTTTCCTCTTTATGCGGAAAAAGAAATTATTAACAGACTCAAGCTAAAGCAATCCCGAAATGTGCCTTTTTGGCATACCAAACCAATGGACAGAAAAGTACTTTGGATTCGCTTTACAAGTCCATGACTATGTCTTAAAAGTTTTGCCATTATTTATATGAAATATATAGACATGGAAATTGGGCTGTTGGTGCAATTTCATGCCCTCCTTCCTTTCATTTAGCTTTAATTTTTCCAGTGTTAAAACGAGTTCATTGCACAACGGCCTATGTTCACTTGAACTAATTTAATGGGATTCTTTCAAAATTTAAGGCTGAAAGATGATGATCCTTAAATTATCAATGAATACTGTGTATGAGATTCGCCTTAATGTAATTGAGACTGTAATTATAATTATCTGTTCAATAATCGTAATCGCCTTATTAATGTAATTATAATTATAATTACCTCTTTATTAATAGTAACCACTAATTGGTAATAAACACATAAAAAAGGCGCCAGAGCTGATAAAAGTACGCGACAACAGTCGTTCATGTTAACTGTTACCAAACCATTTTCCGCTGTTATCTTTAAAATGTCATAAGTTTTCAATAAATGTAAATTCCTATGGAATTCCTATAAAAAATATATAATCATATAAAAATTTAATACTGTTAAGTGCAACGAATTTGTCTTATTTACCTCGTCTTCACGATTAGATTCAATAATAAATTCATATTTGAATATTTGATCTAACTCAGCCGTTTTATATGAAAGATTTGCCAGCAAATCTGAATGACTTGAAATTTTTTGCAAATTTTGAAGTTGTTCTTGTTCTTGTTGCATTTGTAAAGCAGCCATTATTAGGTAAGCCGGTCTGGCCAACCAAAATAAGCAAGGATTTATATATAATTGTAAGGATAGGCTTGGCAAAGCGATGGCCATAGTTTGCGGTAGTAAAGCATAACCTTTAAGCTTTGCCATATCGATTTCCTGAGCTAATTGTCCGGCGGCCACTTTAGTAAATCGCAAATTTGCTTGATGAAAATGTACAATATTCGAATGGATTTCAACGGTTTTAATAATTTCAGGTTTAATAGCGTTTAAATTGGTGGAGACATGAGCACCCAATTCTTGAAATAAACCCTTCAATAAGGTAATACCACGGGCTAGTTCATCTATATTCACTGGACTTTGATTGTATAATTGACTGCTATAATAGAGACTTAACAGATTAAAAGTGTTAATAACTATACGCCTTTGTTGCTGATAGATAATCTGAAATTATTTCACAAATTAAAGGAAAAAAAAGACTTGCAGATAGGTAATCGGTTAACAAACCTCGTTTGCCAATTTTTTTATCAATTCAACTTCATTTTTATTCAGTTGCTGCAAATGAGCTGCCAACGTTGCCCGTTCAGTTCTTTGTGCATCTTTATGGCCAAAAAAATCTCTCACCGATATAGGTTTACCAAAATCCAAATACATTTTTCCAAAACGCTCATCAATGATTTTCAAAGCTTTGAAGAAACCTTTCGTACTTTCTTTAGGTTTCGGTACTCCCAGTAACTCATAAACAAATAGTTGTTCTTCTAAAATCTTTTCATAAGATACGCTTACTGGTACAATGGTAATGTCTGATACTTCGCCCGTAAAATAAGGTAATAGAGCCATTGATAGTAAACCGATTTTTGGTACCAAAGATTTGAAGTTACGACTTCGTGTGCCTTCTATGAAAAACTCCACGCCAATATGATAGACAGCGACCAAGGCGTACACGTATTCACGAAATACATCCCAATAAAGTTCGTCATCAGAAAAAGAACGACGCATAAAAAATGCTCCAGTTTTTCGTAGCATTGTGCCCATTGCAAACATAGAATAAAAATCTTTAAGAAAAAGATCGAAGTATGTTTTAAAAAAGAGAACTTACAGCTTTTAATGCATTTATACAAACTTACCCATTCCCCCGGCGATACCTGGTATTTCGATATCATAATAAAAGCATATATATGACATTAATATAAAATCCATATAACTCCGATGAGTTGGTAAATAAAGTACCGGACTGCTACCCAGACTTTTTTTCAGCTCATTCACGCTATTGTTATTAACATAAATGCCGGAAGATATTCGCTTTCCTATGCAAGTAATGGCTATGCCGCACCAACGTATTATGGCCATATTACGATCCAAACCAATCTCATCGAGAATGACTTTCACCTGTTGTTCTATTTTAGAAGGCGGGCAATTTTGTTTCTGCGCGTAGTGGTTAATAAGTTTAGTAATTTTTTCACTTTTTAGTACATGTGTTTTCAATTGCTTAGGATTTAAATAATTTTCCATTTTATAGGCGACTAGAGGTTTATAGTCTTTCATCATATCGACCTCATTACCCGCACCAATGATATTCTCAAAATTATCCATGTAATCGTTCTGCGCTCTAGCCATTCTTAATAAAATGCTTTAAATGCTTAAGTAAGTAATAGATGTATAGTCGATCTTCTGTAAATAAAAAGGTATTAATTAAAAAGCTTTTCCTTTTTACGATCTACTATTAAAGCTAAGTTAAAATGATGAAGGTCAATTTAAACACATTTGAGAGTGCTCACCCATTAAGCGCGCATATTTCTATTTCTATTTGTATAGGCGTTAAAACGTTTTTTGCTAAAAAAAATTTTTAATTATCAATTTTATTATGCAAATAAGAACCAATAAGCATGACGGATCAAGATTTGCAAATATGAAGATATGTAAACATTAGTTCATATGATCAAATTCCTTTTGAATACGAGGTAAAAGAGAAAGAAATACTTCGTTTTCTATACTTCGCACATATTTAAATAATAGTTCGGGAATTTTACCCAATTTAAAAAAAAAAAATTCAATAAAACGTCCTTGGAAACTTAGTAACGTTATTACAAACTAATAAACAAAACAATTGATTACATATTTCTATATATGAAGTAATTGATTTTTTCACCGGCTTTGTATTATTACATCTTTTTTTCTCTTTTTAATTTGATATTTCCTTTTTTACAATATTAGTCCTTACTTTTATTTCTATTTAGTGTGATTTATCAATTTAAAAGATACTTTTTAGTTATATTATTGAATTTTCCCAAATAGGAATATTTTATTATTCAGTTATTCCTGTTTTTATATTTTTTTTTCTTCACTGAATGCGAGACAGTGTTGGAAAGTGAACGAATTTTTTCAATCGGCTGTTTTTTATTTACATTTCAACTCCAAATATAAATATTTAAATTTCTAATGACATATAGACATAATTTAAATTACGTTCGTAGAGACTTTAAGTGTATTGGTGAGAAAATGGCTGTAGAAAACGAAATAAAAGCGGCAACCCTGATTTAGAATAATTGTCCCCTAACTGTTTAACAAGATCAAAAAACTTACTTTTATTGTGTTGCTCTCTTGAATATTATGGCACTGTTTATAAATATATACATATTGATTTTAAAGAATTTGTATATTGTATTTTTAATTAAAAAATTGTAAAACCATCTCCCCTAAAATGAATAATACCTTAAAATTGGGTAAGCGTTCTTTTTTTTATAAATTAACAAACGTTCGATTTGTTAGACTTTAATTCCTTTCTAATGCGTTTGGGCGTTGATTATGTATAACGTTATCCAGGTTTCATTTTGAATTTTCGGGTTTTTTTGCACAAAAGATGCGAGAAACGCTCTCTCAAGTCAGGCGTAAGTAACATAACTCAAATATTGCTTTTTTTAAACAACAACCGTATGGTTGTTGGTTGTTTAAGAGACAACAGATTAAAATTGCATATAAAATTGTTTACTCACAAACAGCTGATCAAAAACAAAAAATTTAAATTTGCGAAAGGTAAGAAAATTTATTTGTTTTATTTTTTTATCACTCTGAATTTGCCAAAGCTTATAAGCCCTTGCCGTACGTCATCTTATACTGCCGCTATCAAAGAATCAACAAATAATAAAAACTCATCACTCTACTGAATATATTGGTCTTATCGCCAACAGGCCTAATCCATTTGATTAAACAAAACGAAAAAAAACGGATAAGTAGCCAGTTGTTATTAAATAATCAAGTAATGTTGAAGAATATACCTACATCAGGCGGAATGGTTGTTTCGCTCATATTACGTTATTTGGCGACTGGTGAACATCGTGATTATCAGAAAAGAATTCTCGTAGGACGCAAAGGGCCTTCGGGAAACATTTCAAATCCACTCGTGTTACCCGAAAATGTGTAAGTAAATGATTTTATGTATACAAAAAAATTGGACTCGAGTGTGTAAGCCAAAAAGTTTTTCTAAAAAATGCAAACATGAAATTATTATGAGTTATCAAAAGTTTTACACAATTTTTTTTTATTTTCCTTTATATGATTTTGTTATTGATTGTATCACTATAAACAAATATCAACTTTGCCTCCTACTTTTCCCGTTAAATTTTCGAAATAAATTTCAAATGACGAAAGCCGTACATAAATCACAACCAAATAGCTTTCAAACTACGACGTCCAAATGAAAGTCAGGTAACTAAAAGAAAAGAAAACCTGTGCCCTATTTAAAGTCTGCATAATTGATAAGTGTAAAATAAGGAATTTTTCTACATGATCAAGGGGTATCTTTTAACATGATCGTGGGATATTTTTTAACATATTCGAGGCTATTTTTTAACATTTATTGAAAGCAACCCTGTGCTCTTTCCACTCTAAACAAAAGGGTATGTTTTGCCTTTACATGATAAAGGAAACGAGGAAAAAACAGATAACGGCTTTTCGTTGTTTTAGTGAAAATTCAACTCCATGTAATTCAGTTAGTTTCAATAAAGCCATTTCACAAGTACGCAAAGAAATTAAACAAAAGGAATTAAAAAAGTTAAAAATTAGAAGAAGAAATTTGTTAAACATTTACATAAAACTGAATTAAGAAAAAAGCCCAAAAAAAATTATAAAATTATAAATTTTATTTTATTTGATAATAAAAGTTTAATAAGTTAAAGAAGAAAAGAGTAACTTCAAGGAAAATAAGAGCATTATTTAGTGTATTAAAATCTTCCTTAATTTTAAATTTAATAAAACGAAGTCACTTACGGTCAAAGTTTGATGATGAACAACTAAATATATACGCAACATTTGTTTATCGAGAAAATGAAATGAAAAAGTTTTCTCTAAAAAAATTTTCTAATTTCAACCACTCTACAGAATTTTATCCTCAATTTGAAGCGCATTGTGATGATGATAACATTTTAAGCTCTGCGCACTATATTTATGTGTATACGTTATTGTTGCATTTCTCATGCGCAAAATATCCGCAGACATTTTTCCATGATATCTGTAAAAAAATTGGCAATCAACTCACAACAAACCATAGGTTTGCTTTTTCTCAAACTGTTGGAAGTGAAAAATTGAATAAGGGCAATTTATGCGTTGTAGCGAAGTACTGTTGTATGCTTATCAGTCTTGCCCGGAACTCATCAAATGCTATACCCCTACTAGGGTTCCCCTACAAACTCACAGATAAGCCATAGGGCGACCAACAGAACGGGTGGATAAACAACTTAGGCCCAGGGATGAGGTTCTCCTCTCGGATAGTTAAGGTTTCGTGCATTCGGTATTCGCTTAAGAAACAAGTACGTGCAAATTCTTGGTTGCAATCGTCCTACGAGTGTCCATGAGCAAAATGTAGGACCTCTTCCACATCTCACGAACTAGCTAGCTCAGCTTGGCTTGGCTTGTAAAAATCTATATAAGCAGAAAATGTGCGGAAGGCAGAGTCAGTCGGAAAAGAACATTTGAGACGAAAAGAAAGTTTAAGTTACGAATGCTGTCAAACTAAGTAAACTGTAAATAATCCCACCCCTAAAGAAATTGATAATTGATTGTAAATAAAACCACGATGGAGTGATACGAACCGTATCAAGAAAAGCAAATGTCGTAACAGTATTATTAACTATGATAATAATAGAAAATACTTCAAATTCATTATCTTATAGATTTCTTAGCTCATTTTTAATTATTGCTATATACAAACAAAGGGGAATGATGAGTGCATCTGTATAATGGGCTTTTAATTAAAAATAAAATATTAAATAAATTAGTAAATAAATAAAAGCAAAAATGTATATAACTTCAACGTTGCGACAGTATACTCGATGGTGTATAGAGGTTAGTATCGGATGAAACTGGTGTCGGTATAACTGAACGTATACGACCGTCAGCCTCACGACAAGGCCGTCGCGAAAGCCAAGTAACTACCAAAAATATGGCGAAACATATTAAAACATAAATTGTAACCGTAGCAAAAACCTGCAAGAATATAATAACACCGACCTTTGCGTTCACATTCAATAATCAATATGCGCCGTAAGAAATGTGTAATATAAAAGCACTTACTATTAAAAGACCATCGCCTAGACCCTTCATCCAAGGTGGACGATCGCGTTCATGGGCCTCTAATTTTGGATATATCCACTCTTCTTCTTTATTCATAGCTTTCTGAGGACGTAAGGCAGCACGTTTATAAAAATCGTGACCGAAAAAATTGGAAAATGTATTTTTCATGTCTGAAGGTTCTTCGAAAATCGTCTTAGACGTCTCCTGAAAAAATATGGAACATTAATTCGTGTTGGTTAAGTAATTTGAATTTAAAAATAAGTTAAAAAAAAAAATACAATTTCATGTGTCTACAGAAGGAGGAATAGGCCCCGGCGAGATTCGAACTCACGATCTCCTGTTTACTAGACAGGCGCTTTAACCAACTAAGCCACGCGGCCAATAAGAAGGTTGGCGATATCATGAAATAACAACCCAAGGTTTTAGTGTCAATTATTTCAAAGTGCTTACACTTTTATATATCAACTACACTCCCATCGCCTTACATATGAAGTGCTTCTGGTACGTAATAACCGACGCCCATATTGATTCAATTATTAGTCAAAAACTTCCATTCATTTCGCTATAAACGACAAAGTGTAATAAACTTCTGGTGCGAAATAATACATGTGCATATCCCCCATATCCAATCGTGCAATTCTACTCTGCAATGGGTGTTAGGCATCAAAATCAACAATTCAAACCTTCTATATCTATCAAATTTCAATGCCGCAGAAAGTTGTACACTACGACAAGGAGTGCGTGCTACCTTAGACAGAAGTTTCCCACATGAGCGGCTATGTACCAAATTTCTTCAAAATTTTTCCAAAATTTCGAAATGCAGCTTGAAAAAAAAAGTGGACAGATATCAAACGGACAAGCGGACAAACGGACAGACAGGCTTAGATCGATTTAGAAAATGATTCGGAATTAATCGGTATAATAGCAGACGGATCTATCTTAAGCCCATCTGCGTGTTGCATACATCCGTAATAACTTAATGTACCCTATGCCGCAAGTGGTGTAGGGAATAAAGAGCCAAATAATATCTATTCTAATTACATTCATACTTTTAATCATTATTATTACACCTTTACTTACTTTATACCCTTTATTCTGGGGTTTCAAATTTAAGACATTATTATCGTATTTCCCTTCACGTATATTTTTTAGATCGCTTTCGCTAATGACGAAACGTGTATCGATACATTCATTGGTAAAGTGATCATAAAACTGATGAATGAATGAATGAATGAACGAATGATTATTAAAATGTAAAAAGATGAGTGAAAAAATACAACCTCATAAGCGTCCGCACAACGAGCAATTTCTACGCATTTTTCAGCGGTCTCATTATAGAAGCTACGCAAACCGAAATAACGCTCCTCACAATTGACTGGTGCGCAATTCTTAAGGTAGTCTTTGTCCCAATTCCTACAGTCCTTATAATTTTTATCTTTAATCAATGGGATCAAAATAATTACATGTGTTATTATAATTTTGTGAACGATAAGAAAATGAATAACTTACGTTTTTTAAACGTATGACCTTCTGGATCTATGATATCAAATCGGGTATCAAATTTAATCAACTGTTTTAAATGAAATTCATCATTTCTAGCATTAGTTGATATAATGACGATAGGACATATGCCCACACGATTGTACAGCGACTAGAAGAAGATTATAGGATATTATTTTTAAAAATATCAGATTTTTTAAAGAACCGATAATACATAATTTTTACATCTACTACCGAAGGAGGGGATTGCAATACGCAAAAATAAATTTCAGAGATCCTATAAAGTATATATATTCCCAATCAGGGCGAAATTCGAAATTCGATTACGGCATGTCTCTCCACCTGTGTGACTTTGTGGGGTATGTTGTTGACACAACAACAACCTAGTCGTAAACTTTAAGGTACCGACTTCCAATTCGGCAGAAACGTTGGAAGTTCCTGCCCATAGATTGGTATTGAAAGTGGGGGCATACGCCCACAGTAAAGCGTAAGCTGAACGCAACTCTGTTTTTGCAAACATAGGTTTTGGAGTTTTTTGGCTCACCTTCACTTGAAGGCTAAAATTTTCTACAATAATTATACTTAACGGAAAACTATACTATTTATGGGCAAAAATTGAAAAAATCGGCCATGCCCACACGAAATTTTTTTTCACTTTTTTGAGATTTTATGCTTATTAATCATGAGGCAAACAAGACCGACTATTTAAAATTACTTTGTCCGTTCCTCAAATGAAGATATACTGTCTGCCTCAAAATTTGTTAATTCTAAAATAAGTATGGAGGACACCAGGACCTGGTGAATTAAATTTTTCTTAATAATACCATCGACATGGGTGTCAAATAAAAGGATTTGAAGAGTACAATGGGATAAGATAAATGTCTTCGCGCTAAATTAATTATGTTGCCCAAAGTTTTCATAGGAACAAGGATCCGTTTTTAAAAATTGTTCTTTAACAATTGCTACTTACAACGGTAGGCCATATTAATGATACTGTATCAGATGCGCCAGCTTCTATAAAACCGAAATCACCACCCATAACACGCCCCATCTAAATTGAAAACAGAATATATTCATATAAAATTTTGGAAAATAAACTTTCCGTGAACAAACTTACATTATCTACCATCTGAGCACTGGAGACATTAATGGTGCAGGTACCATCTGAACGTATGCTGTACTCTAACATCTCTTTTTTATCAGAGTCCGTATTACTTAAGGATACGTCTAAAAACAAAATGTGAAAGAAAATAATACTTTTAGAGCATCGTGATAAAGGAAGGGCAGGAGTATATCCCAAATAGTAATATGATGACAGTTAGTAGACAGAAAGACGGAAAAACATATCGGAATAGATAAATCAACTCAGATTCTCCATGTTACATGTTTACATGTTACAATTTCGAGAAGCAAAAGTACAAGAATTATTCCAAAATTTAAAATAAAAAGAATTTATCTCACTTACCAAATATTAAACCGATATCTTGTTCTTTCGGTGTTCGAGTCACGATTTTGTTAATTTCAATTAGTCCATAAACACTTTCTTCATTATAAACAGTCACATATACAATGTAAACAAGGAAAGAGCTGCGCGAAAAAAGGAAGGAAGAGAAGCAAATCAAAATCAGGCAATACCAGCCATTGACAATTAAAAGAAATTTTTGAAAACACTTTCTACAAAGTGTGACGCCTACGAAAGAAATCTTCGAAAAATATTTTCTTCTCAAGCTATTTCCTGAGCAGGCTCCTTTTAGTCGAGCTTGATAATCAAATTCAAAAAAAGAAAACTATACGGAGAATATTCTTACGAGAAGGATTGTGTAATGCAAATTGAACTTCCGGAATCGGGAAGAGCTTTTCTCAAAAAGTACTAAGGAACAATTTAAGAAGAATACACCTCCATCCTATAGCTGTTCAAATGACGACTTTTCAAAATGAGGCTTTATAAGGAAAGTGGCCGAAAAAGTGGTCCGATCCGAAACATTACTCCGGTTAAACCACATCAATGCATCCAATTTAATCAATATATCTCGAATATTGTAGAAAACAACACAGACAGACGGTGAGACAAGGAAGTGATTCTCAATTGAATAGTATAATGAAAGTTGGCTTAATGCAGTTATGCTTATGACGACATTTCAAAATAAGGCGTTATAAGGAGAGTAGTCGAAAAAGTGGTCCGATCGAGAAAACCACTGGAGTGTCCCAAAATTGCGCCCTATAGAGTGAGCACAAGGATACGTAGGCAGGCATCGGACGGTCAGACAAGCTTACCAATTCAGAAAATGATTCTGACTTGATCTGCTTAGTACAAGGTGCATATATCTCAAGCCCTTGTGGAACTGATGTAGGCTATAAAAACATATTTTTAATGGTAAGACGATGTCAATTTAATTAATAATAAGAATCTCTTATTACAAATACAAATACAAATACATATATATATATAAATAAAACTACGTTACTACGTAAATCAATCAAACGTAGATGAAAGTCAGGTCTCGCTAAAGCAATTCATGTAAAATAGCAACCCTGTACCCACAAAAGAGTTTTTTTCAGTAGATTTAAAAAAAAAGGAGAATTTAAGAGAGCGAGTTGGTATGACGGCTTCTTGAAAATAACAACAAATATTTGATATGTAAATAATTAAAAGAAGAAACAGTTGTGTTATTCATCTGAAACGGTGTGTTATTGTTGTTGAATTTTTAAGTTGGTGCAGATTTCTTTAATTTTTTTAGTTTTATTAAAAGGGAAAAGTTCTTTTTTTGTTTTTTTGAAATATAAAAAAAAAAACAACAACATTTAAACAATCAAAGTTTAATATAAACTTAAATAGCAACAAAAACAAAATGGATATGAATATCGGTATAGAATTTCGCGATTACACATTATTGAAAAATTTTAAATATGACGATGAAAGGGTCTCCACTGTAACATCCAGAGAACAGGTTAATATGCCAAACCAAAAAAAAATTAATGCAAAAATTAAGTTTTTTATGTGAAATTTAAACATTTTAGCAAAAGACGGAAAATTCCATAGAAAAATGTTTTGATCGTTATCAGCAGTTGAAATTCTTGGACCCGAAAATAGCTAAATTTCATCGCGAAGAGCATCAAAGATTTTTGGAATCAATGCTACATCGTTTACCTGGCAACTATGAATGCTTAGATAGCAGTCGACCATGGTGCATTTATTGGATTTTACAAGCGGGCCATGTATTGAATTTTACCTTCGCATCTCAAACTTTAGAGGCCGTAGTGCAATTTTTGACTAAGTAAAAAGAGTAAAGTTTTTCTTAATTTAAGTACTTCTTAGCATTTCGAACGCTATTTAATTAGATGTCGCCATCCGGAAGGAGGCTTCGCTGGTGGTCCTGATCAATATCCTCACTTGGCCCCAACGTACGCGGCTGTTAACAGTTTAGCCATGATTGGCACTCCAAGTGCGTATAGAGCAATTAATCGCGATTCTTTGGAAAGATTTCTTTTTAAAGTGCGAGAACCGGACGGCGCTTTTCGCATGCATGTAGATGGAGAAATTGATATTAGGGGAGCCTACTGTGCGGTGTCTGTAGCTATGCTAACAAATATGCCTGAGCAGACGTTAAAAAGATTATTTGATAAGACTGGAGACTGGATAGCTACCTGTCAGACGTATGAGGGGGGTTTTAGTGGCACACCGGACTTGGAAGCTCACGGTGGTTACACATTTTGCGGCATAGCTGCTTTAGCATTGCTCAACGAAGGTTACAAATGCGATCAACAGCAGCTGCTGGTAAGAAAATGGATCCATCGCAATAACACACATAACCAAATATTTTCTTTATTACACTGGAAGAAATGGACATTACAACGCCAAATGTCGTATGAGGGTGGCTTTCAAGGACGAACAAATAAATTAGTAGATGGTTGCTACTCCTTTTGGGTAGGAGCGACGATACCTATAACACAAGCCATTATTTCTAACCAAAATAATCATAAATTAGTCAAAACCTTATTCGATGTCGGCGCTCTACAAGAATACATTTTATTGTGTTGCCAGAAACCTAACGGCGGTTTGATAGACAAGCCCGGAAAGTAAGATTATTTTTTCATCAATTTTCGACATTTAATTCATAACTATCTTTATAGACCTCAAGACCTTTATCATACTTGCTATACTTTAACTGGTGTGGCCATAGCCCAGCACGCCGAATCTACTTTACATCCATCGGTGTTAGGTGATCCTATTAACGAATTGCTGCCCACCCATCCTCTATTTAATGTGCCGCCTCAGGCTGTAGTCCAAACAAGCCACTACTATGAACAATTAAATCAATTATATGCTGCTAATATTAAAGGCAATAATATTTCCTCCGAAAATGTGTCAGACAATGAAGACAAAGAAGAAGCCCAGGCCATGACTGTAGAAGATGAAACCAATCCTTCCTCTGTTAGTTCAGATAATTCTTAGTATGTCGATTATATTTTTCTAATTTCTTCCCTTTTATTGCTCTCTCCTTCTGTGCCTGTTATTGTTTTCCATATTTTTTTTTATTTCTAAAGGTATAAAGTGATGATTTACTTACCTGTATATAATTGACTGCATACTTTTGAGCAGTTAAAAACGTTAACATAAATATTGTTAAAAAAGGAAATGTGAAGAACTAACGGACTTGTATTCCTGTTTAAAAAAAAGAAAAGGGCCTTTTTCTAGATTTAATAAACTCGTTTTTTTTCCAGAGAAAAAAATTTTTGTATTTCAAATGTACGAAGAACTTCAAATAAATAAAATATCACCAGATTTGATTATTTACAATTTTCTTAATCAAAAAGCAAAAAAAACACCTGGTAGCTTTGGTGAACAAGAAAAAACGAATCGCAAATGAATAAAACTACTTGCACGCGTTTAATAATTGAAAATGTTTCTCGTTTTCAAAAACCCAGACACGAAATTTATTTTATCATTTGAATTGTATCGACCTTAGAACCGTATATTTACAAAACCGCGAAAGAACACATTTTAGCGAAGTTCGCGATTTTCCAAATTTTATTTTCATGGTTGCTCAGAATTTTCCAATTCGTAGCAAGCTAAATAAAAGTTTGATCTTTGTTTTTTATGTTTGTGTCTTTAATACTTGTCGTTAATTATTGTTTTATTAATTGTTGCAAAATTAACAAAAAACAAACCTGAAAATTAATATAAAAAATTTAAATATTTATAAAAAGAATGTTCTATTGCAATTTGTACTTTTTTTGCTTTTTCTTCACGTTTATTGCTTTGTCGCATTGAAATACTTGTTATGGCATCTCTGTGCTACAAAAAAAACTGCTTTTATTTTGTGGGCTTGGCATTACTGTTCGAGATTTTTTGCATTTACACAAGTTTTGTGAAAAAACTTAAGGACTGAAGCGTCCCATAAAATTTATAAAGTTTCCTTTTTTCATGATTGTATTGAAATAAAAAGGCGAAATTATGTCTACATTAGATTTGTGCGAAGAGTATTTCGAAACACGCGATGCTTACAAAGTGTTCGGTGTATCAAGTACCGCCACAGAAAAAGAATTAAAAAAGGCTTATTATAAAATATCTTTGCTCGTTCATCCAGATCGTGTACCAGAAGAAGAAAAAGTAAGCGCCACAGAAAAATTTAAAGTACTCTCTAAAGTCTATCAAGTCTTAATAGACAAAGACAAGAGAGAATTATACGATGAACAAGGAATTATCGATGATGACGATGATATCTTGGAAACTAAGTTGAATAATTGGTTAGATTTGTGGCGGAAAATTTTTCAACCCATTACTAAAGAGGCAATAGAAAATTATGAGAAAACCTACATAAATTCGGACTTGGAGAGGTCCGACATACGTAAAGCATATTTATCCAGTAAGGGCAGCATTGATAAAATTATAAATGAAGTGCCATTTTTGAAAGTGGATGACGAAGATCGCTTGCAGACGATCGTACGCGAAATGATTGCGAATGAAGAGGTGCCAGAATACAAAATATTTACTGAAGAACCGGCTCGGAAACGTAAAAAACGTCATCAAAAATATGCTAGAGAATCAAGAGAAGCGGAAAAACTTGAAGCAAAACTAAGGGCTAAAGAGAAAGAAACTGAAGCTGACACAAAATTGAATGCCGGTAACAGTGATGCTGGCAGTTTGGAACAAGCTATACTGGCTCGCCGTCAAGCACGAGAAAGTAGTTTCAATTCGTTAATGGAAAAGTTAACGGAACATTATGGTAACGACGACGAGGATGAAGTCATAGATTTGGCCAGTTTAGGGCGACGTAAGAAAAACGTCAAGAATACTTCGTCACGGAAGCTCACTAAAAAAGTAAAAGCAGCAGATTTACAGCGCGGCGTTAAAGATGGAAAAATTAAGAAACTTAAGCAGAGAAAATAGATTTTTTAGTTTGTCATACATTTCGTTAAATTTAACTTTAATTCAAAATTTGTAATGAAAATACGGAAAAGCGAAGAGAGAGAGAGTTGGTTAAGAAAACATGAAAAGTGTAGTCAAGTTTAATTTTAGTAAAAGTATGTGGAAGTAAGTGGAATAATTTAGATTCATTTTACAAATATTTGTCATGGATTTAAGCGTCCATGAGAGTAGTGCGAATTTATTCTTTGGCAAGATGAATGAAAGAATCGATTTGTTTGGGGCCTATGCTTTTAAGCAGAAACTTCAAGCACAAGTAGCAAAGGTATTTTAGCAGGGCGAATGACAATTCATAAACAAGAAGAAGAATGTAAATAAAACTTTTGCTGAAAACTAATAAGACATTACAATATCTAGTGGTTAGACCGTAAACGGTAAAATTTGTGATATAATTATTATATCCCTTCCCTTTTCAACGTAAGCTATTGGTCAATCCGAAGGCAATTTCTTGCCGACTAAAATGTGACTTCATTTTAGTTTTAAATTTTAAAACATTGGGCAACCCTCATGTTCCCACTAAGTTGTAAACAAAACAATCTACTTAAATTTATAAATTTTTGATATATATGTTAAATTTTTTTTCTTCAGTTATGGAGACATCTATTTAAGTAAGCCTTGTGTAAAAATTGAAGAAAAAAAAAAGTATCAACAATGGATAAAAAGTGCCGTTTGTGCCTAGTGGAAAGTGACAATCGTGAAATGTACGATTTATATGGTGATTCGAATTATGATGATTTAATGCGAGCTTGTCAAGAAGAGGAGGACAATACGAAATTGAAATTATATGAAAAGGTTGAATTCTGTTGCGGTATTAGGGTAAATAGGAAGCTAGAATTGCTTTTCCAAAAATTTTTACAATTATACCTATTCCAGATTCAATTCTCTAAGAAAATGCCCACGAAAATCTGTTCGAAATGTTTTAATATGACTCGGATTTGGTTTAATTTTCGTCAAATGTGCTTAAGTTCGCAATTATATTTGGAAAGCCTGCAAGTAAATGAGAATGATTATAGTGTAGCCGCTGAAGAGAATAAAAATGCGAACTTCCTGCAAAGTCTAGTCGAAGATTTACAAACATTTCGCACTGAGAAGCGTCAAGAGAAGCCGGCAGAATTTACCATTGAAGTTTTAGGCCAGCAACAAATTGGAAACGATTACACATTTTCGGATACCGATTTTGAGCAAATTATTTGCTACGATGGTGATGGCGGGGATGGCGCAGACGACGTTAACGATATCGATTCTAATGAAATGGATAATGAATCTAAACCAAAAGATTATATTGAAGAACATCATCAACTATCTGAAGGCGATAACGATTGTTGTGACGAGAGCATTCAGAATAACGTTGAACAGAGCGAGATCTTAATTGAATTAACGCAGGACGATTTTGTTGAAGCTATGTCATATTTAAACGGAGAGGATAGCGAGGAATTGGAAAATTATATAGAGTACATTACAAGAAGTGATCTCAGCATTAAACGCTTAAAACGCAGAGCTTTAATACAACCCAAGTCAAAGAAACGTTCCTCGACAATAAAGCCAGCAATAAAACCAGAAGAAAAACCTAAATTACCAAAACCCATGACATTCATGTGCTCGATATGCGGTAATGTGTATACAAAGCGGCCATTATTTCAGTATCATTTACGTATGCATTCCGATCTTAAGCCGTATCAATGCGAGTAAGTTCTTAACATTAATATTAAACTCCTTTCGTAAGACGGTTTTACCTGCAAAGCATCGACAGTTTTAATTGCAAAGCATCTCTAAATGGGAATGCATTTTCTATAAATTTTACTTACTTAGTCGTCCGCTTTTATACGATTGCTTGAAAATTGTTTCTGTTTGGAGCAATAGGTATAAAGCTACGCTCAACTTTTTGTTGCAAAAAAGTTTTAAAAAGGCTTTCATTTTCCAGAGTTCATTTTCTATATAGGAATTTTTCCATATAAGAAAGGCCGAAATTTAGCATAAACAACGGGGGACCGTTTCCACTCAAGAGCATTTGCCAAAGTCATGCGAAGAGTTGGAATAGAGATGTAACACATGGAAATAATTTACTTGCTTTAATCTAGAGATCAGTTGTAGGTATTGCCGGCGTCATCCTCAATGGCAAAGACCTTCTTGGAGGCTTTCTTAATAGTCCTGGTGTTACTCACAAAATTCTATTGAGCTAGATTTTGTGGTTAATTTTCTTTATTTATAATAAGAAACTTTAGCTCAATTCACATAAATAATCTTTGCGACAAATTGTTCAAACAAACTGTCTCCGCAATAAACCTTTTGACAGAGAATATATTTTCTTGCAGGGAGGTTAAATATATGCCAATGCTATCCCAGGAATGGGTACATAATGAATTTTTACCAACTCAATCCCTCCTTACAAAAAGTTTCTCTGTATTAATCTGTCGATTGTTCCTACTAAGAGCTGCAGTCATCAAGAAAGTAATATACCTCCAGACACTATCTCTTTTACATATACCAGGCGATTAGGGTAAGACAGACGTTCAAATGTTTGTAAGGCATAGTATTTTTATTCGCTCCGGCAGCCGATGTCGGTGTGTCTGTCGAAATGGCGATTATCATCTTAACACATTGCTTAGGAGAAGAATTTTAATCCCTACTTTTTTTAATCATTATCATCAGATATAGCATTTTGGCAAATCTATAAAATTGCTCTCAGGTACTTTCGTTATTATCGTACAACTAGGATACTAGTTTCTTCTCCTTTGGTTGGGTCTTAAATTTTTCCTTCAAATTCAAAGAAACTTTCTGTGTAAAGCAATTATCAGAGCTTGATTTGTGAATCCACCTGTAGTGCACAGGCTTATAAGCTTGGTAGGCCAAATATGATATAGGACCGTTTAGGTCCAAAACAAAATATAAAAGTGCCACGTAATATAATAAAACCGATTACTGCTTTAAAGTGGTTAAGACAAAACATTTTAGTAAATAAATGCGATCGTATCACTAATTTCGTAACGGGAATTGGCTCCCCCACCAAATGTACACGCGTGAATGGAGTAAGGAATATATAGCGAGAATCGAGCGAACAACAATGGTTCCAACCAGTTTTAGTTTAAGTGTCAGTACTAAGCACATATATTGTGTAGCGGTTACAAAGGTTATTCATGGCCGGGGAAATAGCTTACGAATTTAAGATGAACGATATCATTCCACTTCTTGAAAAATAATATAAATAAAAATAGATTTATGTAAAAATTGTGTATATATTCAAAAATAAATATATGGGTATATATAAAAATTATATCCATATATATATATATGTTATATATATATATATATATATATAACAAATGTATGTATATATATACATTTCTTTTTTTTTAATAGAGAATACAATAATCAGAAAAACCCTTTGACAAAAACAATTGGATCTGTGAGCTCCTTTTTGCAGGTGTTTTCGTAAAACTGGATATTTGTTAGAAAGAAAAAAAAAAATCAAAATATTATTAATCGTTCTTCGTCGCATGTCTCATGTTCGTGACTGAGCACGAATCGTATCTTACGGGATTAAACACGAAAAAATCACCGCCTTCGTAGAAAAAGAGCAGCATTATGTCGCAAAGTCGTAAATCATCGATCAATACAGATGCTAAACGAAAGTAAAAACACCCAATGTATTCCATGTGGAGGAGGAAGAGTCAACGCCTTCAAGTTCACTTCGCCGAAGGATTTTGCAATTTGCAAACGTGAACGAACTACTTTTCTATATCTTTTGGCAGATTGCGATCATTTTGCCTTCAATGATCGGATGACTGGCATCAGTTGTTGTCTTTGTTGGAAGCATTCGTTCACGGCATTGATGGTGGAATGAATCCCAAGTTGCAAAGCTTTACTGATACGATTGGTTTTGCTTCATACTTTTTATGCAATTGACAAGCGTAGCGCAACCATTTCCCAACACTTTGAAGTGAACAGGAAAGGCAATGCTTTCTTTTGTTTGCTGTGTGGAGCTTAATGTTTACAAATGGAATCTTGGCTCAGTGGAGTCGCAGTATTCTCTCTCTCTCTCTCTCTTCCTCTCTTTATAAAAATACGCTAACACAAAGCTCGCAGACATACCTCTACATAATTCTGAATTTGTTTTTAAATTTTTCTTTAAAGAATTTGCCATAAAGCGTATCGTATGATGAGTGAATTGAAGAATCATATGTACCGTCATACCGGTGAAAGGCCATTTAAATGCAAATATTGCGATCGTAAATTCATGGATCGAAGCTCCAGGCATCGTCATGAACGGTAAAAATTAATAAATTGAATAAATTTTGGCCGAATTTTTGAAACGCATTCTTCTTCATATCTTGCAGGTTGCATACCAACTCGCGACCGTTCGAGTGTAAAATATGTAATAAAAGCTTTTCATATTCAGCCATACTGAAGAATCATATGAAATTGCATTCAGGCGAAAAGGATTTCGCGTAAGTTTTTTTTTAAAGTATTTAATTTTTAATTGTATTCGATCGTAACAGTTATTTGCAATTTCTATTTTGTTCAACGCAGTTGTACTATTTGCAATAAATCGTTTACTTTGCAACATCAACTCAAGGCACACTTGAATACCGCCACACATCGTCAAAAAGAAGCCAGCCAAGAGTTTCAAATAATTGAATATGAATAAGTGTGTGTGTGTGTGCATATGTGTGAAGTTTAGCATAAAATTCCTTTTTCCACCCTTGATCTTTTCAAGCTTCCAATTTAATTGAATAAAATGAAATTTCTTCGTATTCGAGCAAAAATTTTTAATTTAAAAAAAAAAAAAATTTTTTTCTTTTTTTTTTTTGCTTATCTTAAAATTTATTATATTAATATTAATGATGAGATGATTATTATTTAAATTAATTTTTATTACTATTAATTTTAATTAATTATTTTCAATTGCTCCACGGCTTTATGTAAATGGGTGTTTTGATGGGCTTTTAACTGATGCGGTAATTTAAAGGATTTGTCACATGGTCCACATCTGCAAAGAGAAACAAATAAAAAGTGAGAACCGGAAAAATTATTTTCATTGATTAAAAACCCCGTAAACATATTAATCGTAAACTTTAAATATGTAAAACGAAAATGTATGGAAAGAATAAACGATTAAAAAGAGAAAAAGAATGTACTTGAGTGTGGCCGACTATTTTATACCTTAATAAAAATAAGTAAGAACATTATAATCGGGCAAGGCCGACCATTAGATGCCCTACATCGTTTCGCCTAGTACAGTTACTCACTTGCTTTGCTAACAAGACATCAAAAGTTACGCATCATTTTCACGTGAAGATGTCTTTTCGATGGAGGCCCGCAGTTTGGATGATGCACAAAACATCACATGGCGTGAAATTTAGCCAATTTGATTTATTTTACTAAAAGTTTTATAATTTTTCATTTTCCGTCATAAAAAAAAATAGGCATTAGGCTTTCTCAACATAGAAGGACTTGCTTTTAATTATAACGCTCACATATGCTAGAGCGTGAAAAATAGACTAATGTGATCGAAATTCGTTATCGTTAATTCTTTTTCCTGCTATAGACCAATTTTCGTCGTAGATTATTAAAAATTACACGCTTTTTTGATGTGCTTATTATTCATGAGAAGTGTGTTGCTTGGAGTGTGGTCCAAGCGGTTCAATTCTTATATCAAATTACTACAGCGAACAAGTTTTCAACATAGCACATTAACAATTAGGTGTTTTTGTCAATATCTCCTGAGAATACTTATATGCGGTAGTGCCCAGAAAGTGGACCTACGTTGACCGAATTCGGTAAGGTTGGTTTCTTTGTCCATTTACTATTATGAAGCAATTTGAAAATTGACCTTTTTGACATAAAAAGATTCAGCTCTTCTAGGAATAGTTATATGAGAGCTGGGTTCAAAAATTGCTCCAGCGGAAAACTTTTCAAATATTTCATAGCGAGTTTTCAGCGGGTTTTGTCGAAAAATTTTGAAAAGCACAATTTTTTTCATATAACGATTTTTCCAAATAAGGCGTTAGATGGGTAGTGATCGAAAAAGATCTAAACCATTTTCAATAGCGTTCGTCCTGTGGTCAAAGGACATCAAAAATTGCGGCCTATCGGCTTAACGCGTGGATAGACATCGGGCGGACATAAAAGAATTGGAATTATTTTCTGATTCGATCGGTATAATACAACTTAGGTCTATCTTAATCCTTTCTGGGAGCTACGTACGTCGACACAAACTTAAAGTACCGTTTACCACAAGTATAGGTGTAGGATATCGAAAAATTAAAAAAAGGAAATTTTGCCACTAATATCGGGCTCGATGCTCGGTTTTTTATAACTTCGGTTCAACTTTGCAAAGGAAACAGACGACTAACTTTGCTCCTGAAGTCAAGGTGTTCTTTAACATCTGCATCAATAATAATTCATTAAGTTGTACGGGAGCATCCTGGTGATAAACAATAGTTTACACATATTGTGACACTCAGTCCTATTGGTACAATAATAACAAGTTAGTTTGGGTTAGCTCAGCTAGCTAAACATTAGATGTGTCCAATGTGGGCCGCAAAGCAATCTGTCTACAGGAACATTGACGGCTACATTGTAGTTTTTACGACTGGAGAGCATCGTTTCTCAAACACTTATAGAAAAGCAGACTTGCCTAAATCGATTCGAAATTTGATATTGATGAAGAAAACACATATAAATGATGGGGTATCTGAAGGTCAAATGTTTTAACAAAACGAATATATCCGCATTCCACAGAGAGATTTGTTCGCCTTTGCCCGATTTTTTAATAGTCTCAGCTTTGCATAAGGATTGCATACATTTTATTAGAGATATGTGAATCAGTTATTTGCTTCGAATCATTTTTATTCGTACTGGCCTCTCGGCTGTAGACCTTAGGAGAGGAAACGCCTATAAGTGATGCTTAAAATTTTTTATCGGTGCCAGTAATTGTAAGCAGATTAATTAAGATTAGATTATGGTCTCCACAAGTTTCGATGCAACACCTACCAAGAGCTACAAGGCGGTTCATCTCATAAACTCATCATGCATATGCCAAGTGTCAATTGTCTTTCGCACTTTTTTGGTTGAGAACGGCATAAAACTTTTATCTGACTAAGGGCATACACACTTTATGGTTTGTCTGACGAATATTTTTCTATATTACATACGATAAGAGCATTTCTAATGTGCTAGATGCGGTAAGCGTAAAAATCCCGAGCACGTCCGTCCTATGCCACTTTCAGGTGGGGTATAAAGATACAAAAGAAAACTTATCTTCTTCTACAAATCTTAATACGGACGAGTTAAGTCAATTAAAAGCCAAGGTAAAATAGTAGTAGAATAGTGTAAAATAGTGTAGAAAATTTTTAGATGAGTCATACGAAAGCATGTTTATATCCAATTTCATATCGGAAGATATTATAACATTTGCAATGACTTCAATAATAACCAAAGACAGACAGACGCACAAGTTTAAATTGAATTTAAATCTTTTTCCTCGGCACTCTCTGATGAAGTAGCAAATGTAGTCCTACTTCTACTCTCTGTTACCATCGTTATCCTATATTTTCTTGCGAAATTCGAAAATCGATTCCTTTAATTTATAAGGAAAACTATTAGTCTGTCAAGGATGAATGCTTGCTATATAACGTTCCACTTATCTTCTTATCTATTCCTGATTCCATCCGTGGCGACCCAACAATACACCCTTTTTCCATTCTATTTGAAATTAGTGGATTATTGAATTGAATTTATGGGGAAAAGAAGAAACTGTGTCAGGCGTATGGTTCATTTGTTCATCCGCAAATTATTTCATTTCCCTTTTTTTTTTTTTTCTTCTAAATTTAAATAAAATTTTTGGCCGATTAAGAAATGCACTCTACATCTGAAAACTCACTTGTACGGTCGTTCGCCTGTATGAACTTTTATATGAGCTTGCAAAGTTGTAGACAAGGCAAACGATTTATTGCAATACTCGCAGGTAAATGGTTTTTCATTTGTGTGCACCCTATTAAAGTAAATAGAAGATCAATCAATCAATCCATTCAATGCTTTTATTATAACTTAAAGTTTGTCTGTCTTACCTTTCATGCCTTATATGGGTACTGCGATCGGTAAAACGACGTCCACAAAATTGACACTCAAACGGTTTTTCACCGGTGTGTATACGCATATGAGCCTGTAATGAGATAACATTAGGTAATATATGTCTGCCAACTAAAAGAAGCTTTAAGGAAGCTTTAGTAAACTCCCTCCCAAACTGGCATGTGTTTTTATCTTTAAAACTTCCTTTAGACTCTTATCTCTAATTCCTTTAGAATTTTATCTCTAAAGGAACTTTTAAAGGTAAAGCCACATGCAAGTTTGGCAGTTTCTCTTAGTTGATAGGCATATTATTACCTGTAAATTACATGCCGTGATAAAACGTTTAAAGCACAATCTGTAAGAAACGAATTTGTTTTCAAATAAACTTTTCAATCCAAATATTATTTTAGGCATCGTAGAAGAGCTTACTCGCATTCGTGTGGTTTCTCCTGCCGATGTATTCGCATATGGGCATTTAATAGATGTCGACTGGTAAACATATTTCCGCACACAGTGCAATTAATTGTAGTAACAGCGACAGAATTATTATTAGCAAAGCCGTCATCTTTCTTACCTCGTGATGAACGGGCTTTGACAAAAGTAATTTTGCCTTTACCTACATAATTAGCCTCCTTCTTCACCTTAGTTTCCGTTACATCTGGTATAATGTATTCAGTTACAACGAAGCCGGACTTTTCAGATTGACGTGTTTCAGGATACGATAAATTTGTTGTGCTTTCTTCAATGTCGGCATGTTCGTCGGGTTTCTCCTCGCCATTACCTCGAACTGTGGACGTAACTTGAGCGCTTTCGAAATCGTCAAGAGTTTCTAAATCTAAATCCCCTTCTTCTCCGGACACGTATTCGACGTTTGCACTTTCTTGATTATCGATGCTTGTGTGTACATCACCTTGTTCCTCATTCAATAGAATGTAAATTTCTTCTCTTTTTACTACAACATCCGATTCGAAATTTGTCTCGTCAGCATTGTCTTCATTCTCCTCAACTTCATCATTTGTCTCATTCTTCCCAACGTTTTCCTCAGGCGTAGGTGATTTACTAATAATGTTATGTAACTTAGCAAAACTAGTTGTCCTCAATCCGTTGGAATTATTATCGTGACAATTTTCCGCATCGGTTTCATTTGAATTATGCTCGTCTCCTTCATATTCATGTGAATTTTCTAGAGCATCGCGCTCAATCCTTTCGTAAGCTTCATCTGTAATTTCTTCCCCAGTTTTAGTAGGATCTTCTTCCTCGTTTTCATGATTTGCATCGTGCTCCTCCTCATCTATGCATTTTTCATCATCGCCCTTCTCTATAATATCTATGAGACCAAAGTCATTGGTTTCCTCTTCATAGCCGCCTGAATCTGGTATTTGATATTCGTGCTCTTTAATTGTAATTAAACTAGAACTAGTAGGCATATCTAGAGATCTCATTTTTTTACGAATAAGCCGACCAAAGCGCGATTTACGTTTTACTGTTCCCTCTTTAATAAAACTTTCGCCGTCAATATCATCTAATGCTTCCTCTTCACAGTTATTTTGAGATGAATAAGAAGAATCTTCGGCACTTTTATCCAAAAAGCTGAGACGACTATTATCTTTACGATCTAATTTAAACAGAGTGCTAGCCGATTTTGTACGTTGTATAACTGACTGTAGATATTTATCAGATTCCCGGCATGTTTTGCGAAAATATACTGCACTCCTTAAAACATTTAGGCAACGCCGACATATCTTTTGCGGTAAATTATCATCGGGTCTCATCTGTAAGCACATAAAATCCAAGACAGATATTATGAATATATCTTTAAAGACGACGTATTATTATTGATTCTGCTTACCATAATTCCGGCACACTCGTAAATTTCGTGAGCCAATTCTTCACTGTTATCGTTAAATATATATCGCATATGGCCAGCGCTAGAAGAACCCTTAGAATCGGTCTCCTCTTGCAGACAAACACGACATATATTCCACTTTATGCTAATTTCCATTTCCTTTCACTGTATTACAAAAAGATATGTTCAAAACTCTATTTTTCCCAAAAATTTAATTTAGTTTACGAACTATGAAAATTCCATAAACATGGAATGAAAAAAAAGCAAATACAAACACTGCCTTCCTCCGTACAACAAACGCTGAAATATCAAAATATATTAAAAAAAAAAAAAAAAACAAAAAGTATATCTACATACATATGTATACAAACTATATATAACCTATAAGTGTTGTATTTTGGAAATTATTGATAAAAAAAAAAAGAAGAAAGGACTTTTTTGCTTAGTTTATTAATAATAGCATTAATAAACTAAGCTGAGCAAATCTAGTTTGCCTTTATGTAGTTGAAAAGCAAACCAGTTTATTTGTGTGTGATTTGGAATATAATTTATACTATGAACCGATTGCTTATGCTTGAAATGTTTATTTTTTTCCTTTTTTTTAAACAATTTTGAGAATGTTTTCCTTTAATTTGTAAGAGTTGCCATTTGCAGTCATCACACAAAGGTGTATTATTGCGTATTATTTACTATCCTCTGTAAAGCGAATTATCGTGTATAGATTGTTTTTCTCTTTCGCTTCTGTCAGAAATTACTTGAAAGTTGGAAATGATTTTAATATTGGAAAAAATCAGTTGAATGAAATATTTTAGGTACATTAAGTTGTGTGTTACTTTTTGATTGTAATTGAAGAAAAGTGCATTCCGTAAATTCACAGAAAGACTAACGTGTTTGTTAGCTGTCAGCAAACCGAATAGGAGACGACCTCTTTTTTTATGTCGCATTGCCGTCAATGTCATGAGATAATTTCTTCAATATATCGAAAGTATTTCATTTATTTGCGATTTAAAAACGTAAGCTGACCTAAAGCCAACGAACAAATGAGCAATCTTTTCCCCTCTTTAAGTGCAGTCTAATAAAATTTGACTGCAGAATGCGACTCGGTTTTGTCGGCCAGCAATTTTTAATGTCATATAAAGTTATAGGGAACATTACTTATGAGCATAGCATTAAGGAAAAGCATGTTTCAATACATTTTGCTTATGACTTTACGAAGGGACTTAATAGATTAGCTGCGTATTTAAAAAAGGCAACGAATGCGTTTCTTTGCAAAGACGTTGCTAGACTCGCCTGTTCGTGTGTCCTGCCACGCTTACTATATCAAAATCGCTTAGTATATCAAAATCGCAAATCTCTGACGGCAATCAGGCAGATGAAAGTTAGCTTTGCGTTTTCGTAAAATTTTTCACGCGTGATTACTTCCTGCCCTCATTTCTTATTCTCGTTCTCTTTCAATTACTATTAAAACTCAGCAAGCTGATGTATGAATATCATCTGCATTTTGATACCGATTTCAAGGCAAAGTAGTGCAAATGATTTAATTTAAAATGATTAAAAATGCATAAATATTACTTAGTCCGGTTTTTCGGTTTTTCACTATGAAATAAAATAACTTTTTCTTTTTACATAACGAAGAAACTATTTTAAGTTATTTATTTGCCATTTTGTTCGCTAATAATTTGTCACTTTTCAGGCCTTTTTTCCTTATCCGATCATCATAAAATTTCTAATCGTTTGCAACAAAAAAATGTTATATATGTTATCTGAATTGAAAGTTTTGCAAGATAAAATGTTTTGTAGAGAACGAAAGAGCTGGTAATCTGATGGTGTAATGCCAGGATTATATGATGGATGGATGGTAATACATCCCAGTGAAGTTCTAATAATTTTTGGCGCGTGGGGAAAGAAGTATGAGGTGATGAAAAGCAATTAATCATGGACGTCTGTGCTGCAAGGCATTTAATCTGATTAGTTGCTCACAGTATACTTTAGAACACGGGTCTGCCCCGGGTGCAAATCAAGCAAAATGTGTGTATTAAAAATACCTCTGAGTCAGGGGTATTTTCGTCTTAAAACAGTCTTTTAGTAAATAATAATGATGTTGAACTTGTGACGTCAATTTGATCAAGTCCGGTTTACAGTTAGTCGTTGTAAGACAAACACAAGCATCCGGATTTTTGGTTTTTATATTTTATAATTTTTTTTTATATATTATACCGTATCTTCGGAGCTAAAGTGGGTCATTTGAAATTATCAAAGCGCGAGTCATAGGTTGCCGATCCCTGCTTCAATCGTAAGCTTTAATTAGCCGTCATCGATGGTATTTGGCCTGCCAGAAAGCGACCTAATAAATACGATAAAATGCAAACAAGAGAACCAGGTCTGCCTGCTGACTGCTGCGTTGTCGTGCTTTTGAAACGGTCATCACATATAGAAATGATGAAATCATCTCAGTGCTTAAGTAATCATGACGTGAGAATGGTTAATGTAAATACCTGCCTGGTAGCTTAAGTTCACGATTTTAACATGAACCGTCCAGTCCCTCAGTAACTGAGAAAATCCCTATATGTAGCTAGGAGTCCTAGAGCGTATCGCCAATAAACCCAGATACAAAGGTATATACATACATATACATATGCATATATATCCGTATACATACATATACATGTACATACATGCATACATGCATACATACCTATGCATATATATACATCCATACGTGCATATACGCACATATGTGCACATACGTATACATACAAACATACATGCATATAAGTGCGTTTATTTCCATAGTTAATGTTTTTTTGTTTACATATACATACATTCATACATACACATGCATATACATATATACGTAGACATTCGTACGCATGCAAACATATGCATATATAGGCACGCGTATAGACGCAAGCATACATGCATACAAACATATGCACACATACATACGTACAAACATATACACATACATATACATATATAGATATACATGCAAGCATCCATGCTTAGTTAATGTTTTTGTTTATTTAGAAATTTTTTAAAGGAATTACTTTTTATAATTTTCCATTTCAATTTATAATTAATTAGCACTAATACATTTACTATATATATATTTTTTTCATATAGACATATACATATTGGAAATATTGTAAAATAAAAAATAAGACAAACGAGTTTAAACGTAGAGACAAAAAGTTTTCAAAATTAACAATTTTTAAATATAATTAATTACATAATTTATAAAAATGTTTTACAAACAGCATTTATTTGAAAAGAATCAATTGTTGTTGTTGTTTTTGTTGTCGTATACGAAGATAACATAATGTAATATAACAGTCAGTCTTCAATGTGTAAGATTTATGTTTGCGACATGTTAGGTAATCGTTTTCACTCTCGCATCATCATCTCAACAATCACCTCATCATCTCCATCTTGCTCTGCGGTGTAATCCAACAAAAAAAAAAAATATAAAAAAAAAAATATGCTAATAAATGAGAAACCGTTATTCGTTATGAATATCAATGAATTGATTGAATAATAATAATAAGAAGAAGAAGAAGAAAAAGAAGAGGAGGAAGAAGAAGAAAAATTATAAATACCTTTGAAATTCAAAATTTTGTTTCTTTGTTTTGTGTTTTTTTTGTTTTTTCGCCATTATTTAAAAAAAAAAATTGGACTATTTGAAGATATGCTCCAATAAATTTGCAAAGAAAGAAACTGCTAATGATTATAATGTATAAAGGAATAATCAATTAATTTAAAATGTAATTGAAGTTTTTGGAGCCGACATTTGCTGCAACTAAATATCTGATTGTCTGTCTGTCTATACGATGCCACACTTTTTCAAAATAATTTTACGCTTGCGTGCTGAATTTTTTTTCAAAACAATCGTACTGTTATTCGTTGATTTAGATTTTGTATAAGTAGGACTGAATGCACTAATGGTTTTGTTGTGACTATCGTGTGATGATGAATGCACGCCATTACTTAAACCCGACGATGGATCGTGAATGTTATTGCTGCTCATATGCTCATTGTAGGATGCTTGACTTAATTGATGACATTTCGTAGCCAAATAACGAAAAACTGATGCGACATTAACATCTTCCTTAACCGACGTGCGTATCAATTTACAATTAAGTTGCTTTGTAAGTGTTTCAACTTCATCGGCCGTAACTATTGCCTGGTCGACTAAATCGATTTTATTTTGCACTATTACTGTAGGTATATCTTGGCATTCATTCTCAACTTTACGTTTCCAATCGCTTATCGCCTCGAATGAGGCCCGATCTGTCGTTGAAAATGTTAATACGCAAGCTTGCGCTCCGCGATAATAAGCTTTCGTTATCGCATCGAATTCCTCTTGACCGGCCGTATCCCACAACATAATGCGTACATCCTCGCCATCGATTTCAATTTGTCGTTCCAAGAAATCGACACCAATCGTCTTTTTATAATCTTTGGTGAAAATGCCTTTACAATAACGTTGTATCATCGATGATTTACCCACCCCGCCATTCCCGACAATGACCACTTTAATGGCAAATTCAATGTCGTCTTCTCTCATAATGATAATTGTTTTTGTTTTTGTTGGAGCGAGAAAAGCTTTCAATTTTTTTTTTTTTTTTGTTTGTTTATTAATTAATTTTAATGATGATGAAAATTGAATTCCGTTTTCCGTTAAATGCGAAACGCGTTTTTGATTTTCATTCGTAACTGGTATGGTTAAGAGTGAGTGAAGCTTGATTTCAATAAATGTTTCCTTTACGTTTCACTTTCTTCTTGTTTTCATAGATTTCTCCTTCTGAAACGAGAAGATGATGCTGCAATCACTCTACAGTGCTTAGTTAAGAGAATAATAATAATAATAATAATAATAATAATAATAATAATAATAATAATAACAATAATAATAATAATAATATAAAAACAAAAACAAAGACAAGATCACATCTCATACACCTTTGCTTCACTTAACCGGTTAGAGCTCGCACTTGGTTAGTTGATTGTTTGGCTTGATTTGATTTTATATATATTCACACAAACACAAACACACACACACACACACACACACGCAAAGCTCAAAGCATAAGTTTCTTCTCGCTTATGCTTTGTTTGATTTGATTTGATTTTATTGTAACTCGTTTGTCAATGACTTTGGTAACAAAATTTATTATTATTGTTGTTATGCTTCTTTTTCTTCTTCTTCTTCTTTTTGTTTCCCTACTCTATTAGATTCTGCATTCAATTCGAATATCATTTTTTTTTGTATTTTTATATCGTTCTTTATCTTTTCCACGCTTAAATTAATATAAAAGAAAATTTCTCATTATTTATTAAAATTTTTGTTATTTATTTATAATTGAAGATGCAAAAGATTCTATAAAAACTTCACACACGTTGTTAATTAATTTTTTTCTCATATCATTTTTTATATATTTATATCCATTCATCAATATCATAAAATGTTAGCGTACAAAGTTTGTCGTCACATTTGTAACGAATAGAAATATTTATCTAGAAACATCAACATTTATGATTATATTGTTCGCTTTATTCCATTTGTGCGGATGTAGGCAACAACAAATACGTCTTGACTAGAGACTGATGTTTTATACCCATCACTGGAGAAGAAGGAAGCTTCTCTTATCCCACAAAATATATATATATATTCTTTGATCAGTATCAAATTTTTAATCGATTTAAGCATGTCCGTCTATCGGTCAATGTAATATCTATTGTAAACGTGGCCACAAAAATGAAGCTAATCATTTCCAATTTGGCTCAAACATTGGAAATTCTCGCACACAAGTTGGTATTGAAAATGAACTAAATTGATCGAAAGACATGGCTACAGTGTCAAGTCAACTGAGAACACCTCTGTTTTTTGAAGGCGTTAAAAAACAGGCTTTTTTGCTCATTATTCATGAACTGCAGCAGATAAATCTATAAAAATTTGAACGTATGCTTTATGTGCAATACTGTAGCACCTGTATGCATGTAAATATGGCGAAAATTGACCACGCCCACCCAATATTATAATGTATCAAAATTTCAGGATTTTTTCAATACCTTTGTAATGCGCAGAAACAAGCTTCAAAAGCTCCATAAAGTGTATAAAATCTTGGCCAGTTTCGAATTCGGAATGTACTTAAGCATGTCCATTTGTCCGTCTGCCCAGCTGTGTAGCATCCGTAGTAAACATTGGCCCTTTCGCAAAAATGAAGATATCAGCTAGAAATTTGCAAAAAATTTTGAAAATTACATAAACTGGTCAAAGCACCCGCTTATAACGTCCACACGTCTATAAACCAAAAAACGGTGAGCACCTTTGATTTCCACATTTATTCTGAAATTAGAAAAAATCTGCGGCGCCTATCTGACAATAATAGGATGCGGAATTTTAGTTCTTTTTCGTTTTCTAGTATTTGTTAGTCTACGATTGTGTTAGTTTGGTCTATAAACAGATCTCCACCGGATGAATGCAGCTTTGTCTGCGTTACTCCCTTTGTGGCCCGGCACTTATTAAACTTTTGTGAATGTATGCAACAACAAAAACATCTTGACTAGACTGCCTATGTATTATAAAATTCATTTCATAAACATGTCTGTCCGTCTATCCAAATACTTCTGCGACATTTGTCCAGTACGCAGTAATATCGGAGACATTTTGGTGAAATGACAGCACACAGACATATTCTCATGCACGAAAAAACTCTGATGAAACTTGATTGGAAGCAAAGATTTTCAGGCCGTTTGTCTAACTGCCTTTGAGACGTGTGTTCATGTAAATTTTGAGACTAAATTACGGACCACAATTTAATGAAATGGCAAAACATTGATCTAGTTTGGTCCATCAACAAACACTCTCCTCATGTTATGCGCTTTATAATAAAAGTCATCAAAATAACACCAGACGGACAGACGGACAGACAGACAGGCACGCAGGCAAACTTGGATAGGTATAATAAAAGGTGTAATAAGCCCTTATATTGTAACAAGATCTAATATTTATATCCTTCCCTTCCCCCCAAAGATAGGGCCATCTTCATTTCGTCACAACGTTGCAACATCCAGAAGTACCCCACGGAGATACTATATGCGCTTGCTCAATACATCATATTCGGAATAGATGTCAGCGAAAATGATTTTCTTATTCGTTAACACATCGTAAAGAAAATTTATCCAAAATAACGATTTAAAGAATGAATTTAATGCGCGAACTTTGGGCAACATTTCGCCATTTCATGAATTGTAACTTTTTGGAGGCCTTTTAATTAGTATTCTTTTAAATTGCCAACATTAAGTTATGGTAGACGAAAGGGTATAGGGTAACTAAGATGCGTTTCAGCCTGACTAAGCCTGTTACTTGAATCTTGTTTAATTCAACAAAGTCGCAAAACCTAATGCCCCTTACCTTTGCGGATATTTTAATGCACCTGCTGACCTGCTTTTTAATATCATTAACAGACGGAAATGGCCGCCGATTGTAAGGCAAAACAGAAGCGGAACAAAAGACTGAACGACACACTGTGCGGTAAAGCTTGCTCCATTCCACCATATGCAGAACAGTATGTCTGCTAAAATAAGACAATTGAAAACATTATAGTCAAGCTAGGCAAAGTACGAAATACCGTACACAGTATTGTCTAACACAATTCTTACGATTGCTGTAGAACACAAAAATTATACCCTAATGCCCAAAAGGGTTTAAGATAAGCCTGACTATCCGTCTATCCGTCTGATGTTTGTTCGTTTAGTTTTGAGCAATTTTTGAGATATTTTGATGAAATTTGTTACGCAAGCATACTTTGACCCAAGGACAAATACTATTGAAAATGGTTCACCTCTTTTTCGACCACTCGCTATCCGACTGCCTATTTTGAAAAGTCGGTATATAGAGAAGAATTGCAAATTTTTCAAAATTTTTCGACAAAACTCGCCCTGTAATAGCACTTCGATATTTTAAATTGGTGTATGGAATTGAGTTTGTCTGGGGAAATTTTTTGAACCCCTTGTCATACAATCGTGCTTACGAAAACTGAATCTTTATATGGTACAAATATACGTTTTCAATGGTTCATAATAATAAATTGAGAAAGAAATCAACTTTTCCGATTTCAGACCACGTAGGTCTTTTTTCTGGGTCCTTTTTCATCCCTATGCGAGCTTTGATGAAAAGTATTGCCTTTGCATGAAAATAATGTGCAACTTATAGCGTATTATTATCAAAACGGTTGAACGACTGTGTGTCAGACTTGCCCGACTATAATGTTTTTACTTGTTTACATAGAAGCTTACAAGCGAACGCGGAGCGAATTTGGTACGTAAGTTTCTATGCAGGAAGGAA
Organism: Glossina austeni; assembly: GCA_000688735.1. Lineage (NCBI taxonomy): Eukaryota > Metazoa > Arthropoda > Insecta > Diptera > Glossinidae > Glossina > Glossina austeni. The sequence continues at coordinate 66,177 of KK502747.1, forward strand.
AAGAGGTAGGGAATGGGTTGCATTCAATTAATTATGGGCGACTATGAAGGACTGTGGACTCGGATGATTTATAGGACTATCGATAGGGTATTGTATTACGAATTAATCCAGACCCGAAATTCCAACTCTGAATGGCACCTATATAGTTGACCTCAAGTCGAGCGTGACAAAATGACTTTCGTAAACAATTACGGCTGTGTTCCGAAATAAAAGTGCTACCTTTGCTACCCATCGACATGCTGACACCAGGGAAGCAGTTATTAATCTTCGCATAAAAAATAATCCAAGTAGAGAAAACCATTTGGCCGGCTGCACCCGGTATCCACTTACTTGTACTCTTTTATTTGTATTAGAATTTCTTTGACTTTATCTTCAAATATAAATATATATAGGACGATGTATGTCAAATGAAGGAAATTTCGTTTTATTTTGCAATCACCCAACTGCACTCAGGCATTACTCGACGAAAACCGATTATAACTAATTTCTCGATTTTTATTCTTTCTTCTCTTTATTTGTTTATTTATTTGTTTATTTTTACATATATATATATATATATATATATGCCGATAGAGTAATAGTATCTTTGAAAATGTCTCGTTAACTTTTATTACATACTTCTGTCGGCTTTAAAATTATAGCCTAGTAAAGGTTTTTGTTGTTGTTGCTGTTGTTGTTGTTATTGCCATTTATCTTATTGTATTCTATTCTCTATAACTTCGTATGTTATTAGCATTGCATTTTAGATTATTACTAACGACCAGCTTTGGTTAAACCTACTCGTCGTTAACATACAAAAAAAAAAATATGTGGCCACGAAAGAATTTCTCATAATTCAATACTAAAACAAAAACACACATATGCACACATATATCTAAACACTTGTCTATCTATTTATTGTCTGTACCTATTTCCTCATACCCACACATTAATAAAATAAATGCTCGTATATGTGAAGATAGATGGGCTTTGCTAACGGTACACCGGCTTAATTGCCGATTCTCAGGTGAGATATATCTCCACAAGTCGTTCTTCTAGTCGTTTTGTGTGTTATGCTTAATATTAAACAATTTGTTACGTGATAAGTTCGGATATCAGTGTGTAGTGTTAGTGTGTATATGTAATAACAAAAGATTTCTCTAAAATCATTTTAAATTTTACAAATTAGTTTATTACGTCTCTCTCTCTCTCTCTCTGAAAAGCTATCTCTATACCACCTCCTCTAAAGAGCTACAGTTGCAGAGAAATAACAACAATAACAACAACAATAATATTAACAAAGTTGTATAAACCGAAATTATTACAAGCATAAATTTTGTATTTCTTCTTCTTCTTCTTCTTCTTCTTCTTTCTACTAAAACAAAATCTTTAGTTGTCGTTGCCTTTGTCATTGTTGTTGTTGTTGTTGTCGTGCATTGTTATATTATTATGTGAGAATTGTCATTTTGCACTTTGAATTATTGCAACATGTTTAAGCTTGCATTTGCAAGCATTAAATGAAACCATCATCATACTCTGCGCTTCACGTTAATGAATTAACAAACGAAAAATACAAAACAATACAAAAAAAAAAACAAAAAAAAAAAGGAAAAAAGTTTATTGCACTATGCGAACTGCAGTGAAAGTCGTCTTCTCCTCACTCGGCCAACTGATACCAAATATAAAATTTTCTTGCCATTTTTTTTTTCTTCTTAAGACGTGGTGTTGCTTTCGTATTTATTACTTACTTTCCTACTGGAATGCTTTAGAAAATGCTTGTGTAATGTTTTTTTTCCTTTCTTATATTCATTTTTTTCCCAATTTTTTTCTTTTTTTTTTATCTTTACACTAAGTAAATTATTTTTTTCTTTTAAGGAAATTCTATTCAAATTTATTTAGTCTGCAAAATTATGTTATGTACACATAAATATTGTGCTTTTTTAATTAATTTTAATTTATTTTATTAAAGTTTACCGGTGTAGCGTTCGAGAAGCGTTGCTGGTTAGAGCGTGTTTAAGACTGATCTCTAAAACAGGTGGTAAGCAATAGAAGATCTTTTTTTCGTTTTTTTTTTTTTTTTTTTTTTTTTTTTTTTTTTTTTTTTTTTTTTTTTTTTTATTTTTTTTTTTTTTTCCTTGCTTGCTTCACATTTGTATCTCGTCTACATCTCATTTAGTTGAGTTAGTTGGAATTCAGTTTCATTGATTCGATGGTAAGTCGTTTTTAATCCGCCATAAACATATGAAGATGATTGAAGTCAACTATATATATGTATATATATAATCGCATTAGCAATGATCATGATTATTAGTAAAAAGAAAAAAAAGTTGCAAACATTTCCTTATTGTCCGTTTAATGAATAAAATGTAATTTAAAAAAATAAAAAGAGAACCTGAGACTGATACAGAAATAGAGAAAAAAAAAAAGAAAAAAATCCATGTAATGGCTGCATTAAAGTTGCCAGCACGAAATATTCCATAAAGGTTATTGTATATGCTGAAAATATAAAAAGGCTATCTTTTCTGCTGCCGAATTTTGGTTTTTTCAAAAATTATACGTTCAGCTGATAGGCAAACAAAGCCCGGATCAATGCTCCTCCACTTAACATAAATGTAATGAAACTAAAAATGAAAATGCACCTGAAAGTGGCCACAACGTACTAAAAAGAAATGGAATTATATTCGATCGCGACCGAATCTTCTGTATCCGTCACTAGCCTTAGCCTAGAAAAAGACAAAAAAAGTAAGAGAACTAAATATTCATGTTGTCTAATGATTGTTTATATTTTCAAAATAAAAGTTCTTGTCGCATAGGCATGTGGGCGTTGTACGCGGGTCCTTGGAAAAGTTCAAGTCACTTCCATATTCTTTTGCAAATTTGTAGGCGATATATTCATTTTCGCTAACGGGAGAATGTTTACCACACACACTACACAGTTGCGTAGAAAGATAGATGGTCACATGAACAGATGGACATGTTTAGGTGCATCCCAAATTTGAAACTGATCAAAAATTTATATACCTTGAGATTCTTGAAACTTGTTTATGCGCCTTATAATGGTATTGGGGAAAAAAAATTAAATTTTGATACATTATAATATTGGGTAGGCGTGGTCAATTTTTTTCCATTCTTCCACACGTGCCACAGCATCGCCCATAGAATATGCTGTTACATCGATCTCAATATATTATTCCCCACCACAACTAACGGATCCCCATCAACGAAATAAGGACATAGTACAGCATTTTTAAAAAGTATAATTCTCCAGGTGGAAGAAAGAGTATAATAATGGTTGACGTGATTGCTTTCACATATTCTCAATTTCAACCGCATTTTCCGCTGAAAAAATACTCATGGGGAGTAACAAATTTATATATATGTATATATCGAAGCCACAAAACTAGTCATCCCATTTTCAAAGAAGTTGATGCTCTCAGCGGATTCATAAAACTTTTTTTCCAACTTCTGGAAAAATTTATTTCGTAAGACAATTATTATTATCATCAATTGCGTGGACAAACCGAACCGCGACTTCGAAGATCTACTGTACTTGCCCAGGTCCTTAGCCCTTCAGTTTTAGGATTCCTATGAAACGGGTACTTCCGTACCCGAACGGCCAGGCATTGTGCCTGCCTAGCTCATTGAAGGCATTCCAAGTATGGTAAATAGCATCTAAAGTCCAATGCATGACGTCAAGTTTGCCAATTAAACCGATGAGAGTATCCTGGGAACCACATAGAGTATGGAAAACTACTTTTAAATAAATTGCCATTCTTGATGGTAAGTTGTTTAATCGTAGGAGCTAAACTTTTCTTCTGCCTCTCTCTCAGTTAAATCATGTGAACGTTTGTTGTTCTGAGCATAATTTCAAATGGGCATGCAGTAGCGTACAACTACCAACCAGTCCTCCTTTTCTATAACAATACGCTCTTTCCTCTCCAATTCTTCTTCTAGCTATGTTATCGTATAAAAACCAGCCTGCGCAAATCTGACAATGAGGATGAGAATTCGAACATCCCATGGCTGATCCCTTAATTTTGGAAAATCTTTGTCTCAGTATATTTAAGATCATTTTGATTCACCTACTCGGAAAACCATGCTTCGGAAATTATCATCGTTTGGAGTTCATTCAATCTCACGGCTGAAAAGGAATTAACTTTGTAAGTATGCGACTTACTTATGGTATTTAGACCAAGTTTAAGACGCAGATGAAGTTTAAGTATTTTAAGCATTCGGCTACCAAAGCAGCTGAATACACGAATCACATGACTGCCACTGTGTGATTAGAGCGTTCAAGATGCTTTTTGGCCACGTGTTCAAGCCAAGTCGAGCGCAGATCAGAATTGTTTTGGTACCCTTTAGCTATGCGATGCATCGGAACCTTCTTGATATTCTTTCAGTTTCACAGTATCCGACAGAATCGTATGCAAATTGAATACGAAATCTTGCACTTGTTCCGGAAATGATTTATCTTGCAAATCCGTGTTAAATTCAGCATAAACTAATATTGTCTTTAGAGCCCGCCATAAACTTTGCTCGCTAAATACAGAGCTAGTGCCAACCAATGAAGACAACGACATTGTTACTTGCATCTTAACTCGAGCAAAGTTCTGAAAAAAAATAATCATAACTATAATCAATTGGACAGTTGCAGAGGTCGGTTTAGCAAGAGCAGTTACAATAATATTATATATAATATATAGTTAACGTGGGCTCCTTATGGATGAATTCTTGTTGATCTAAGTTGCTGAATTTCGAAACGTGGAAACCGAACCGAAAACCCGTTTACCTTACAACTGCGCTATACGATTCAACGCGTCCCGCTAATTTCTGAAAATTTCTATTGGCTCCGCATGTCGGTGTTCAGATTTTATAAACGTCTAGCAAAGCCTTCAATCTCCACTCAGTAAAATGATTACCTCAACTGAGACTGGGAACACCGTCAGAAACGATTGATTCCATCAAAGATTTGAATCTAGCACTTAAAATAACTGTAAAACTTGCGAAAAAGAAAAATAAATCAAAATATATACAACGGCGGACGCAGGACATGCATGATGTGGAAGTTGTTACATGGAACAACAATGTCACTCAAGTATGTAAATGAATTGTCAATTGCCCGGACAAAGAGCTCTGGGATCATATGACGTCCTGCTGAATATTCAAT